>VZRE01013170.1:36697-181231 GCA_013396775.1 Cephalopterus ornatus
TTTTTTTTCTGATTAGTACAACTCAAAATGGCTATTGATTGAAAAATATTTTTATTCATTAACAATTAATAATAGTAAAGGCACCATTTTGTCAATGTTTTTCTCTGTTAAAAGAGCTTCGCCATAGCCCTTGCCTAGATGCTTCTCAACAATTACCTGTGCAAGTAACTACCTGCTGTTTGTCCCACCCAGGCACATCTCAGTGAATAAGTCCTGGGTCATTGAAACTCAGAGTCTGTTATTGACTTGATGGAACTGCTCTTGAAGGCAGCTGGACCTGGGTGTGTTAAATAGTAGGTGAGGTTCCCAACCATTATACTATCCGAAAAATGAGAGATGCGTTGTAATGCTGCTTGGTTCCTTTCGTGTGTCCTGAAGAGCAGACGCTGTGAGTACCCACCTTCAGGAGAGTTTTTGCAGATGTAGATTCTGTAGTGGGAGGGTTGGCTGTTGGTTACACCTCAGCAGAGCGCGGATGTATGAGAGTCCATACCCACTTCACATGCACCTTTCACATGTAACTCTGCACAACAGGATTTGTCTAGTGGATGACTTAGATGACTCCTCATTCGGCATTTTAGGTTTTATTAATTTTGCCTCTGGAGTACTGTTCAGTCAGGGTTTCCAGCCAACTCTTCTTTGCCACCTTCCCCTAGAGTATGGGGAAGTGCAAATCAAAATTATTTCCCTAAATTCTCGAGACGAAGAAGGAGCATCGTGAACAAAAGACCTGATGAGTTACACCAAATAGTCAAAATATCAATAGCAAAGTGGCTGACGCTTTGCAGTGTGCACAAACAGAGTGATGTGAGAATGAGAAATACATAGGGGTTTAGGTTTCTCTACAGAAAAGCACTTGTTTAAGTTCAAGCATATAAATAATCTTTCAGAAATTATTACACATTTTTTAAGTTGTATTTCAGCATGTGACTAATAACTCTCCTAGGTTAGGACATTAATCATGTCTGAATGTCATCATCAATAGGTAAGATGATCATTCAAAGATGGTCATTTTGCAAATATGTTTTTATAACTCTTTTAAAAAATAGATCTATGTCACTGATATGACTCATATGATGGAAAGAGCAGTTGAGAAGTTCAGTACTAGTGCCAAAATATAACCTTTTTGCTGCATGAACTAGACACACTGACATACCAGTATCACTTCTTCCCCTTGCTTAGTCTGAAATGAATTCTGTCATGGTGCGCACTGTTTAATTTTTTTTTTTTTAATACACATAATTAAATGGAAACAAAAGTGATTCAGCTTTGCTTTTTAAGATAAGCTTTACTTATGACAAATCTCCCCTCTGGTCAGCTGTAAGGCTGATTTTATTATGTCAATTAAGAGGGAATCAAGTCCACCCATTGTGACATTTTTTCTCTTTTGATCTTCTTTTCCAACCTTTTTCCTCTTCTCTTCATAAAATTATGTACCTCCTTTTTATTTCTTAGCAATTTTTGTGTCAGCTTCCATTTTATACTCTATCTTGGTTTTATTTCCTATCAATATATGTAGAAGTTTTGTAATTTCTCTCTTTTTTTTTTTTTTGCTTTCCGCTTGATCTATCTTCAACTTGCTTTTTTGGAGAAGTGAAAATATATCACCTCCATATCAAGAAACCCTCCGAGATTTCATACTCTTTTCTAGTCTGTTATAGCATCTCTGCTCCAAACCTATCTTGCATCATGTGTGCTCGCATCATGTGCTTTTCAGCTAAAAGCTGAAAATCTCGAAACATGTCTGTCATAATAGCATTCCCCAACCTTAGGACCAGCTGGTTTGAAAAAGCTTGATTAAAAAAAAAAAAAATCATAGAAGCCTTACCTGTAAGGCTACAGAGACTTCTACAGAGATTTCTACAAAAAGGAAGACTAGATCGCTAGTGGATGGGAAGCTGGACATGACCTGGCCACATGCACTCACAGCCCAGAAAGCCAAACATGTCCTGGCTGCATCCAGAGCAGGGTGTGCAGCAGGTTGAGGGAGAGGATTCTGCCCCTCTGCTCTGCTCTGGTGAGACCCACCTGCAGTGCTGCTTCCAGCTCCGGGGTCCACAGCACAGGAAGGACACGGACCTGTTGGAGCAACTCCAGAGGAGGCCACCAAGGCGGTATTAGAGGTACAGAGCACCTTTCCTAAGAGTAAAGGCTTAGAGAATTGGAATTGTCCCGCCTGGAAACAGAAGGTTTAGGGGTGACCTAATTTTGGCCTTCCGGAACCTGAAGGGAGCCTACAAGAAAGATGGAGAGAGCCTGTGGTACAGGACAAGGGAGAACGGCTTCAAAGTGCAAGAGTGTAGATTAGATATTAGGAAGAGATTCTTTACTGTGAAGGTGGTGAAGGACTGGCAAAGGTGCGCAGAGAAGTTGTGGATGCCCCACCCCTGGAAGTGTTCATGGCCAGGCAGGATGGAGCTCTGACCAACCTGATTTAGAGAAAGGTGTTGCGGCCCATGTCAGGGGGGTTGGAATTGGGTGATCTCTAAGGTTCCTTCCAACACAAACCATTCTACGATTCAATGATTTTATACAGATATATGAGAACAATGATCTTTTAAGAGAATGATTATATATCTGCTTGAACAACCTATGTGAAAATAGGAAGATTTCACTGTAGATCTACAATTATAAATAATTAGAACACAGAGAATAATGGCTGCGTCTTTCTACTGAATTGTGAACCTCTCTTTCCTTGGGGGAGATCACCAAAACATATAGCATTTTAAAATTAATTATTTGCAAAGGTTAACAAAATAACCTACGGGACACTTCATGCAGATAAAAGAACTTTTGGTCCTTTTCTAAACTTGTAATAATGTAGATCATCTCAAGTGCTGACCTTCAGTAGACCATATCTGACGTCACTGAGTTCTACTGAAATAAGTGCCTGCTCATTATGTTTGTAGCAGACTGATTTTTTTAATCCTCCCACCTAAGCAGATTACGCTGTTGTCTAGTAGATGCTGTCCTTATAAGACACTGAGTATTATTAGGGCAGAAGCATCTTTTACAGGTCTTCTGGAAGCCTAGTGTAACTTCTTCTTATGAAGTGATAGAGGGGATCAAAAAAGAAAAAAATCCACAGGATTTCTTGGGTAGAAAATATAGAAGAAGGAATGGGTGCTGTTTTTCCCACAAAATGATGATCATGCAGATGAATTAATGTCCTGGTTTCAGCTGCAATAGAGCTAATTTTCTTCCTAGTAGCTGGTACAGTGCTGTGTTTTGGATTTAGTAGGAGAATAATGCTGATAACACACTGATGTTTTAGCTGTTGCCAAGGAGGGCTGACTTAAGTCAGGGACCTTTCAGGGTCTCATGCTCTGCCTGTGAGCAGGTGCATAAGGAGCTGAGAGGGAGCATGGCCAGTGCAGCCAACCTGAAGTGGCCCAAGGGATGTTCCGTGTCACAGAACCTGCCCAGTACATAAACTAGGGGGAGTTGGCCAGGAGCCACAGACCACTGCTGGGGGATGGGCTGGACATCAGTCAGTGGGTGGTGAGCAACGTTATTACTGTGCATCATTTGTTTCTCTTGGGCTGCATTTCTCTCTGTCATTTTGTTGTCTCCTTTTTCATTACACTGGTTATTATTAAATTTTATTTTATTTCAATTATTAAAGTGTCCTTTTCTCAACCCACAGGCTTTCCTTTTTTACCCGATTCTCCTCTGCATCCCACTGGATGGATGGAGAGGGTGGTCAAGCAGTTGCATGGTGCTTCATTGCCAGCTGGATTTAAACCATGACAATGATCACAAATGAAGGGCTGTAGTTTTCTGCCTTTCTCTGTTCCTAGAACAAAGTGACCTGCCAGTGGTTCCTTTTCACTGTGCTTTTGGTTTTGGTTGTTTGTTTGTTTTTAACAGCATCTATTTTTTATCTCTGTGTCTGAGACAAGATTTGAAAATTTAGTGGCGTTTAATCCTCTCTCTCCTATTCTTGTGCTCTAATGCTCCTCAATATCAGAGAAACTCATATGTTTCTTGGTTCAAAATCTAGCTCAGTTGCCTAAGAGTGACCCTTTGGATTTTACTGTGTTCCCAGTACTCTCCAAAAAATTTATTTCTTATTCTGGCAAAGCTCTTTCATTTAGGCTGAGCTTATTCCAATTTAAATAACTCATGGATGCTCAAGTCTTCATAAGCATAATTGGAGGTGGGAGGAAGTTCTGGATTAATTTTTCCCTAGTGTAACCTGCTTTGTAAAGTGGCATATTATCCATGTTGGAATTATCTGTACAGCTATTTAGATATAAAAATAACAAAACAAATGCATCTATAGTGATAAATTTGTCTTGTGCTGTCAAACTAGCTGTACTTGTCTGTCTTCCAAGAAAAAAAAAAAAGCTTAAAAACTACATGTCATTTAAAATAACAAGGAGAAAACATAGTTAAAGTCATGCCATCTATCTGAAAGCCCAATGATGCAATATTTCCTTAACTATAGTAAAACTAAACTAGAGACAACCCACAGACATGGGCAGTTGGTGAGTGGGTAGCACTCCAGTACAGTCATGCCTGAGGAGTAATTGCATTGTAATTGGTATTTTTTGCTTTTGCTCTCACTCTGCCCAGATTCCAGAAAGTGGATACTCTTCCCCCGCCACACACTCCTCTTATCTGACATGGACTGGGGGAGTGCAGACAACTGAGAGAAATTCTAAAATGCTCCAAAGAAAATTAAACTTTTCTTTCATTACTTTTAACTGGAAGACATATCTGTTTTGTCCTTGCAAAGCTGAGCTGTCCCAGCGTGAAGCCTTTAGGAACTCTCCAAAATGTACAGTGCTGCACCAAGTTCTCTGTAGTCTTCTCCTTCAGATTACTTTTATCCCACAGTAATTCCTTCCTTACTTCTCAGTAACTCCGTGCCAAAGGACAGTGAAAATACATGGTCCTGCACTGTGAGTTAGCAAATAACCTCAAGTCCTTCTCTTATGTATATTGGAGGATATTGTTTCCAAAACAGATTACATTTTTCTCTGAAAACATCCTACTCACCAGCCCCTAGGGTCATGTTCATAATCTTACTCAACTGTTACACAGCTGGTAGGAAGAATCATGTGGAACACATTTGACCTTTATGTGGAAAGGCTTGTCACAGTGGCCAGGGAACTCTGTAAATCCTATAGGTTTGAATCTCTTTTGAAGTCTTCAACCTTCTGCCTTGGACTCCCCATAAAAGTAATTTTTTCACCCACGGATCTCTCCATTCTGCCCTCACATCAATGAATCTGACTGGCAGATATTTTTCAGGGGAAGAGTCTGGGGGAAACCGTGTGTTCTTCTGGCTTTATTATTAAACTGTGTGTTCTTCTGGCTGCTCTTCAAGACTCTGAGAACAGAACTTAGATTCAATTTTAGTTATCCTGAAGTTGTGGAAGTCACTATTCTGACCTTAGATTGGATTTAGTTTTGCTCACCTCTCAAAATTTTAAGACTGAATCTGTGTATAAGACCAGTTACCTTTGCTAGTAAGTCTGATTCGGCTCTATTTATGTTTGTAACACAGCCAACTGTGTTCACTTTTAGGTGCAGACCAGGAATTTGCCAACATTTAATTATTCACCTGCGCTTTGTGTACAAGAGGTACTTTCCCCTCCCTGCACCTTTGCAGGAAATGGGAGTGGCAGCAAGGTTTCGTGGGATCAGAGTTTGCAACACACACATTAATTAAAGCACTAATACTATAGGCTGACACTAATCAGGGAAAATGTCAGCTCCTTATTGAATGGAACAATGTAGTTAGGCTTGCAACTGCAGAGATTGTATGACTAGAGTAAAATACAGAACATACTGCAGAAAATACAGCCAGCCTTACTTTAATGCACTTAGCATTAGAGGTGTTAAGAGTAGTGTTGCCCCCAAGGCATATACATGTAGTACCGTCTTTTAGTGAAAACTGCCTATATTGTGAAGAGCATTACAGAAAGCAGACAGAACTGTTATTTTTGATTTTGTCTATGCAAAATGGAATCCTAATGAGGTACACTTTATATATATATCTGTGGCTAGGCTTCGCGAACGAAAATTTGTGAAGGACTCTACCCACGCTTGCTACAAGCGCACTGATGGCTAAAAAGGCCAATGTGAGATAGACACATAAATGACTTTCCAGGATCCGGTTGCAAAAGGCACAGCAGAATGACTCCCCAGGTGGTACCGACAGGACACGGTTCTTTCTGCGTTGCCTTTTCTCCTCGAGAGTGATCCTGCGTGTATTCTCAAAAGAAGCAGCAGCGTTGTGGACAGTGTGTCTCCAGGCCTCCCGACTGGAGGCCAGAGCAGACCAGTGATGGTGATCAATATGGCCAAGGCTGAGATGTTGTTTCAGGGAGTCCTTATATCTCCTCTTCGGGGCTCCTCTCTTGCGGCAGCCAGTGGCAAGTTCACCATAGAGCACAATCTTAGGGAGGCGGTAGTCCTTCATCCTGGAGACGTGCCCTGCCCAACGCAGCTGCAGTCGCAGCAACATGGCCTCAATACTCGTAATTCCTGCCTGTTCAAGAACAGACATATTGGTCACGTAATCTGTCCAGTGNCTAAGAGTCGTAGGTGGTGGCGGTAAATGACCCGTGATTCAGATCCATATAAAAGAGTGAACAGTACAATGGTTCTATAAACACTGATCTTTGTACTTTTCTTCAAGTGATTGTTTCGCCAAACTCTTTTATGGAGTTTACCGAAAGCTCTGTATGCCTTTGCTAACCTGTTGTCTATCTCTGCATCAATCTTACCATCCCAGGAGATGATGCTTCCCAGGTAATTGAATTGCTGGACTGATTTGAGCTCCGAATCTCCAATGGTGATATGGGGATGATGGAAGACTTCAAGCTTGCGCAGTGGATTTTATTTTAGGTGAGGCACAGTGTGAGCAGAACTGTTTATCTATATATGTAAATATATATAGATAATAGATATTTATATAGCCAATGAAGATGGCCATGCAAACATAAATCTGCAGCAAAGGTGATACAAAATTGCATCCTGAATATTTCTTTAAACCAGTAAGACAATGGTTGAAGAAACAGAAAAGCAGACAAATACATGGGAGAAAATGTGAATAGACTGAAGACCTTACCAAGATGTGTTTTATTTTATAATTGTCAGTCAAGTTTTCTAGGAAAAGTCATGGTAACAAATATGTCCACAAACACTGTGATACAACACATGAACACAACCTTTCCTAGCACTTGAGCTGTTCTTGTTGCAGATGGTGGTTAAAAATTCAGACTGTACCTATTTTTGAAGAAAATAAAATCCCAAATATATTCTCGCCTTCAAACTCTTCAAAAGATAAATACAAAGCTACTGAAAAAGTGAAGACACAAAGAAACAAAATAAATAAGTTTTTTAAGCAGCTTTGTTCAACATCAGATAACGTTTGCTGCTGGGAATATTTTTTGACAAAGGATTGATTATAGAAGAAATTGAAGATATATCTTGAAAACTAAGGAGATACTTAAAAGTCATCCTTCCTTTAATTAAGAAAGAGAGAGTGAAAAATATTTGATTTTTCATAAAGTAAAAATACCTATAGTGTAAATAAAAAAAATAATATCAGTAATAGTCCCAGCATGATCACTAGATTATCAGATTTCTATTAGATTATTTTGAATAGATTTCTCTGAAGTTCTCAGTGCTGCCAAAACACGATCTTCTTGTTTTCAGGAATACAATGAGGCCAATACTCTCTTCTTTAGAAATGTATACCTACAAATTTAATGCATAGAAGTCTGCCTCCTTGTTAGGAAAGCTCATACTTTATCTCAGGATTTCATTATAGTAGGAGAGTTCATGGCTCTATGCAGTTTGTGAATATTTTCCAGGAGAATCACTGCTGTTACCACCAAAAAGCCTACACTTGTGCTATTTTCATTTGTTATTTTTTGTTACTATCCAAATCTGAAATACTTATCAAGAATTGAAATCAGTTAGATAAACTGTATTTTAATAGTTTTGTTGAAGTTTTGTGTTGATTTTTTATCCAAATTTACAGCAATCATTTACAACTTTTGAGGTATTATGGTTATAATTTCGAAGTACCAGCCATACCATAATTCTCTCTGGTATACAGACAAAATGTTAAATGGCAATGCTTTAAATGGTAATTTAAAAAAATAATTACTGTCTTCTGTTATCATGTGTGGCAACAAATAAGTGTGTTTGCGCAAAGTATGCTAGTTCATCCTTACATATGAAATATTAAAGCTCTGTCATGCTGCAGTATGCTTTCAGAGTTGCAGTAGATGCAGCAGTAGGAAGCTCTAATCTATGAAAATAATAGAATAAATATATTTTCACGGTTTTAGTTTGACAAGCATTTCTAGTCTTCAAGAAACAGCAAGAGAAAAGGCATATAAAACTCAATATTTAAGTGTTAGTACTTGTACCAGTACAGAGTAAAATGATTGCAGGCGTGTACCTATTGCTAGGATCTAACTAACGGGTTGAAAACTTGTTGAGATGTTAACTTTTACATTACAGTTCACTTTGTGCTTCTTTTTAAGTAATGGCATTAAACTTGGTAGTATTATGCAGCATAAGGTGCAAAGACCCATTAGGGTATTTAATGAAGAAAGCAAGATTTAGTTGTAAAGTTGGTTAGTGAATTGAACAAGCTATCAAGATATCAGTTCTCTTTTTTTTTAAATAACACTAAATTAGGTGATTTTCTGTGTGTGTATTGTGTGTGTCGCAATAGTGAAAAGATCATAATCCTTTTTAATCAGGTAAAGATAATATATTAAGAATATCTGATGTTGACTTCTGTATTACTTGGTGAAGTTAACTTGTATATTATTGCATGTTTACACATCTAGAGTGAATTCTTACACTCCACAGAGATCTCTATTGGACAACTGAGGCTTCAGGAGAGGGAACATTACATCTGCTGTATTTTTGGAATTGCAGCCTGCAAGACTGTTTTTCAGCTTTCTGTGGCTTTCAGATTTTAACTGAAGCAACTTTGAAAATTGTAGGGTAGCTTCTCATGCTTGAGAAGTTGTGGAAGTCCAGCAAAGTTCCTACTGACTGGAAATGTGGAGACAAAATCATTTTTAAAAGTGGAAAAAAGGAAAACCTGGAGAACTACAGGCCAGTCCATCTCACCTCTGTGCCTGGCATGATCATGGAGCAGATCTTCCTGGATACCATGTTAAGGCTCATGAAAAATAAGGTGATTTGTGCCAGCCTACATGGTTTCACTAAGGGCAAATTGTGCCCGAAAAATTTGGTGCCCTTCTATGATGGGGTTACTACATTGGTGGATTAGGGAAGAGCAACTGACGTCCCCTGTCTGGACTTGTGCAAAGCATTTGACACTGTCCTGCATGACATCCTTGTCTCTAAACTGGAGAGACAAGGATTTGGTGGATGGATCACTTGGTGGATAAGGAATTGTCTGGATGGTCACATTCGAAGAGCTTAGTTTAGTTACTGTGCTGGTGTTTGGTCGAAGATTGGAGTCGATGATCTTAGAGGTCTTTTCCAGCTTTAACAATTCTGTGATTCTAAGTTTTTCCCTTTTTTTTTCCTCTACAAAGATAACCATAAGCTTAGAAGGAAAGAAAGAGAGAAAGAAAGAAAGAGAGAAATATGAAAGAAAGAAGAAAGAAATATAAAAGATGAAAGATGAAAGAAAGATGAAGAAAGAAAGGAAAGAAAGAGAAAGAAAGAAAGAAAGAAAAAGAAACCAAAAAATCGCCTAAGATATTGCCTTTAAACAATCTTGAGCTCTGATTGGAATTGGAAAGTACAGAACAAAAAACCATGATAAAACTCTAAGTGCCCGAACCCACATTCTGGTCACGAGTGACAATGCTTACAGAACCCTTGGTCTGACAGACATGTAGGAAAGCGTGGCATAACATGCAAAGATATTTCCCCAAAGGCAGTAGTACTTCTTACAAAATGAGTTTTGAAAGCTTTAGATTAAAACCTCGACATTTCATTTCCGTAACAGGCATAGCAGAGGACAATTTCACTTCTCCCCCCAACAGTATTCGCAAAATTTGTTCCCATGGTGGCAGTCCAGCTAGGACTATCCTCATCCAATTAGATGCTCCTGAGTTATCTTAGTTTTATCCAACCTGCCTGCCAACAAACAGCTTCAGTGGATGCCATAACTTTTGGATTCCTGAGAGTCAGTCAGCCTGATAATCAGATTGGTCACTGGCTGCTTGCACAATGTTTTAGGTCTTGTAACCACACAGATCAAACTGGCAGCTGCTGTCCATTTGCTAACATGAGTAAAAGTGTGAGTGTCTCCAGCCACACTGTGGTTAGCAATTAGGATTACCTTGGACATCGTCTCAGCCACGTTTCCCATGAGTGAAGAACTATACAGGATGTGAACATATGTGCCTCATCAAGGGAGAAGGTGCCTCTTCACAGAGTATTGTTTTCCCCCACAGAGTATCTACCTCTTTTTTCGTCTCTCTTAGTCCAGACAGAAACAATATTCCCTAGGGCATCTCATAAAAAGCAGATGAAACTTTTAAATGTGCCTGTGGGAAAGATGGTTTTCTGTGCAGATAACTTGTATTTCTGTGGAGTGGCCAAACTGGTAAAGGAGAGAGGGCCCCAGAGAGTTCTGAAGAACTTACACGGAGGTAGATATTGCTGATGTCTGGGTGTGGCATGAAGGCATCTTTGTACAGATCGTAGAATGAGGTATAGTGGAATAATTGTTTCAGATCTGCTTCTATCTAGACTGCAGCAAGTCCCCAAGACCTGTCATTCCCATTTCATGCACAATTTCCTAAGGGAATGTTCTGATACTTGGCCCTAGGAAAGGACTTTTTTAAGCAGTTCTTCCTGCTGAGGTGTTCAACCATGTCCTCAAGTGCTTCTGCTGCGAGGCATCATACACAGACCAGGAATTTGGCTTGTAGGCTGTTATTGCAGGTACTCAGGTAAGATTTTGTAGACACAACAGTTAAGTTGAAAAGGCTCTTCGGGAGTATCACAGGAGAAGTTTCAAAGAGTTACAGTGCCTTTACCTAGTGTTTGAGCTAAATATCACAGGTCTTTCAGGCAGGGAATTGAAGTATAGGGAAGAACTTTGACTCATCTTGCAGGTAGAGTCCTTTGAGTTATTTCACTATAGAAAGATCACTTTGATTCTTCCTGACTGTTTAACAAATGAGTCATGCCTTTGTTTTAAATAGCAGTGCAGATCTCCCCAAACTTTCTGTGGATTGACTTCAGCAAAATATTTCCTAAGAAATTACAAATTATTAATCTGCATGCTTATATGTCTACTAATCCTTTAGTTAATCTGCTAATTGTCTATTCTTTAAACAGTTAGCATTGTCATAGTCACTAGTTGTCCCAGGACAAGAAAGGAGTTCCTTCCATAGCATTAGACAGAAATCTGAAAGAATATTCAGAGGTACAGATTTTTCTGTTTCTCTTAAAGAAATTAAAGGTGTCATAAGGAAGCATTTTCTAAGTACTACTGATAAGAAAAGGAGCTGGCTGGTATGAATGAAGTGTATCATGTATAAGTATTCTTATTTTCTTTTTAATGTAACAATTTCCTGTTTTACTTAGAGAAACCAACACTTGCAAGAGTATTGGTATATGCTGATAGCATGCTCTGAGATATGGATTTCTCATTTTTGTTTTTAGATGGTTGCTCAAAATATGTTTGAAACGAGCAATTATGGTAAATGGTTTGAATAGACTGAGTCCACATGGACTAGTACACTAAAAGATGTCATGTACTAATCACTAAAATGGACTACTGAGGCAGTAATAGGAAGGAGAAGCTGGAAATGTTTTTGAGAATTATTTTACAGGCAACAGTTACATAGGAAAGGGGGAAGAAAATATTCTATTTGAATAACTTAGAAAATGTTTCAGGTGATAGGGTATGGTGGATTGGATTCCATATGATAGGATTCAAGCAAGATTTCTTAAAAGAAAATCAAGTAACCTCATAAAAGCTCTTAAAAATAGTTGCCACTAAGATCACTAAATAAATCAGTGATCTGCTACTTCTCAGAGCAACAAAAACAGTATCATTTTTTTTTAAAAATAGCAAATAATCTCTGATAAATACGTAGATATTTCTAGAGAAACAACGAACCAGTAAAAATTAAAAAGAACAGCTACAAGTATATGAAAACATTCGGTGATCATAAGATAGTTTTTTAAGAGACAAAAATCTAAACTAAAACAAAAGTCTCAACATTTATTGAGAGCTGAGACCATCAAGTGTTTATAGAGATGGTCCTACACAATGTTCAATATTTCAAATAAAAGATGGTCATATTGTAGCGAGCTACACTGAGCATATTAGTTTTTCTGTAGAATGCATTCCTCTCCTTCACTACGGACAGTGTCACCAAGAGAAAAGTTTTATAAGAAACTGCACTGGGGAGAGGAGTTGAAGGCTTATAACCCCTGCTGTCCATCACATGAGTGTCCTGGAAATAGGCAGCACCTGCCTTTCATTGTGGTGTTCCACAGCCAGATGCTGCAGTACCACAGGAAATCCTTTTAGACCCTGACATTGTTGAATGAAGCAGTAGTCTTTATGCTGTTCTGTGTTCTGCCTTCCCTTCTCTAGGGGTGGGAAGCATTTCTGGGTAGCAGGGAGATCAGAAACCAAGACTGTCTCACGGTTCAGGTCAGGTAATGGTTTCAAGGACTGACTGCAGAAGTGAGTGCAGAGGCAGCTAGGGAGTTAAAATACAGTGCACCAGTTACCCCACGTTACATCTACAGCCACGTGCTTTTGAGGTACAGAGATACATAAGGGAGCTTTGACTGCTTTCAAAAGTGATTCTGCTATTTAAAGGTAATTGGCATGTTCCTCCTCTGGCATAAATGGAAGCTGGTTGTCGCATCTAACCTTCTCTATAGCCAAATTTCATAAAGGGTCTCTTACTGAGTGGATGCCCAAAGTTTCACAGTAACATAAGCAGGTTGCCCCAGTTTCCTCAGTCTGGGCCTCTCCATATCCCAGACTGGTGAAATGAAGTGCTCAGTAGATATGCTGTGAGTAATAATCAGTGTGGTAATACGTATTGTGAGATGCTGGATTATTATATTAATTATTGGCTCAGACCAACTCAGGTGAGTGTGCATTTGCGGGGGAAAGGAGCAGGTCAAATTTCATGTAGGTGAGGTGGTGCCCCGTCCCAACCCAGGCCCTTGGATCCTCCCAGAGCAACAGTCAGTCCCTGGGCTCTGGGAGCACTGCCCACCCCGCACCCAGCCCCAGGAAGGCTGGCACACCCGAGTCACATCTGAGTCACACCTGGAGGTGTGACGACAGGGGCCAAAGCAAATAAAAGCAGCAACATGTGCTCCCCATGGTTACCCAAACCCTGCTACCTGAGCATGTGACTCTCACAGAACTCTGGTAGCTATAGTTTTCTCTATTTCTCTTTCTTTGCTTCTTCTCCTAATCTCTTTTCTTGACCTTTTGGGTAACTTGGGGTGGGGGGTGCTGGATTTTGCTAAGTTGTATGTGTTAGCATGTGCTAAGTCAGTGCTTTGCGGAATGCTTTATTTTGGTTGACTGTTACCCTTTTAAACCTTTGCCAACTTCTCTTATTTTCTAAAGTTTACCAGCGAAAGTACTCCCTGAGAAAACGTGTGCAGCTTTTTCTCCTTTACTCTCTCTCTCAAGGTGTTAAAAGAACCAAGGGCTCTTCTAAAAATTCAGTGGGTAAATTTTTGGAACCTTGTATATTTTTAAAGTAAAACTCTTTTGGTGAGCTCGTAGCTTGTGGCCTGGGGTCTTGATTCTAATAAATTAAAACTTTAATAAATTAATACTAAAACAATAAAATAATAAATTTACATAAATAGTATTAAATTTAAATAAATTTAAAGTTCTAATAAATTAAAACTTTATTTATTCTAGTAAATAAAAGCCAATAAATTGTTCATTTATTAGTGGTCTCATCAGGTTGAGTGTCAGTTCTGAGGCTGGATGTGTGGGATAATCTCATTGTCTGTCTTTGGCCAGGAAATGCAACTGGACAGTAATTTACAGTGAAATACCATAACCTCCAGCTTCCCAGAAGTGACACAACCCTGTCACATCTCATTGTTATTCAAGTGTGAAACAACTGCCCCTCTCTATCCATTTCAGGCTTTCAGCCAGAAGAATTGCTGAAATACATCTTCCTTCAAGCTTACAAGACTTCTTAAAACATGTATAAGCCTTGAACACGGAATGTTACTCAATGACTTTTACAGGCACCTTCGGAGCTAATTTCAAGCTGCTCTGATGAGACATATCGAAGCTCTGCTTTTGGAAAGCAGCTCAGGTCTTTGCATAGTCTTAAAAAGTGTTTATTGCACCTCTTTTTTGGTAAGCATGCATGTCTTGCCACACAACCCCCATAGCTCTCATTACTCTTAGATGTATTTCATTCTTAAAAATAGGCTTAACAAACAAATATTTTACATTGACCTATATGGAACAAACAGTTTAGCAGGGAGGTAAATTACTAATCTAAGTTGTTTGAAAGCAGTGAAAAGGAGAGAAAATTAATTTGGTCTAAAATAGATTTTAAAGATTGAAGTTAGAGTTTCTCAGTGGAGTCAGTAGGAGTTATTACTTAATAAAATGAGTTTGTTGAGTAAAACAGTTGGTGCTGATGATCTAGAGTTCATGATGTATCCTTTTGGTGGTGGCTGCAGATGAGCTGTATGCTGGTTTTGTAGACAGAGCACCACTGGAAGCTGGTGTGCATTTTCTGGTTTAATTCTGCTCTGCACAGCCTAATGTTGCTCTGCTGTGTGAACCACATTGGTTATGTGGGGACAGTTGAAAGGATTCACTTCACAAAAAAAAAAGCTTCCAGGTTGCATCTACATTAGCATTTCAGTTTGATGTGATCCTGGATGTGATGGAGGGATACCCAATAATGCCCTCAATAATCCAGTGTATTCTATGTATTGGATGAGTGGGAAGAGGCTGCTAAAGTAGCTTTTCCATTGGCTGTACTACTAGTATGCATCTCTGGCTGCTATCTAAGGTCAGACCACGAAGAAAAAGGGTGATCTGAATACACCAATTAATTTTCTTCTGCTATACTGGAACAGCTGTTGTGGGATAATGTTCTTAAAACCCCCCAGGTGTAAGCCTTCATGTTGGAATTCAGAAGGTAAAGTCCCAACTTTGAAAGTGTTACCACCAGGAAACAGAACATCTTTTGTTTTACTTTGTAGGTACTGTTTTTGTGGTACAGAAACATCCCCCATCAACTGTGTATTTGTTTGGGTTTGTTTCCATGTTTGTTGCATCAATAAAATCTGCACCTGTTTGTTTTGGCACCAGGAACAGTTAGTTGTCTCGCCTGTATAAACATTTCCCACCTGCCTTGCTTATCTCTTCTCTGGTGACAAATACCCACCACACTTCTTGTGGGTAATTAGCAGGCCAGATAATCCAGGAGATTCTTTCGGACATCTGCAAACAATTTTTTTCCTACATGTGCTTTTTGTATTAGACATTATGAGAGAGGATTTTTTTTTTTTTAAGATATATGGGGAGAAAGAAGAAGTCTTTCTAGCTGATGTGCTGTTATGATGAGCAGGCATTAATAATTGACATTTGTGGTGAGACAGAAGGCAGTACGCACTCTGAGGGATTGTGATGATATCATGGTAACCATGAGAGCAAAGCCCGAGTGGTCTGTGATGACGGCAGATATGTGCATAGCTTTACACAAGCTATTCCTCTGTTGGGTAGTTTATGTTTGATGGAAATCTGTTTATTGAACTCATACGTAAAATGTCTACGCATACTCCTCAAAGTTTGCTGGGGACAGGGTTGGGTCAGCTCAGTTGCACAGACATGGGGAAAATGAACTGCTTCTAACTTCAATCATCACCACAGTGAAACGAAGCAGAATTTCCATCCTTGTGTTACCAGGGGAATAGCTGTGCTGTGAGGGAGGAACCTGTATGTGGGTGAGCCTGTTTTCCAGGACTGATAGGTGAGATTTTGCTCCTGCGTGCCCAGGACATGGTCTGCTGTATGAGAGATTATAACTAGCTCCTGTGAATTGTTGTAGTTGCAATTTCCTTTGATAATCTCAGTCCTGTCTCAAATATAGTGCAAAGATGTATCTCCTATGTGATTACTGGCATACACCTCATTGCCTTTGTGTAACTTAAAAACGATATGATCATTCACTTGTTCTTCCTCACGCCCTCACAAACCAATGAACAGTAACACCTGGGAAAAAGATTTTCTCAGACCTTTTTCTGACTTGATAACTAATACACTTATCAAAATACAAATAGTTATTTTCACTCCAATCATCTAGCAACTCAGTTAATTAGCTCAGCAACAACCACCTCAAAGGGCAGCTTTTTGGCTGCCAAGGTGTAATACAGGAGGACACCCTCAGCTCCCACCCTTTCAGCCTGATGAAAATGGGCATGTTTTGACCTGAGTCTGGTAGAGGAGAGTGGGCCTCAAACCTACTTTTTGCTGAGGTATTACTGCCTCAGTTTTCTGTTCCATGCATGCTGGCAGTGACACAGGGCATCACACAGACCTGCTGCTTGTTTCAACGTGCTAAACCAGGGCCTTCTTAGTGCATTCTTAGTTTTTACTTTTGTTCAGCTGTTCTGTTCAGCTGCATGAGCTGGTAAAGCAACTGACTTCTGACACCTGGGAATCCCTCTGGTGTGAGAATTTCTTTGTTGGCAGAGAGCTCTCTCCCTTCACAACACCAATGGCGACAAGGGACCAGCCATCATGAGGTACTGTTATGCTGTAGTGACTAAAAATGTGTTCCTGGGAAAATAAATATGTAACATATATAGTTGCAGAGCATTTGACACATAATGTGCTCTTGATCTCTGTCCTGGTGTACAACTCTGTTGCGTAAACCTCCGGTTCAGGTAGTACTTGTTTGGCAGAGGTATTGCTTCAGGCGAAGTGTCAGCAGGGATATCTTGGTCGTCTTATCCTTTGCATAAAGGATGACAAAATCCTAAAAGCTATGAAACATGCGGCTTCTAGTCTCATCCTCAGCCTTCCAAGACAGGGACTGGTGCCTCACAAGCTGCCATTAATTGAATATTTTTGTTTATTTCCTCTTCTCCCTGAATATCCTGGGAAGCTTTAAAAGTCTTTTTCTGAACTGATAGCTTAGTTTTACGGAAATACATTCGCATAACCTTGGAATGCATACAGTGGTTGTAATTATTTGCTCTAAACTCAAATAAGCATGTGCTGACAGTTAGAGATAAAGGAATGCTGATTGGAAAAAAAAATTTCTTCAGCATTGGAGTTTTAGTTATCACAGTAATGTAAGATACTGAATGATATTACATCTGGGTAGTTCCCTGTATTAACATATTATCAGCTTAGTATATAAGAAAATCTGTGATAGAATAAAACTGGAATTAATGTGCTCTTTGTCATTCTTCCCTGTCCAGAGGGATGGGTAAGGATTGCTGCCAAAGCTTCTCTCTTTTTCCCCCATACAATTTCTGTAGCATAGATATCTGAATTCCCTCTTAGGGTTTTCCTGTTTTCATCTTTGTTAGTATTACTTTCGCATAACTTAAAATATTTTACAGGGAAGTATTTAGAAGAGGATGCGGAAAAATAAATATAGTAAAAATGTACCTCATTTGTTTTCTCCCCCTTCCCCTGATAAAGAGAAGACAAGAGAAGTACTCAGACATTTGGTGTAAAGGCATAATATTTGAGCATCCTGGGGGATAAGGGAAGGAAGGTTCACTGACAGGTAATTTTGAGCTCAATGTTTAGGAATTACAAATCTGTTTCAGGTAAACACAGACTTTTCTGATATCTGTCTGGAGAATCAGTGGTGCTTATTGATCGTTTTCACCTGTACTTACTCTTCAGAATTTAATTGCCACAAGGTAGGTTAAAAGACTGGTTTCTACAGGGCCTGAGGATCAGCCTTCAAAGTTGAATAACTTTCATTCTGTTTTCATGCTGTATTTTCCCTCAGGGTTGAAGGACTAATAGGTGTGGGATTTACATACCAAAATCAACCTGTTTTGTTTCTATTACCAATCAGATTTAGCTCGGAAGAAAGTACTCATCCATTTCAAATATCTGTTTTGTGCCAGCCCAGCTTATTACAGAATTGAAATTGGCATTAGTTTCCTCATTGAAAAAAGTAGAAAACATACAATATTGGCACAAACCCAGTATTCCCTCTTTTAGAACAAGAGGTGTAAGTAAACACCACATTTGTAGTCCGATCAATGAGATCTCTTCCAAGGCAACTAAATGGCTCTTTCCATTTGCTTTGTATAAAAACTGTTGGTTGTGGACTGAGGACCTATATTTGAGTAGCACAATTAACGATGATTTGCTCATTTATGACACATTCTTTCATCTCTTTCTCTCAGTAAGAGCACCAGGTCAGGCTGTTCTTGCCGCAATGTCAACAGTTCATTCCTGTCCTGTGTAGTTATTTTCCGCGGGTTTATTTTCGGGCTGAGCGAGTTCCCTGATGCAGTTTACTCGACTTCATAGGCGGTTACTTGAAAGCAACGCGGTGGGTAACAAGAGAAGAAGAGAAAGGGTCTGTGTGAAAAGATGGTGGTGAACTCAGAGGGACATCTGTGCAATCAGGACTTCAAAACTGTCCTTGCTAGGACGAGCTTGCTGCTTCCTATCCAAGACTTACAATGTGTCCACATAAAAAGGTTTATCTTGGAATTCAGCTCGGGCATTTTGCTACACATAGGGTCTATGTTCTCCGTTTGACAACCTGTGTTTAATATTGATTTCTAATCTCACTTGGTTTTCCAAGAGTTCTTAATGTTTCCCTTTCAGATTTAAATGGTTACACTGATTTGATTTGCATCATAGGAAACATTTTAGACTAATTTTTAATTTACTTCTGTGTATTGATTTTCTTGTCTAATGTTTCAGGTGTAACAAGGAAGTTATTTTAGTTTTACAAGAAAGTTGTTTTGGTTTCAAGAATATAGCTCAAGTATTTTTTCCATTAGTTTCAATACTTCATTGTGGCCAGTTACATATTTTTCCAGGTTGTTTGAAACTGTAATGATACACTGTTGTATATGGGTATTGCAGTTATTCAAACAGATTTCGCCCTCCAGACCCAGATATGAACACATTTTATTCCTCTATTTTACTTGAAGATTAAATTAGAATCATAGAATATCCTGAGTTGAAAGGGACCCCCGAGGATCATCAGTGTCCAGCTCCCAACCCGGCACAGGACCACTCCAAAAATCACACCAGGTACCTGAAAGCAGTGTACAAAATTATTTTACTAACATTTTAGAATTATTTATGGGTAGCAAATTTACATATTTAATATTAAAAATCCAATTTTAAAAGGGACTTATCAATTGAGGCTATCAATCTCTTTCTTTTTCCTACCAAACAGACAATTTAACAGAATTCTTAAGATGATATAGTTTCACAAATTGCACTGTATAAACAAAGGATGGAGTAAAAGTTTGACTGATGTTGATGGACATCTCTGCATTGGAACTTAAGGGGAATGAACACCAGCTAATTGTAGTTTAGGCTAAATCTCCCTAACTTCCCACAGTAGTCAGTGAAGAGAGAGGAACTTCTCCAAGGGACAGTACAGAGCAGAAGCTTAACATAGCTCTTCTTATTTGTGCTTTGTTCAGCCTCTAATTATCTGTGTAACCTAAGGTTTGTATAACATCCAATGTCACAGCAGCTAATCCTTCCACACGTTAATTTCGTAAGTATTACAGTATAAAATTCATTTTAACTTTGCATAGAAAGCTTCAATGTTGGTAGGTTTTATAAAAATTTCAGTTATAAAATTGCATAAATTGCACTTTATTATTTTCAATAAATGTACGATAAGATAGTAAAATTAATGGCGGGATGTTTAAGCTTCCTTTTATGCAGATTTCTTAAAGACAAATAAAGGGTCAGTGAAGGAAGAATGTGTCCCATTATTTAGTAGTTAATAGGTATGATTACTTGCTAACCTTGATTATTAAAACTATGATTCTTGGGTCAGGGCATCCACACCACACATACACATCACTCTGTGGCAAAGTAGTCTGCAAGATGTATTGCATCTTGCCTTTGAGCTTTGAAAGGAAAAGGTTAGAAAAATGTAATAACTCTGAGTCAAGGCGTTTCATGTTGTAAAATACATGAGGTCTCATGAAAGTATCACGAGTCCCAGCACCAACAGGGAAAACAGTTCTAATGATTTTGTCCTAAATCCCTGCAAATTTAGTTTCCTTTGGTCAAATCAGAACATTATGCATCCTTTTTAGGCCATTTATTTATTTTTTTTTTTAACATGGATTATATAGTTCACTTCCCTGGCACATCTTTCAGGATCCCAAGGCATTCCCAGCTTTGTTCTCAGTCCAGTTATCAGTTCCACATGTCATCAAAGGGGTACACAGGTGTTGGGTCCCTGTTAAGTATGCTCCTTTTACTTTCTCTTTCTCAGTTTACTGAGCAGCTGCACAGAAAAAAACCCCAAACAACCCAGTTGTGTTTAAACCATGCAGACATTTAAATGATATGCCTGTTAAAACATTGACATCCAAGCTATTAATTTAATTAAGGCCTATACAATTCTATGGCAAATACCATAACATAGTAAAAATTACAAGATTCACCACTGAAACCTGTGTTAAAAGATGTACATTGGAATCAAGATATCTGCTGAAAAAGTAATTAAATCATCAAAGTAAACCGCAGCACTCTGGTATTATTTAACATTAAACCAATACTCAGGATGACTGAGGCTGCTCTGGAATGTACATATTTTTCAACAGCAGTGCTGGTTTAATTAGACTGCCACTCCAACTTCTAATTCTTCCCCCCGTTCCCTTTCAATGTGCTGGGGCAGCTGGTTGTGCAGCTGAGAAGCTCGACCAACTCAAACCTATTATTTTCTCTGCTGGATACCTGTCAGTGAGATCAGTTCCCCGCTTTGGTTCACAGCGTGGATGAGTAAACACTTATGCCAGGAGATCAGAAGAGATAATAAAATGGCAGGGATGAGAGGCCAGGATGCTTTAATCGGCCAAAGGTTGTTGAAAGCTTTAGAGGCAGTAAAGACACCTTTTGCACCTTCTCGTGTTGGTCAAGATCAAATAATCCATATTTTACCCTTATGTGTACATCAAGAACTTTTTTTTTATTAAATATATATGTATGTAGATATATTTATAAAAAGATTGTGAATGAGTGGACTAAACAAACCAGGCTGTTGTGGTTTAGGAATAGTATTTTCTGTACCTCTCTGGAATTGCAACAACATTTTTCTTTCGGATATTCTGCTGCTTTATCAGGGTCCCGCAGTTATTCAGGGGTGAACTTCCAAACCAATGGAACAGAAAAGTCCTTCAAAAGCTGGCCCGTTTTCTCCCACATTCCATACCACTCATGACTATCCCCCCTTGGGTCAGATCTCTGAAAGACCTGTCTAAAAATTGCTTTTGTAACTCTAAATATGGTGTGGACTGCACTGAGGAGGCCTGGCAGACTTAGCAACAAGACCATGCTTTCCTTAACATCCAAAGGAAATTCCAAATTCTCAAAAGCTGTGGTAAAAGGCCTGAAGGACAAACAGAGGGTGAAAATCTGGGTAAAGTCATTCTCCCCTGTTCCCCCCGACAGACGGTGTGATTATTAATGGACCCTCAAAGGCAGTGCCCGAGGTAAGGGTAGGAGAGCAACTCTGAATACATATCCCAAATTACCCTCATTGCCCCTGACGTTATCATGTCATAAAATGATATCCCACAGTACATCAGCAAAGCAATACTGATCTCTCTCCCTGTCCTGAGCGAAGAGCACTGTCCTGGACACACGGTGCATATGGAAACATATCCAGGGTTGGGTATCACACCCTCCCGAACACACCAAGCAACACTGGGCTCCCAGTGGCTCCCTGCAGAGAGATTTTTCCTTTACATAGTACATTGTTTTTTTCTGTATATATGTCCCAGATGCCCTTTGTCACAAAAATCCCCAAAAAACCAAGGGGTGAAGGTGAAAAAGTCTATTATCTTTGTTCTCTGAGGAGTGTTCAAGGCAAATAAAGGTTAAGAATTGAAGGTTATTCTTTTTTTAATTCACTTCTATGCATGAGAATGGGATTTTAAGAGCCATAATAAGATGCTCATGGTAAACATTATAAAAGAAGATTTTTTTTTTTCCTTTTATTCATGAGTATTTCTGTGACATGACAGAGATTCTTTTTTTTATTTCAGTTATATGCTGGCATTTTAGTCCCACTTACAGATTCTATTAGAGTACAGGTATCATAGTGCTTTTTAAATAACTCTGTGTAATACAGCCTTCCTACCTGCATGCTCTGATATGATTCTTTCTTCTTTTAAGCCAGACAGTTTTAGAGGTTTCTCTTTCGAGGCACTGGTTCCTGAATCTGTGCTGCAGATTTGGTTGTGCCAACTTCTGCACATGGAGTTACCTGGGTTAAAAAAAAAATCTTTCAGCATTTTTTGGTTTGTCATTTAATCTGAAAAATTCAACTGAATGAATCTACAGCACGTTCCCATAAATGCTTTGAATTGCCACAACTCAGTTGACAATAAATTTTGTCACGAGGACAGGAAACATTGATAAGAATGAAGAGTGATGTAAGAAAATCAGGAGGGTATTTTGTGAGATAGATTATGATGGATAGGATATTTTTAATAAAATTATGTCTCTTCTTGAGGATACTAAAATTGAAAACCATGTTGTAAAAGTCAGAAAAAAAATTTTTTTGTTCATTGGTCCTATTTTTCAGCAGTATGGCTTTTAGACATACACTTAATAATTTTATTCCTGGTATTTCTGTTGCATGTAGAAATGGAATACCTGTTCAGGTTCACTTCCTCCCTCTATCCATTTTTTTTTAGCTTTTAATGATGCTTGTTATCTGGAAAAGTTTGTTTTTTTGGTCTCAATGGCCTGGTTCATAATTTCCATTGCATTGTTTTCTCTTTCTACAGATCGTGAATTTGGTCACTATAATAATAATAACCACATCCCAGCAAATATGAAACGTAAAATAGAGGATTTAGAAGTAGTTCTATCACCAAAAAACTTGTTTCACATAAATAACATTTGCCTGAAATAGCTCTTTAAAAATTAAATAACTAATATTTCAATTCTCCAATACTTCCACACGTGGAACTCCCCTGAAGGTTATGAATTCATGCTCAAGGACATTTGGATTAGTATCTATCTTGAGTGTACATCTGCCTTTTATCACCACAGCGTCATAATCATTCTTCATCTGCAGACCTGTGAAGTGAGAAACTTGTCTCTGCCTAAAACCACAGTATAGAAAGGATAAGTCTTTCAAAATCATTAAAAAAAAAATCTGTAGAATGTCTGGAAATAATTTGGGATTTTCTTAATTCGTAAAATAGTGTGAAAATGCTGGTTTATCCTTCCTCCATCCACTAATGAAATTTACCAAATTAAAATCGAACATATATTGGCAAAGGATGATGAAATAATCTGTGATGAATAGAAAGAAGGATCACATCACTTAGGGGAGAGCTGCAGTCCTGTTTGTGCACTAGACAGAGATAGACTTTTTGCCATAGAAAATTCCGCATGTGGAATCTGGATTTGGTCTTCCGCTTTTGGTCAGTTTGGGCTGGGGGGTTATGAGGCACCGTATTTCTTCTTGTGGATATACTGCTTATTAGATTGTCTGAGCTGTACTAGAGTAAAAGCTCAGAGCTGCCACATAACTCCATTTCCACTTCCCCAACCGCTGCTCAGTGTGAGAGGGGGGCATGGACTTACTAAAATCAGTGACTTTCTCTTTTCCAAAGAAGATCTACATTTTTCATGATTCATTTTGCTTTCTGTGGGATTGCTAGTTGTATATCCTTGCAGGCAACTGCTCTTTACACTCTGAAATTAGGACAAACTTTTTTTGGTCTTGATTATTGTAGCCACAAAATAGCTTGTTTTAATATTTTCAAAAATCTTTCCTCAAAATTTATTTTCACATAAGAATGTTCTCTTCACGCCCTTAATAATTCCAGTGCCTATTCTCCCATACTTAGAATAACTAGCTATGTCTTTAGCTTTCACCCCTACCTTTTGGAAAGCTAGCAGGTTTACCTCTCCATTAACCCACTTTCTATTATGTAATCTCAGCCATTTTCCTCTAGTTCTTTATAGTTTTGTTTTCAGTTATATGTCTTATTAATATACTCATGAGATAGAATTCCTAATCATCACTGGTCATTTTTATTTCTGAGTTTGACTTTTTTTCTTTAATGTCTTTTAAAGTGACATAGTCTGAATTTTTTAAAAAGTTCTTTGACTTCCCAATAACATATTTCTGTGTCTTTCATATTTTCCTATATACTAACATTCAACTATTTCTATGGTTTAACTATTCGTTCCTCAATTATGAACTGTAGAGACTGTGAGGAGATGGAAAGGTTTTGTGGGGTATATATTCTACAGGTGTTTGGTTAGATTTAAAATAGCATGAACATGAAATAAGTGCGATACAAACATTGCACATCATGTAGAATTTTCTCTGTTTCAAGAACTGTTTCTTCCCTGCTTGATTATATGACATCAGTTACTACCTTCTGTAGTTTGTGTCTCTCTGCACAAATAATCAGACAGATGTTTTGCTGCAGAGAGGAGGAATTTTCATGAAAAACAGATCCATTATTCCAATAGACTTGTTAACTTATAAGGTTTTTCAGAATGGTCTCATTTATGGCAGTTAAATTATTATAAATTTGACAAATCTCTTGGGTATCCAATATTCATATGAAAAGCATGACTTCACAGATGTTCAATACTACACATTTAATTTTATTTATAACATCTGAAATTTATGTCAACTCACAACCTCACATTTTCTTTCACTTAAAAAATATTCTTCTCCTTTCCCTACCCCTTTCCACACTGGGAAAAACAGGTAAAAAATCAGGCTCCTTTTTCTCTTCTGCTTCAAGAGAAATGCAAAGGTTTAAAAGTCACTGAAGAAAACATGAAGCCCTATATTATTTACATGAGTAAGAATTTTACAGATGAAGCCTGACATAAAGGTGATTCCGTGGTGTGAGTTAACGAGAAATTTCTCCAAACCTTTTCACACAACTGGGGATATCTCTCGTCCAGTGTTTTTCTGATACTTGGAAAGAAAAATATCCTTTTTCTCCCTCTATAAAGTTTGTATTTTGTGTAATTATGCATTCCAGGTATTTTTTTCAGGTCACCTCACTATCTTCAGTGGGCATTTCATCAGGCCTTACTGACAAAAATCCTTAGGCTGGGTCTGTAGCAAGTGTAAATACACCTAGCTTTGTGAACTCGAGTAGAATTTGCAGCTGAGGGGGTTTGATTGTGTTTTGATGAGATTGTAAGCCTCTGTACGTGCATGAACATAAATGCTTACAAAGTACTCATGGCGCAAATTTTTGTCAAGCACCATTGTAGTCTCTATAACAAAGGACTGCTTTATCGTGAAACAAAAATATATATGTTTTCTAATGTTGAAAAATTGCTGTTGCATGTTCCTTATTTTTAGCAAAACCAAAATCCACGATTCAGTAGCCAAATGAATACTGAGATCAGTGAGTGTTTTGCAGTTGAATGAAAGCATGAGATAGGCCTTTAGTTCTGTGGCTGAGTGTTTATTTTTTTATAGTCGAGTTTCAAACAGTGCAGTGCATCTTCAGTTTTACTTTAATGAGATATGAGTGTACACACTCAACTTGTTGATCTGAAAAAGGTACAAAAGAAATGGAGAAACCTGATGCTTTCATTGAAACCATGAGAAAAATCAGGGGCCCTCAGCATGTTTGCAAAACATGTGTTAAGTGCCTCAGGCTGCTGATAAAAATTGAAGTCCTCTAAATGGAACTTGAGTGCCTTTCACATAGTCCAAAATACTCTGGCTTATAGCATTAAAAGTAATACAAACTAAAAATCAAACTAAACCAAAAGAAGTAGTACCAAAATGGATAACCCCAAATCTGACTCATTACCTCCTTCAAACCAAACTGCACTTATCCTTCAGCTGACACTAAAATACTTGGCATTAATCTATTGTTATGAATGTCACTGTTCTCTAGAATTTGCTTAAGATTAGATTTTTTTGAGTATTATAATTGGCAGTTTGGCAGAGCATAAAGTATGAGATAATGAATTGAAAGGACAGACTGTGCTTGCAAATTCAAAGCATTTACATATGAAATATCTGCAGTTTCCTCAGAAAATTTGTATTCTGAGTACTGGTACTGAGTACTGGTCCTGACCTCACTTGCAACTCCATTACCCCCTATTTGGCATGACATTTTCTGATATAGTAGCTTCTACTGTGTGAAGAATTCTCTCATATTATTAGCATGTAACAGAAACACAAACTTAAAGTAACTGATGCGTTGCAACTTTTTCAGAGTCAGAAAGCACAGACAAGCACGCTCCTTTGCTTCCTTGTCTAACCCTTGTACGTTTAACACTACTTAAGGTGCTCCCCAAAAAGTTCAAGACTGTTATTTTGGCCCACTTCCCTGGGGAGGGCTGCTGGGGTGCACAGTACCTGGCTCGCACTTCGTTCATTCTTTGGGAAGTTGCCTCCTGTCCAGCCATTCTGACTTAGTGAGGATAGAGAGCAATGTAAAAGCCTAAAAGACATCAAGTCAAATGAGAAATGGAACTGGGCAAGGGTCCAGAGCGCAAGTCTGATGAGGAGCTGCTGAGGGAGCTGGAAGAAAACGAGATTCAGGGGGAACCTTCTTGCTCTACAACTGCCTGAAAGAAAGTTGGAGGCAGGTGAGGGTCAGTCTCTTCTCCCGAGTAACAAGTGACAGGACAAGAAGAAATGGCCTCAAGCTGTGCCAGGGGAGGTTTAAATTGGAGGTTAGGGAAACTTGCTTCACTGAAAGAGTGGTCAAGCACTAAAACAGGCTGCTCAGGGGAGTGATTCAGTCACATCCCTGCAGATATTTAAAAGCTGTGTAGATGTGGCACTTAGGGTTGTGTGCTGGGTTTGGGGTTGGAGGATGATCTTAAAGGTCTTTTTCAACCTAATGATTCTGTGATTCTCTGAGTATGTTTCTTATACCAAAAAAACAGAACTCTCCTTTCTATCAACTGACAAGGGAAATTTTGGCTGTACTTGTAGTCTATCCTCTAACTTTTTCTATGATGTTTATATGATGTGCTGTCTAAATATACTTCATAATATGGAAGTCAAACCTATAAGAATCGTAAGTAGACTTTATCTTTAATTAATCAAATACCTCTGAATTGTTCTTGGTTCACTTTTTAAGTGATGAAACAGTCCTAGTTTCAAGTGTGTCTCCATAGCAGCAGATGAAGGAACTTCTCTCAGATCCCTGTGCTCAGTCCTCTAGCACAGCCAGCAGCTCTGCCGTACAGTCTGTCGTGTACCCTGCTCAAGATTCACCAGCATCACGCATTTTTGGACCCCAGGACTTTTACTAAATTTTTTTTCCAGAAACTCGGATGACTATAAACATCTTCCTAATTTGCAGTCCAGGTATCAAAACTCTGCTTCAATATTAGTGGCATCTCTTCACTTTACAAGAAGAATTGCATCTCTGTTAAAACACTTTTACAATCTGTTCATCAAAGAGGTAAAAAATTAGGCTATTTTAGAGTGACTTTACTCATACACTTAGAGGGATGGTTTATGTTAATAATAAGATTTAATTGGCCTTAAAAATGAAATTCATGTTCTACAGGCCAGTTGCATAACTAAGGTAAAAAGGGGTTCTAACTTGCCACGTCTTTTTAGGTTGATGGACTAATTTGATAGGAAGCTAACAGACATACTATGTGCTTTAAAAATCTACAGAAAAGATCCAAAAGAATATTATATCTTCTTATTAGTTATGTATTTTTTGTAAAAATGGTATAAAAAAAAAATTAAGATCAATTTTCTGAAGCAAATATCCACAGTGAAATTTCCTGTACAAATTCTCAATTTTATGTAACATAAAAGTCTCTGAGAATCAGGGATCAAATTTTAAAGGCCAAAGCCACAACAGTGCCTAAATATATATTAGAATTTGGATTCAGGTACTTCAAATATTTTGCCTGGTAATGCCATGGCAGATGATATGACCAGTGCCATGTTGCATTAAAACTTATGATTTCCTTTTAATATTCCTCCCCCCACAAATAAATGTAGCCCCATCTAAGTATTTATATATATATCAAAGCATCTGTTTTTAAACATGGACCAATTCTGTCAGTAATTTAGAAATTTATTAATTTAGATTACTTGCAGTCTCCTTAAAAAGCATTGTACAAATGTGCATACAGCTCTCCTCAGTCATTTACAAAATTCTATCACCACAAAAAAGAACTTTTTTCTTTGTTTTGGAATATATTTAACAGTTTCAATTACTGTTGTAATAATGTTAAATTATTTTACTTCACTGCTCAAAAGTAACCATATAGATACTAAAATAAAATACCAAATTCTTTTAATAAGACGTTTTCCTACTGTTACAACCACAAGCAATTAAAACAGTTTCTTTTCTTGCCTTTTAGTGTTGTCTTTGTAGAAAATCATTACATGCATTCAATTAATTTTTAACCTAAGTTTTCTGAATCCCATGATTGGATTAGTCAGGTATATAGCTGAGTTGATCAACTTGCTCATTGCGTATGATAATTTTAACTATAGAAAAATTCATCACAGGACAACGTCTATGACACACAGCGTTTAGATACTTATTTGCAGAGGTGTCTTCAAATAGGAGTCAATAATGGCACTGAGGCACAAGCAGAATAGTTCAGATCTTAACAGTAAAAGCAAGTGTAAACATCAAATGGTCAACATGCGGAGAAACAGAAAGTGTGGGGTGCCTTTGATCAATGATGACTAAGACGGAGTACAGTAATAGTTTACAGAACAAGGAAGGACACAAAGATTCACAACTTTTATCCAATCCATTTTTAAACTCAAGCTGAAGAACTCATGTCCTTATATGATTAGAGCTTTAAGGTAATTAAATACCTTATATCTTAACTAATCAGCCTGCTAGGGGCTTGTATAGATATTAAACAGCCTCTATATTTTGAGTTAAGACAGATCATGAACTTCTTGGCAACAAAAAATGCCAGCTCCTTAATGGTTAATGAGACCACCTATTTTTATATGTAACAGTATAATAGGCTTTGGACTGCTCTACAAAGGCAAACTGGTTCACAGAAGCTAAGAACAGAACTTGTTATGAGCTAGCAACAGTCCACTAACTTCCTTAAGTAAAACATTATTAAAACTGTTTGCATCATAGTATTATCTAAGAGTGATATATCAATAAAGCAGCCTGCTTAACCATTCTAGTGTGGCTTACTCCACATTAATTTACCTCTGTAAACAAGTCCGGGATTTCATAGTGAGAAAAAATCTATAAAAATATAAATTTCTTATAGTGTGGGATTTACATCTATCATATGTTGGTGATTATAACAGTTATGACTCTGTACTTGGTAAATGATAAATTGGGTGCAGTTTGGTGGTCTTTATGTTCCTCAAGCTGGCTTTGTCCAAGAAGAATAAACGTTGATAGGCCACTGCCCTTTCCCTGATGCTACTGGTACCTCTGCAGATGCTCTGTTTTGTCCAGTCCTTCTCAAGGAATGGCATTAGCCTGTATGTGCTCCTCACAGATTTTCTAGAATTGCTAACCTGTAACTTAGTTGGGATTCCACTACTGCTAAACTTCAGTTTTTCAGGGAACTATTGTGAGCTCATGTAAAACAGCAAGAACCTGTTGTGCACGAATGTTGTTTTCATTCTGACTGTAAGATGGGCTACATTTCTGATCCGGCAAAACTAATGGAATACAGGCAAATTCCTGATATTGCTTACGACCGTAAAGAACAGCAATGCCTTTGGCAATCTCTGTTCTTTGGAGGTTTGAGGATGGTCTGTTTAAATTTATATTAACACCGCTTTCCAATTTCCTGGAAAGAGGAAACTTATGCTGACAGGGAGGCAGTGCGTAGGATTGGAAAATAGGCACTATCCAATCGGTGAAACCGGAGGTGGGAAGAACATCTGCTTCCTGAGTAGTATCATGTAAGTAATATTAGTCCTTTTGGTTTACTTACATTGTAACCTCCAAAAACAAACATTTGTTTTCCATGTGTTCTTCCCAAAAGCACTGGCATTTCCAACATAACCAAACCTTCTTATATTTTTCATGATAAACTAGGTTGAAGCTGTCAATAGTAGGAATGCAATTAGTATTAAACAAACAAAAACAAAAACAAAACAAAAACAAACTAAAGCCAACACCAAATCCACATAAAAACTGCATCCAAACCCAAAACCAAGATCCACAAGAAAAACATATCACAGTTGTTCTCACAGTTTTCTATATCATACTGTACAATTTGCAGAGATAAAGGATGAGAGAAATAGTAGGTTAAGAATTTGGTATTTTTTCCTCCTTCTCTCCTGCCTTCATGAATGTTTGCAAGGACCAGATATCTGTGCTTCATGAGACATACTTAACTTTTGTACAAATTCTATTTCCAATATAGAAATAACTGGTGAACCACTGTTCAGATCTCAAGTATGTTTTTAAGTTCTGATGTGTTTTCCTTTCTCTCTTCAGTGCATCTGCAAAACAGTCCATTTTTAGGTCTTGTATACTTGGGGTATGAAGTACTTCTGTGATAAAGGATGAGGGAATCTGGAGAAATCCATGTGCTATATGGCAGGTCTGAGTGAATCACAGAAAAAGGAAAAAAAAATCCTACAGGACAAAGGCTTGTTTTATTGTGAAATTCAGTGTCCTGAAAAATTCTGTTTGCTTCTAGATATCAACTGGTGGGTGCCTAGAAATACCTAATATGAGGCAGGTAGGAAGGTAAGTGGGAAAGGTAAGCAGGCAGGGCAGTCTTGCAAATATGGTTATGTGCTTTTCATTTAGAAAAACTTACCTAAAATCAGGAACTCAATAATGCTCAGTGAAATTTATCAATGGTATAGGAAATAATTTTTGAAGGACGATGGCAAATGTAGAAATGTAGATGGAAATAACTGTTTCAGGATGCTGTAAATGGCATTATATTCACGTATTTCAAGATGTGGTATGTGTTAAATGTCGAATTTAGATGTCTAATGCCTTTTAATAATGAATGTAAAAATTGCTAGACTACTATTTATACAATATATGCAGTGGTACATGTGTGATTGGCTGTGTCTATGAAATTTTACAAATGTCTAGGCTGTGGAGATTCACAATGAACCTCCCCAAATGCACTCTGATAATTCATGAACCACGAAGATATTTCATTATTTTAAGTCTCATATTAGAATTTACTAATTGTTAAAGATGTATTAAAATACTTGGAAAATGACTGATTTCTCATCGTCAAAAAATATTTGTAATTACATAGTATTCCACAAATACTCTGATCTGAAAAATACAGAAATACAGTTGAAATATTTTGTATATATAGTCTAAACATAATAACTCAGTGGTTTGTTATAAAATGTGCCTCAATTTAATTCAAAAGGAGTAAAAAATATTTGGAATCTGGAAAAAAAATATTTCAGAATGGAATTTTTTTGCATGACGTGTTTCCCAAGCAGACTGCTGTCTCGCACGCAAAAACGGGCAATTGCCAGCTATTTTCATTCTCCCTCGCAGTTATTTTCATGAACCTACAATAGGTTTTGCTTATAAAATGCTCTTTCTACGGTATCACAATAGAATACCTTTCCTTACTTCCTGCTTCCATGACACACGTGAAGGATCAGAGCAGAGTAACTGTCAAATCTTGCCTCGGACCCTCAAGCCATTCCAGGTGCCAGCTATTTCTTCTGATCCTTTTTTTTTTCCTTTTTGAGGACTTTGCTCCCGACTATAGGGTCAGTTAATGAAATGTCCATCCCCATCTGAGCCAGTGTGGTCCAAACTGGCATTTTAGCTTGAGTGACTCATAAAAGTAGATTTTAAGCTAAGGTTCTGAATGATGAAGTGAAACTGCAGACACAATAGCAGACTCTGTGTTCTGCAGGCTACACTGCAGGGAAATAACCTGAAACAAAACAGGAGTGGGAGAAAAATAAATTGCCATGGTAAAATTTGTGAGTCCATTTCTTGATTTCTTGTCTACCACATTAGAAATCCTCAGCATACGGATGGTTATGAACTAGGATGAAGTTCTCTTTCCCCTCAGTGTAGTGCCTTTAATCTGTGATGAAAGGCTAAATTTTTTAATTGTAGCATCATTCTTGCGGTTTCTTTTTAGTTTGTACTTCATTTGAAAAGTGACCATCAAAATTAAATGCAGTAATCTGCTAATCTCGCAAGATATGACACCATTGATCCTAATCTGTTGTCTTCAAATTATGAACGTCAGAATTAAATTAAATATCTTAGTAAAGCATCGCTTTGGGAGTAATGATAACCCCAGGTGTGTTTATATACAGATCCAATCCTTGAAAAGACATCTATCTGCAAACATTCTGTAAATAAGGTGCACAAGAGTAGTTCCTGCATGCATCCCCTTGCATCTAGTTGTGTTAAAATGCAAGTTTGTTAAACAGCCATGGAAGTTTTCCATTTTAAACTGGCCCGATGGGATGAACGTAGAAATGAAGTCATCTGACTCCACCGGAAAAACTCCAATTAATAAGATTGCCCATTAACACAGTGGCTTGCAGCATCCTCTGTTCTGTATTGATTTTTCCAGACCTATTCCTCAGTACTAGATGAAATGTCTAAAATTGAGGTATTTTATGTGAACAACAAGCTAATCTGCTCAAAACTTCTACATAGTTTGGTTGACGATATTTCATTCAATGAAATTCAGACTGATTTGCTATGGGTCTATTTTCTGCGTTTCGGTCTCCATTTTTTGTGGGTTTGTCCTGTAGTACCTCTTTCTATGCTTTCTTTGGGCCTGATTCAAAACTGTTGTTCTTAATACTGCAACATTTTCTCAGAGCTAGACATTGTTTCACAGCATATGTTAAGGATATAAACAGGAAGTTAAAATTTCTGAACTGAGATGTGTCCTATACGTGTTTTAGATCCCGTTAGAGAGGGATTATCTAAACTGTTAATGATGGCCAGGAAGTCAGCTGAAGAACTGGATCCCTGATCATTCTCTCAGTTCCTTGGTTTACTGTGGATCATTCAAAAGCTGCAATTGGAGTCCTCCCAAATAAAGCAGGATGAATCAGATCAGTGCATCAAATTTAGCTTCCTCTACCTGCACAGTCTTTTAAAAAAACTACCTTTGAAATGTTTAGCACCCTCATGCCACTCCCTCAGCCCTTTCTGTCACCTCAGTTTTGTGCTATATAATCAACCTCTCTGGTAGGTTGCAATGAAGCCATTGTATTATTACAGACACTTTGAAATTTGAAAAGTGTGCAGTAATAATAATGCATTAAGACAACAGAGCATCACCTGGGGCCCAAAAGGTGGTGAAATCCAAAGGCAATCTACCTGGATGTGGTCAGTCTACCATAAGTGGTGCGGACACTTACCGTATCCACTCGACTTGGTGCTGGATTTGTTTAGGTATTTGAAATTGCTAGTGTTGAAAATGTGAGGAAAAAAAAAATCAAAGTTAGTCTTCTACTCTACCTAAATCATTTTCCATGGGGGGAAGTAAATAGTTTAAATCAGAAATTTTGGTCTCATTCCTAATTAAGAACTAGTGGGTTTTTTTGTGGTTGGTTGGTTGGGGGGTTTTTTTGTTGGTTTTTGTTTGTTTGTTTGTGCTTGTTTGTTTGTTTTAATTTTGAAAATGCTCTATTCTGAAGGCCTTAAGAAGAAAAATAAATTTTTGTCTGTAAAGAAAGGTGTGATAGGAGCCCCTCACATGTTATGTCTGTACCAGGCCAGTCAGACGACATGTTGTGTTGCTTTAAGAAAATATGAAGGTTTTCCTTTTCAGGATTTAAAAGTTGTACGTGGTGCGTCATTTCTAAAAACATGTAATTTCATGTTTTAGGCAGAAAGAGAATTTTTTAATTTCTTTATATTTTCTTTCTCCACTTCAACACGAGTCAAATGGGTAAAGAGCAGAGGTTTAGCTGTAAAATCTAAAATCTGTTGGCATACAGTGGAAGAGTTTTATTTCAAGTAACTTGAATTCATGGGCAGGAATAATTCTAGAATCTTGCTTGTATCACTGATGCTGTATGTTGGACACATTGGAACCTCGCTGCCTTCATGTCTGTACCCAAGTTGAACCATCACTATCATCCATCTAACTCATGTGAGTAGTAACTCTTCCCATCAAACTCAAAATATGTGGAAGGGACCTCATCATCTTACTGTGGCTCTTAATGAATAAAGGTTATTAATAGAGGATACATGTCAATCAAGCTCCAATGACTGGGAGGAGAGAATGAAAAAGATAAGGTGGCTTCAGCAGTGATTTGGCCTACTGTGTGTGAATAAACTTTGAGGAGCAAGGTTTAGAAGGAATAAAATTTGGGAGACTCACTGGCACGTCTGTAAAACTCAGTTTCCTTGGATGTTAACCTCTCCTTGGTCTTCAGGTTTTAACAACCTTTTGTTTTCTACAAAACAAACCAACCAACCAACCAACCAAAAATCCCAAACAAAAAACCCACAACCAAATAGTATAAGCTTTCCAGAAGCCCACACAGGACATATTAGTCTGGCAACTAATGTAATGCTACTTATTTTTTTCCTACTAAAGCCCAAATAAAACCTGTTTTCTTTCAAAATAAACTCACACACAGTAAGCTGGAATCCCTATTGTAAATCAAACAATTATAGAAAAAACAGTAGCAGAAGGGGCACTGACAGGTCATGTGCTTCACCCTTTTTGTTCTGAGGCATGATCCACCCTGTTGCTCCTCAGCCTTTGTTTGTACAGTTGATATTTAAATGCACTTAAAATCTGGTAATTTTCTTACTATAGGGCCTCATGACTGGACCCCAGAATTTGTCCATTGTTTTGTCCTAGGACAATGCATGCATTTCCAAAGCAGAGGACTCAACCCTCTTCATTACACAATGCCAAACAATCAGACAATGGAAGTTAAGCCTGTTGTCAAATTGCAGTTACAAGTGACATTCTGTGAGACATTAGAAGTTACTACATACATCTTCAGTGCATGTGGGAGTCATGACATTAGAAATGACATAAAACTGATTATGCAGACAGAAAATAAACATTTTTCTTCCCTTAAAGAATTTGAGATTGATGGATAATTACTTTGCTTGCCAAGGAGAGACTTCCATAATCAGTATAAATCATAAGGTCGTTAAACTGGTAGGGCAATGAGAAATAAATCAATGCCCTGAAGATGACTTGTAATTGCTTGTTGCAGGATACATGGCTGAATGATATTTTGTAAAGACCATACTGTGCATCTATCTAATTGGGTTGGATGTGTTTGAGAGTCTATAACAGAGCTCGCTGAATAAGTCAAAGACCACCCACATATGAACCAAATGACTTACGTGTCTGTGGGACACTCAGGAAAATCTGTACTTATTGCTCCATTTCAACTCTATCAGAAAATTCCTAAGCTGCCTTCAAAAAGGATAGAAAAAGAAACAAAAGCTCGATGCAATTCATTTTGGGTAATGTAACAATATGGAGACTAAAGGGAAATGCAGTCATAGCGACAGTGATACTATTTTGGAATGTTCTGCATGTACATACTTCATAATTGGATTCAAATGACCAGAAAGTGACACTTCTCCCACAAGCAGCCAGCTCTTTCTTGTAACCATATCTAATAAGTAGCTTGGAATCAAAATCGCAAGAAATTAAGACTCTGCAGTTCGTGACCTTTTAGTACTGTGGGTTTATAAATAATATATTAATCAAAATCAACTTAATTAACATGTGCCTCTGCAGAAAGGCAGTAAATAACTATTCTAAAATTGAAGTAAATTGTGGTAGAGGATTATCAGAAGGCTTCGCATTCTAGAGAATTGCCCCGAGTCTGTTCCGCAACCTGGGCAAAATAAATATGCATATCTAAAACCCATTTATTCTATTGTTTTCCCAGTGGATTCTGGCCTTTTTTGTTCTCAGTTAACGTTTATATCAGTCTTGATTAACTCCACCAAAAATAATAGGATCATTCCAGATTTACATCAGTGTAATTTGTTTAACACGCCTGTTAGTGGTGAAGTAAAAGGTTCTATTAAATGTTGTTGCTCATTCAACATGCTTAGTTTCAAGCAAATGTATTTGTTTAGGATGGATGACAATGATAAAGTAGTTATATGACATTAGGGTTTAATCAGTGTCTAATGCCTGTTGTGTTCTGAGCTGTAGGAATATAAAAGACATGTTCCTTGTCTCCAGATGTCTTAAGATTACAAATGCAAATAATAGGCTTGGCATCGTGCAAACAAAAGGGAAAAAAAAGAAAAGTACAATCAACATAGTTTTGTTAGTTACATATTGTGACTGGGTTTTTAAGTTTTGTGTGTTGTTTTTTACCCGGGAGGAGACATAACGGAAAGCGAAGACAGCAGGAATGGCCAGAGCAGTGACCGCAAAAATCCTGGAAAGGCATAAAAAGTGAGGACTAAAGTAAGTTACCAAGAAGAGTAAAGAAGTCTGAAATGATTATTTAATCTGAGCCCCTCTGTTTTATTGCTTGCTAACTGAGAATAACAAGTGTTAGGGACTTTTCAGAGCGCTTGTGCGGATTTCCATGGCTGCCATCCAAGCATGTAGTCCAAAGAGCAGTGAATATGACATCATTCAAAATTCCAAACATTGTTCTAGATTAAAAATTTGTTTATCACCCAAATGTTTATAAGAAGCCAAAGCAAAAGCTGCACCAGAACTCTAAAGCATACAGGCCATTCAAAATTGAGATTCATCATTCTCTATGAAGCTGATCACCATCTTTCTAAAAACAAACTAGATGAGTAAAGTAGAAACTTTATATTACACACTCTTCTAATGATTGAATCCAGCTTTAAATTTAATTTATGTTTATATTTAATGCTAAGGCTTTGGTGTCAAACGAGTAAGAGGACAGCAAAATAGTTTCCAGTCTGTTAAATTGCAGCTAAATTTATTTACCTGATTTCAAATGAAATAACTATCTTGAGGACTTCATGACTATCTCTATTTGCCTGAATTATGTTGAGTTAACCTTCAGAAGAAAATCCAAATATTTTGAATTATATGATAACATAAGCAACTAGAAAATACTCTGCAGTGTCAACCATGGTTAGTTTTAACATGGAGACTTCACTCCAGTAGTCTGGAGTCTTATGTCTTTTAGTAGAAATAATTTGCTGAAAATAATAGAATGATGATGTTTCTTTTATTGCTTGATTATATTCTACTTTCACTTTCATCCTCTCTCAAACCTTTCCTGAATCATGACTATTTTTTTTTTTTCTGGTGAGATTTATACGATTGTCCTTTTCTGTTATCCATGAGCAACAATGAGAGAAGGAGCTCACGCTTTTCTAAAAAGATGTAATTGTTGTGTTTCTGCAGTGGTTCCTTAGAGAAGACATTGGACCAGATTTTCGGGTGCAACAGTTCAGTGCTGTTCCATCAAATCTGGTTCTTTTAATATAAGCAAACAAAATACGCAGCCAGGAAGACAGTACACAGGAGAATTGAACAGAATAGGTCTCTGAGCCATAGGAATGTTGGACTTTGTCGAATGTCTAAAAATAAATATATGAAAAAAAGAGATTTAAAGATATTAAGGCTTCAGCTAGATAAACTAGAGACATAGTATCTCCTGAGTCTGTTGTTCTGTTGCCACATTTCAATACAGAGTAGGATTAAGAGGTATTTGGAGACTTTTCCAAATAATGGTCCTGAGCACCTTTCGGGGACTTGAACCCTTCCAAAGAAGTTTATATTCTACCAGTACTGGGGAATATATTCTTTTTTCTCAGCACCACCAGTGGACATCTTCATTTTCACTACCACTGCCTAAATACAGAAGGGGAAAAATAGAGGGCACTGAATTGCCACAGATTGGCAGCGGTATGTAATCTTAATGGTTGGGTGGTCTAAGCACGGTTGTGTAGTCATGTTAGATGAAAAGGAGCTGCTCCTCCTGTTAAGCATCTGAACCTGGATACAGAAGATTAGGTAACAATTTTGAGTCTCTATGTCTAAATGCCTTTGATAACAAATCAGATATTTAGGCAGGGAAGTAGACTAAATGATCTTTTCTTCCTCTGTTTCCTACAGTTCTGTGATAGCCCTATGCCATTCCTTTTCATTTTCCCTGCACTTCAACAATGACCCGGTAAAAGAATTGCAAACATAGCAAATGCAATTTCAATATTACCTGGAGAAGCAGATGGAAAGAGGGAAGCCAAAACCATTTCTTATTTTATATTGGGAATTGAAGTTGAGGGTATGAGGTGTTTTCCCTTGGCCAGGGAGGCGGAGGGAAAGGAAGGATAATGCCAGCTGCTCTGTTACTCATGAAAGCAAGATCTCACTAATTCAATGTTCTTCTCCACCTACATACAGAGAATAATCATCTCCTAAAAATATTTATACATCCATACTGATTTCAAATAGAACACATGCTTCCAAAAATGTAATAAAGAGATGTATGTTCCAATAATGAAGGTTATAAAATATTTAAATACTTCCTCCGCTTCTTTCAAGAGGAAATGCCAAACAGCTAAGAGGAAGGAGATTCCAACTTCTCTTGTTTTTAGTGTGAGGTTCTTATTCCCCTTTGATTTATCACTCTCTTCTCCCAGAATAAAAACCTATTACTATTTTGTGATGCATATCCTGATCCAAACTTCATACATATGCATTGCCATATGTTTCACACTTCATATGCTTTCCTTAGTTTCATTTCAGGTTCAACATCAACACTCTTTACCCGTCATGCTTATATACACATACTTTGTTCATTTCACACATCTTCCTATGTTTGCAGAGTGGAATAGAGAAAGAAGTTGAACTGACTATATATCTTCTGGGGAAGAAGAGACTCCAGCTCGTATCTAGGCCCTTCTACGTCATCCTTTCTCACTGGTTATTTGAAAAGCATACCGTAAGGTATTTACTGACTATATGAATCCAATCGAAACTCTCTTGCTTGTACAGGACTAGAATTTCAGTGAAATTAAGAAAAACTATTTTTTTTTTTATGTAAAGCCTCACGATGAGAAATTGCAAGCAGCTTTGGGTGTCTCTAGGCAGCATTACATGGCTGAGTTTTAGATTCCCTGTCACCTAGTGGAATACCTTGCGTGGTTTAAGGAATACCTTACTTGGGTTGTCTTGGGAACAGGTCTGAGGAGTGATTCTCAGAGCCAATTTCCTGGCACAACTTGCTGCAGGCAGGCTGCAGGGAGAGTCCTGCTTTAGCTCTGGATGCTCAAGATAAGACACCTGGACATACATTTTTAGGCTCTAAAGAGTGCCTGGTTTTCCAGGCAACGCAGTACCAGCAATATAAAACGAATCCTGTTTCGGATGAGTGAATGGAAAAGAAGATAGTAGAGAAAGGAAAGGTTTGAGGTGGCTCTTCTCAGCTCTAAATCTCCTAAGTTCCTTCAGATCCTAAGGAGTTGACTATGGAGGGTTTTTCATGTTTAAAGCATTCTTCTAGCATACTGCTGTGGATAGGTGAAAGGACTGCTACATAAGGCACACAACAGATGGTCTGCTGGAATGTTAAGGTTTTTTTCCTGGAAGTCTTTTAAAGTCTGGTATTTTGTGTTTTTTCTTGGTTTTTGTTTGTTGTTTTGTTTTGGGTTTTTTGTTTTTGTTTGTTTTGGTTTGGTTTAGTGGGGGTTTTTTGTTTGTTTTTGTGTGTGGGGTGGTTTTTGTTGTTTGTTTGGGGTTTTTTTGTTGGTTTTGTTTGTTGTTGTTTTTGTTTTGGTTTTGGGTTTGGGTTTTTTTGTTTGTTTGGTTTTGGTTTGGGTTTTTTTTATGGAGGGGGGAAGGCCTAGTGTGATTTACCTGCCAGGAAGGTGAGGAAGGGATTTTGGGAATGAGATAATATAGCAGCCCTTTTCATGAATCCACTTTCTTTGAATAGTAGGATTATATAATTACCGTACATTAATGTACTTGAAACAGAAAGGTGCTGTAAAATAGAAATCCTTATAATGTTTAAATTTTACAGTCTCCACTTACAGTGCATAAGAGAATCAGCAATTGGAACTGTGAATTCAACAATTCCAGTTTTATAATAGCATTGGGCATTCCACCAATATATTTAGGATATCACATGGGAATACTATATACATTTACAGAAAATGGTCCTTTTGATTTGTTTTCTAATTAGCAGTTTAGTTATGGCTATGGATAGGATATATTTATGTTATGGATATTTAACAAATGGATATCAAAATTAGGAGTTCTTTTATGTTTTAGAGGAAGAATTTGTTTGCTTGGTTTATTGACTCATACAACAATCTTTGGTGAGTTGTCTAGTGCTATTTGGTTGACAGCTGGCTAAACATGAGCCAGCGGTGTGCCCAGATGGCCAAGGCCAGTGTCATCCTGGCCTGTATCAAGCATATTGTGACCAGCAGGACCAGGGAAGTGATTGTCCCCCTGTATTTGGCACTGGTGAGGCCACACCTCGAGTCTGCAGGAGAGTCACTGAGATGCTGGAGCATGTCCAGAGACAGGAAACAATGCTGGTGAAGGGTCTAGAGGGTAAGACCTGTAAGGAGCAGCTGAGGGAGCTGGGGTTGTTTAGCCCAGAAACAAGGAGGCTCAGGGGAGACCTCATCACTCTCTACAAATACCTGAAAGGAGGTTGTACCCAGGTAAGGGTTGGTCTCTTCTCCCAGACAACCAGCAACAGGACAAGAGAACATAGGCTCAAGTTATACCAAGGGAGGTTCAGACTGGATATCAGGAGGAATTTCTTCACAGAAAGGGTTGTTAAACATTGGAAGGGACTGCCCAGGGTGTTGGTGTAGTCATCATCCCTGAAGGTGTTCAAGAAGACTGGATGTGGCACTTAGTGCCATGTTCTGGTTGACAAGGTGGTGATCAGTCAAAGGTTGGAGTCAATGATCTCACAGGTCTTTTCCAACCTAAATGATTCTATGATTCAGTGATTCTGTTATTCATGGACAAACTGACTTTTGGACCTATTTAGGTATCAAAGAACAAATTTTCAAATTTTTCTTGAGATCTTTATAGTTAATGTAATAATTTTAGATTACTCATAATGCAGTCGATGTTCTTAGATATGGGGTGGCTAATCAAAAATTTACTTGGGTAGTAATTCTGTTCTGCTGGTATCTGAGAAAAAGCAGACCCATTAGTCTGAGAGGCATACAACATTTGGATGTATTAATTTATCTCTCTACTGGCCCTATTCAAATATACTTCATTTTAACTGTGTTTTGCAGTCCTACTTCAGCAAGTCTGAAAATGAGGCATCCTATAAAACTAAGAATAATTTAGTGAATTGAGTGCTCCCCTGGAAAGTGGCATACCTGACTTCATCTTCCTTCTCCAAATCATGTCATGCAGAATTTGGGGAAGGAAATAGGAATAGAGTGTTATGTTGGCTGAGGGTACAGCTTCCTCTGAAAGATTCTATTCTGGTCACTACGTTGAGCACTCGGGGCAGCAAACCCCAGGGTAGAGGTGTGAGGTATTGCTTCAGAATTCTGCAATATCAACCTTTGTCAGGGGATCCACCTCACTTGACCTCTACCCATTCAGAACCTTAAATATCAGAGGAAACAACCATTCATTTGATATTTATACAGATAAGAATACAGCTTTATTCTCATTTGACATTTAAATACAGTTACGTTATGGTTTTTCAGATAAATGTCAAATGAAAGGTTTCCAAATCTGACATTTTTTAATAGTATGCCTAAAAATGTTGAAATCAAATGAAGGACTGTGATTCATGTGGCACTTAGCATGGTCTGCCTGTCTTCTACACACAACTTGAAGGCTAATTCCAGCTAAACAGAGATCAGTATGGTAGCATTTAACCAAAAAGGAGAACAAAAGAGTTCTCTGTGGAATTAATCACGTTAAAGCAAAGAAACCTGCTCGTTTTTAGGTAATAGATGTTCTTAAGGATTACTATCAAAGAAGCAAAAAACCACTTTAACTCTGTCAAACTCCAAGACACTCTAACCAGGTTCTTCTAGTTATTTGACACATGTAGGGTTGAATGTTTAACAGAGGATTTTCTTGTTTGTAGACACCTGACATTATACAGGATTTTGATTTAGCCGAGTGATACCACAAGGTTCTGAAATCATCATACATGTGTAAATCACACTTCACAGAGTACAGGAATTGCACCAGACAGCTGAACCACAGTACAAGTGGTTTGAGCCATGCATATACTTCCTCATGTTTGTCTGGCTAACTCACAGTCTCATGATTAACTGAGACACAAACTTTCACACAACCAGTTCCACTCAATTGAACCAAGGCCACCCCCTGGTTTCATTTGTGTTCGATTTCCTGACTGCTATGGTCAGTCACTCCCTCTATTTTTCCCAGAGATCCATGAGTGTATGACCTTCAGCCATATCCCATCAGTCTTCTCCCACTGTAGAGGTTTATTGATCATAGACTAGCCCAGTATTTTTCAACAAATGAAAGAATAGCCATAACATCAGAAAAAAAGCATAATGGAAAATCAAAAGTAGACTGACTCTTCATATAACCAAAAAACCCACCATCTTTCAGGGATTCTTAACTATTTACCAAATAGATTAAATTTAATTTTTTCTTCTGAAAAAAGTTCACTTGTGATCAAAGAGAGAGTTGCTCTTGAGATATGTCATTGAGATTACGTCAGATGAAGAGTTTGTCAAAGACACATCATATTTCTGACAGCATTTCTTTGCTGCTGTTGAAATCAACTGTTGACACTATATTGCCTGTATAAGACCTTGAAAGAATGTAAGTAAATACTGACAAGTCGGCAGCTTTGTCAATAAGTAACTTTGCAGTGTATTTTACAATGATAGAAGTCCTCAAAAAATATATTCACCGAGATTTTATCACCTTAGAGAATTTTCTTTTGCTGTGTTACAGGAGAAAGGGACCTAACCCCACGTTGCTTCATATATGTGCCTTTATTTGGTACACACAAATTTACTGCCTAATGATTAATGGATCTAAAAATGTTCTATAGAGTTACTTCTACTGTCACTAAAAGTTACTGGCCAGCAAGATGTTACCATTGACTTTCTGATTTGTATTGAGCTCTAATAAGTGACCGTTAATTAAAAAATACATTAATCTTATATGATCATTTTATGTTTTATGTATAATCTGCGGTGAGTTATGCTCAAGAAAATCTGAGAGCTCTAGTACATTTTGGCCTTATATAGAAGGGTTTAAGAGGCACCTTTACAGTCTTAGCTAAACTACATGGATTTGAGGCATGGGACTTCCCAGAAGGAAGAGCAAACAGCCTCTTGTTCTCCTGCTTTGGCTCTGTTCTGCTGGGTCTTAGGGAGGGATTGGAGTAGAGCCTTATCAGCAAATGTCATAAACATCACAACCCATTGGAACAGAGAGTTATGAAAGAGAACAAAGGAACAAACCATCAGGAATACTTCTGGAACAGACTGAATGCATAGTCTGAATAAACAGAGAGAGAGAAGGACTTGTACAGATGGAGGTATATTTCTAATTTTCAAGTGTGTTTAGACTGTATCAAAGGTGGTATCTACAGTCCCTAAAGTTCCAACACAATCCTATAAAAAATAACATTGAGAACGTTCTTTCTTTTTTGCCGATTACCTTCAGCTCAAATGCCCCTATGAAGTTATACAGAATACCCTCAAGTACAGTTTGTCATGGACAGTAGTTTGACATGGAGAATTAAAGCAGGCAGCAAAAGAGATTCTCCACTTCAGTTGTGTCTCTTAGTACCACCTCTTTTCTTACTCATAACAATGTTGGTTGTAGTAATAGAAAGAAGCTTTGCTTATTTGAAACAAATGAATTGCTTATGATTAATTTTGTTTATAAGCTTCAGTTATAAGATGGAATTGATATTGTCAGCTTTAGATGTGTCTTTTCAATAGCATGTGTGTTTCCTTGTGAGGTACTGTTGCACTGAATCTCTGTACTGATCTGTGAAATCAAGCATGTAGAGTTATTTCAGTCACTCATGGGGCATTTTATTCAATTATTCATAGCACCCTTATCCTGCCAGCATGCCCAGAGGTATTTCACTGTGATTCAGGCAACTATCATTACTTGTCATTAATTACCTCCATGGAACAAAACAAGGAGGAAAGCCCAGAGTGAGCTAGTTTTTGTTTTCACGTAGTTCCACATGCTTTTGTCTCCTGGAATTGCCCACTGACAGCAAATGGGCTGCTCACCACTGCACCCTATAACCCTCACTGCTGTTACCAGCCTACTCACTGGATGGTTATAAGCCAAAGCTTCATCCTTCCAGCCCTGTACACAGATAACTGCACACAGTTGAAGCCAGACGGTGACTTGCTTGGTCCCAGTTTTCATTTGAAGCAAGTGCTGGTCTTTAGGGTTATGTGCCTACGCCTCACCCCCCAGAAGAGGAAACTGAAATCAGAATTAGACCGTTAGCTTGTGAAATAAGTATATACTTTGAAAAAATGTTATTATGAATTATAAAAGGTACTTATTTCGCTTTAAATCACAAGTTTGAGGATGAAAAACATAACATCTTGAGATGGGCAAAATTCCTCTACTGACATTTGTATTTTGTTCATGAAAAGCAGTCTCACCCATCAAGAATTTTTAATTCTATTGGCTGATCGTTGCAGCATTGCAGGTGTGAGCAAGCATAATGTTTAAAGGCAGCAAGAAAGTCTGTATAGTGAGCACTCTTCAGCATTTTGGTGTACGTGGAGATGAATAACGGCAAGGTAGAGAGACGAATCAGAAAAAGGATGGACGGTAGAATTATGAAACTCAGTAACTCCGTATTTACCAACTGATATCTCTTGGATTTTTGTTTTCTTGGAGTTGGGGATGATGAGGAAGGCAAACAAACCTTAAACACATTCTTTCATGCTAATTACCCCAAAATATATGAAAATATGTCTTACCATTAAAGTGATCACCAGGACAGAAAACTGTCACCATTCCAGTACAAAATGTTCCCAGTGATCAGTATGGTACCACAAAAAAACCAAACCAAAACCACATATGTAAAAAAATACAATTTTTAGATGGAGAGTTCTAAACTAAATAGAAAGGTTTGTCTGAAGTCTGTCAGTCATGGGAATTCTATGGAAAAGACACAATTTGAACTTGAATGCAGATCAGAGTTAACCGCTGGACTGTTCCTTTAATTTTCAGAGCATCTATAGGACTACCCCAAGGACACAATTATAAAATTGAAACCTCACTAAAAATATTAGGCCTGATTTTCTTTACAAACATAACTTTTAAGTGTACTAGACAAAATGTCTATTATTGAACAAGCTATTTAATTCTTTGTCCTTAAACGCGTAGGACTTTTGTATCTCTTTAGTTATTCTGTAGTCAGGGGAAAAAAAATCACCCAAATATCCTTTATGTGTCATCAACTAAATTATTTTTTCAAATTTTATTCATTACTTATCCCTGTAGAAAGAAACATCTTAACATGGATTGGAACAAATTAGTCTTCCAAAATATGTGTTTTGAATGAGTTTAAAAGAGAATGTGCAAATAACACCGCAAAAAAAATCCATCATTTTAAACATCAGATGGACCAGAAAGTAAAAAATGGCAATTGCCACACTCAAAATTTTATTATTGCATGTCTGGACCAGGTTTGCCTTCTCACCATGAAAATGAAATTCACATCTGTTTAAGTTTTTTTAGCAGTTTATATCCCCCAACACTGAAATTAGAAACAGGTGCCAGTTAAATGAAAAGGCAATGTGAAAAACCCTACACAATATGTTTTCCATATGGTGAAGGAAGGCTAAGAAAGAGGAGAAAAAGTTTATTTCAAGTCATATAGTCAGAGAGTCAAGGAACTCAAGTTAAAAAAAAATAAAAATCATGCATATAAGATAGAATCTTTAAATTGATTTTGTCCTTATGTGTTAAGACCTGAAAGAGTTGGGTTCCTTTCTCCTAAAAGTCTCCAAAGAGACAGGTTGGGTAGGAGACAATCTACATAGCATGGCATTCATTTTAAGGCTGTGCTGGAATAATAAAGCCTGACTTTTTGTCATGCTAGGAAAGAGCCAGTTTTATAGCCACAGCGTTAGGGGAAATGATGCTGTCAAAGCAGAAATAACAACTAATAGAGCATTTGACGGTTATTTTGCTTTACAATGAGTTCTTTACACTCACAGAATTTGAAAACCAGAGTCTGGCTTCAAAGGGCTTCAAAACTACGGGAATAATTTTGTGAAACCCCCACATATGAACTTGAGGTTTCCTCTATTCTTTCTTTCAGATGAAAGAAGTCAACACCTTAAATTTAGGGATATAAGAGAAATCATAACATAGAACTAAATAAATGAAGGCAGGTTTTAAAACATTTGAAAATTTTGAGGTGTTGAAATACTATTCCTTTTTAATTATAATGATGTAAATCTTAAGGAATTCTGAGAATTAAAGTTGTTTTTCCCTTTGACTTCATAGAAATCAGAATCGTGTAAGTTTTTGAGACTCCCAGGCTCATAAAGTTGCCTTATTTTACAAGAAAAAATTATGAATTTACCACATGGAAATTGCATTTAATGGAAATTAAGACTGACTCCTAATTTCCCCTGTTGAAAGTGAACACCAGAATATATATATATATGTAAAAATATTTTTTTTGCATATTGCAATCTATGTAGTGTACTTCTGTATTACTTTTATTACCATTTATTAAAAAAAATTAAAAGGATCCAGAAGAATATATTTATTTTTCATACTATTTTAAATTAACTATTAATATTTCTGATTTATGTCCAAGAATATTAGAAAGCACACTGTTTAAAATAAATGCTGAAGCAATTACAATTGTTTTACTGAAGCAACTCTTAGCTCCATTAAATTAACCTGAACTTGAAAGAATGTCCTGTTTTCCTCTATGTATGAATAGTCTTGAGTGCTCAGAAAACTTGTAGTGAAAAAAAGCTTTAATACAATACTAATATGTTTGAAATAAAACAGTGTTGACTTTGAATTTTAGTAACCAAGGAAAATTTTCATTTCATTATATAAGTTGAACAGAGAAGTAACACATTTTGCTTCAGAAATTTTCTAATATTTCTTTTTTATATTTCTAGTAGAAATACAGAATTGTCAAATATTCTTGGGCAAGATGGTCCAAAATTTCTCATTTTGGACAAACTGAATTACAATTTTTCTTTGAACTTCAAAAACTTTTTTTCTTTTTATGGTCACATTTTAGACTCAATTTTTCACAATGTGGCCCTAACCCTACGTATTCAGGTGTAGTCAAATGCCTACAACTTTCATTTATCAGAGGCTGGGAGTGGGGTTTACTCATTTATTTAACCATATTGTAATAGCCAGTGGTTGGGGACATTCTCCTGACAGTGGGAGTCTTGGATTTTTATCCTTGCTTTCGTATTTTCTCCGATGACTCTGTGTGTGCAAAAGGCACACACAAACTTAGGAATACACAGTACAGTCAAAGTTTATTTCCTTCCGGATTTGCTGGAATGCAATGGGCATCTTGTGATCTTTGATCCTTGTGAGTTGAAGGACTTCCAGCAGTAGGTATCTGCACATAAGCAATGGGTTTAGACACAGGCATCTAAATTCTCATTTGTGTCCTAGACTGGTAAGCCCTTTCCCAAATTTTACCCTGGATCATGTGTGTGAAGTTTGAATTTAACAGGGCAGAGGAAAACCAATAGAAATTTATTCCAGTGCCAGGGTCAGGAAGCATCAGAGGCAGGGCAGGCTGCTGTACCAAGATCTTTCCTGATAAAACAAGAAACTACTGTACTCAAGCCAAAACATATGATGCGAGGAAGGGGAGGCACTGCTTGCCAAGCCAAATATAAAGAGGCACTGCTCCTGAATTTAAGGAGCACCAGTAGATGGAATAAGAACTAAAATGACTTTTCCTCTGATGATTTGACAAACATTTATGGTAGTTCTTTCACAGAGAGAAGGGCTTTGTTGAGAGAACACCCTGTGATTCTTAGGAATAATTACTTTCATCCTATTCTGCCCACATGCTTGACGCTGTTTCAGCATAAAAGAAGATATAGCTCATGTTCAAATCTGTAATTTTTCATTAACAGAGTGGTGAATATTGTGACAAGTGGTAGCAGTCTTCAAAATGCCCAAATGAGAGTTCCTATCACTTATCCAACATTCTTAATTATCTGCAGTAGGTTCTGCAACCAGCACCATAACATACTAATCTGAAGATAAGAGATCACAGCTTCATTTAAGGAATTTGTCCTCAAAACAGGGAATCTATGCTCTGAAATCTGCTTTCTATCACATTGTATTGTCCTTGGCCATTTAGCATATGGATTTTGGTCAGACCTTAAGGAATACATAATTATTATATTTTTGGACATATGGTCAGGTAACTTTGTTGTTAGTTGAATATGTTGAAATTAAGATGGTCTCAAAGATTTTCACAAAATCTAATATACATTACTTTCGTGGAACATGTAAAACCAGAATATCCTTTACGTGAAATATCTTAATGGTCTCCGCATCGTGTTAAAAATATCTGCCTTGTGAATGAAAAATCAATGGTGGTTCTTTATTTTCAGTACATCTAAATTGGCATATTAAAAAAAAAAAAGAGACTTGTGGCAAATGTTGACTTTTTTAAATCTGCATATCACTGTCCATTGTGATACCATTTGTGGAAGAATGTAAACTTTTGAGAAAACATCTGCAACCCATGAATCTCATAAAACTGCCGTATCATGTCACTTGCTGATGCATAATCATGGAAGACCAGTACACCACAAAAATCTCATCCCCCCATAAAGAATCAAATGCGTTTTTAAGTCATTACGGGGAAGCTTTCGTTTCAGTTTTCTACTAGTCACTGTCAAAGCAGGATTGACTTTTTCTTAGCCTTTCGCATTAATCTTGATCATCACATTCAATCTCTTCCTTGGAGTTCTCTTACTCTATATGACTTTGGCTTTTCTTCCAAGAGTTCTTTTGGAAGAACTTTGGCAGTAAAATGAATGCTTTGAGCACTTGAAATATAATAAAATTACAGGAATTTCCTGCGTTGAGCCCCTGTTTGGCTGTGTCTGGGGAAGACCTGGCAGTCGGGGTTGTGACAGGAGTAAGCAGAGTTCTTTCTCCATGAGCAAGGAGGGAGCAAAAAGTCCAGTCCCTAGTTTCCTGCAGTGTCCCTGGAGCACTCACACCCTTTTCATTTCCAGCTCTAGTGAACGCAACCATGACAGGAGTGTGTGAAGAGAGAGAGCCCTTCAGTGACGCAGGCAGAGCACAGGGAGGGCAAAGAGACAGGAGTGGGGGTAAAGTTGTTGTGTAGTTTGCCGTGGAGCATAAGACAAGCCAAAAGATATGGGATAAAAAAGTAAAAATCATTCAAGCGGATACATTTGGAGAAATTCCCAGTTCCGAGACTGGCATATTAGAACAAGTTCTAGATGCTCAATGAGGAATAAAAGCCACAAGGTAGTGATTTTTAAATATTAAATTTTAGTGTATTACGTGTTTTTTTTCCTTTGGCTGAAGCTTTATTTTTATTTACTGCTTATATACTGAAATATGTGTGTACTATCTAATATGCTGTTTCTCTCAAAACAGTAATTTAGGAGGAATCTCATTAGAACCTCTCTTTCTGAGCAGATAAACAAAGCACTAATGTATTTTTAATGAGGTAAGGTGATTTCTTGCTGTGCAAATGTGCCTAGACCTGTAAAAACACCATTTTCTTCCTACCCAATGAGAATAATGATGAGTATTTATCAATGCATCATTGTCCTATTTGCTGGTAAGGATGACCTAGTGAGCTACATACAAGAATTAGAGACTCCTCTGCCAATAAAAAATTCAGTACTGCCCTTCTGAAACAACATTGTTTGAATTGCTAAAAAGTCATTATCATACATTTCCACAATCTTGTTTGAATTATTGCTTCCAGTTTTGTAACGGCTTTTTTAAATTTTATTTTATTTTTTAATTTGGGTTTCCCAGTTACTGCTGCTGATCCCATTCAACTCATCACTTTGGGTTTCACTGTGCTCTGAATAACTTCTCGTGGTCGGAACGAAATCTGGCTCTTCTTTTCTGACAAAACCTTGCTGTCATGTTGAAGAAGCTTCTTAGGAAATAGAGAATCACTCACTTAGCAATTTTATTTCTCTTTAAAAAACCCCCCAACTCTTTGTTTTTGAGGGAAGTATGGGAAGGATTGGAAAAGAGCAGGAAAGGTGTTCCCAAAGCACAGCATAGCAGTATTTTTAGAAGGCGAACCTTCTGAGGTACAGAAATTTCCCCACCCCTGATTCTCAGGGGGAAAAAAAAAAAAAAAGACAGGAAGTAAATTGTACTCTTCATCCAAACCCTTCCAAACCTCTTTGGTTTCACTTAACATAAAGCACTTGGGTACCTCGGGAAATTTCAAGTTATCTTTATATATTTGACACATGATATCTTATTAAAATAAGACTATGACAAAAAAATTGCATGAGTTTGTGTATTTTTACATTATGCTGAGGTATTACAAGGTTTTTTCCCCTGATTATTATCTCAGTTGTTTTATGAAATTCACATATTATTATTACAATGATTATTAATGTTTTGGGTTTGGCTTTTGTTTGCTTTTTACATTTTAGTCATGGTAACAGGTAGAAGTTCCAATCTGGGTCCGAGATTTATTGCAAACTTATTTTATCCTTTTTCTGTGGGGACTAGATTGTCTTTAACACTAAGTAAATTCTATTTATTTTTTATTGTCTTCCTAATTTTTAATTTATGATAGTCATTACTGAAATTTAGCAAAGCTCTAAAACATAGAGTTATCTAACTGGAGAGGAGGAGGCATTGGAGAAGTTCAAATTTATGTAAAATCTCTGCTTTCGGGTACAGGCATATTATAAGCAGAAACTTTCAAGGAAACGGCATACTTTGATCAATAGGCATTTGAATTAATATCTAAATGGTTAATGTATACTGCATATAAAAAGACGGATCTGAGAGAATCTTGGAAACTGTTTTCCTTTCATTTCCTAATTGTAGAAAAACTGCTTCCATAAAATAATGATTAATTCTAAATTGGACTCCAATTGGCTGCAAGAGTATTTTGTGAATTATTGGCACTTAATTTTTTCCACTTGGGGCTTCTTGTGGAAACATACATTTTTTTAAAATATCTAGGGCCGGCTTGTTTGCTCATCGGTAAGAACAAATATTGATCTCAAGTGTGCGGATTCTAGACAAAGACAAGGGAACTTTTTTAGGATCACTTAATTTCAATGAATGGACATCAGTTCTGAAGAAAATTAAGCACTGCCATCTTTTGTTGGAAGAGACTAACTGCAACTCTCAAATGGAATATTTGGATCAGTTTTGACTTGTACACGTTAATTTCTGTCGGGTTTGTTTACCTTAATAAGATAGACTTTTTTCTTACTAAACACAGTTTTCTGTGTTTGGTTAAGATCTGCTGGGGGAGGAGACTTCAAACATCAACAAGAGTCAGGACCTACCATTCTACTAGACTGATACACTTTTACAAATGAAAACATTCAGGTCAAATCCATAAGAATAGATAAGGTCTTTTTTACAATAAAGACAATGTATTCGAGTTTAATCCAGCTGATGTTTTTGAGAAAAGGATAAAAAGTACCTACGTGTAACCTTTACTGCTGCTGAATTACAGTTTCTTTTCTGAGAAGAGAGATCAAGTCGAGGACGGTCAGAATGCCCTTGCTTTCTGTAGCTCAGGGGGGAAAGAGTGAAATGAAAAATGGACATGAAATGTAGAAATTTTTGCATCTCTGATTTTACTCATTGTGTGTTATGGCAGCTTAACAAGGACTGGTGCTTCATGAGCTAAGGACTTTGTAAGAAATAGCCTAGTGAAAATTCACTGTGCCTTTCAGAACTGAGAGTTCTGGTCTTCTAAAATGGCTATCAATTCTTCATTCTCCTGAGTTAAGTTTTCATACCTATGATTTTTTGTGTACATCATTTACTCCATTATACTACCTCTTACTTTGAGTTATTTCTAAAACTTTTGTAACTGACCACCTCAGGACTCTTAAATCTGCATTTGACTGTCAGTCTTTTGCTGAAGATGAACAGTAGTTTGATGAAACTGTAGTTTGATGTCATTACCTCAGGAGTCAAAAAGAAGAATGGGCTCATAATACATACACTGCACCTGTTCTTCCTTCCCACCATGCAGTAGATTCTCATCTGGAATTGCAAGATGGTGGAAAATGCTTATGGCAGAGGGAAAGAAGTGCATATTCCAGGAGATGGAAGAACCCTCCTCAGTATGGGTGCTGGGCTTAAACCATTCTTTCACCTGAATATCCTTCCTTACAATAATTTGTCCTGAGCAGGTAGAACTGCCGCCAGTCATCATAAGCTGCAGTAGGGAGCATAAAACCTGAATTATCCTCCACATTTGTGCCTGTAAAGATTTCTTTATGTTCTCTATTTAGATGCTACCTGAGTTGGAACACTAAACATATCTGAAAGGACAACTTCTTGCTCTATCCAAGCCCCAGATGATCTAAGCTTAATAGACAGCCCATTTTTTTTCCCTGGCAATATCCAAATCTATACTACAAATGTGTCACTTCTTTACAAACAAAATTGTTTTATAAACCACTATCAATACTTTAGTATAAAATGGCTTTTCCATTGGTGTCTCTAAATTTAGTTTCTAATTTACAGTGCTTGACAGGCATTGGTGAACCTGATTCATTTAGTTCTTTAAAAATGGTCCATTTCCTTTACAAAGAGTTGAACCAAACCAATATTTTGCTTTATTTATATTTAGACATATAGGAAATCATCCAGCTTGTATAAGACAAATAACAAACCCTATAAGATATTAGTCTTTGTATCTGTCAAGATTCCAACTTTAGTTATATTCCAGTGGCTCGTATGAAGGAGCTTTGGAAAGTGGATTATTTGCCACACAGCTCATCTTGTAAACATAAAGTGCGAGAGAAATCTTCCCCTGGTTAAGAACTCCCTCTAGTTACCAGGACCTTTGTGCTTCAGTGGCATCTGTGACATCTGTGCCTTCAACAAGTCTGAAGCTAAACAGTGTCACTGTGGCCTTTGGCAAGTGTCTGAGCAATCATACTAGTTATGTGACCTCGTGCATATATTTGGAAGTGTGAGGCGTGAGACTGAACTCAGGAAAGAAAGACCTGCAACCTCCTGTTCTTCAACTGTGGAACGGCCAACAGGCCTCTGCCTTGCCTGAAGACTGTCCTGAAATCTGAGAGGTAATATTTAAATAAAATAAAGATTCGCATAAGACTTAGACTCATATCATTCTCACTTATTTCCAAATCTAAAGTCCAATCTGTGGAATAAAACCCTCTTCCTCTAAGCCATTTTGATAAGAAACCACTATACTCAATGTATTAATATGTATTTAGTACAATAATATGTTCAATCAATCAGCTTATCACATAATTTAAATTCTTAGTTTTCCCAGCAGGCTTTGACAGACTGTTTTCCAGTCTCAAAAAAAAAAAAAGGACTGCAACAATTTCATTTGGTTCTACGGGTAAAAACTCAAACAGCAAAATGTTAATGAGCACACCCCTATTAATCTCTGTGTCTTTTGTAGACACAACTTGTTCGCAAGGTTTCACATGAAAGTTATTAAGCAGTTTCATTCTATGTCCTTAGCTTTCACGGGTATGTAAGCACTGAATTCTGAAAGACGTAAATGCCCTTATTTAAGTCTTCTTTACGTAACATCTCTTACAGGTTTGGCCATGCCAACGCTTTCATCAATATTAGCACAACTACACATCAGCAAAATGCCCCAACGACCTAATTATTTATTTACTACGGGTATAGAACAATACATTTACAGGTATAGAACAGTATATTTACTGGAGGCATAGTTTAATATACTCAGACTGTCCAAGCAATGTTTGCATGAAATGGGGGGGTGGTGTTGGTGGTCTTTAACCTAATAACATAAACACATTTGAGTGATATTGAGTGATAAACATATCTAAGTGAAAGCAAAAATGTTTCCACTCACAGTCAATTGTCAACTGATAAAAAGGAAAAAAGGCAAGTTTGTGAGCTGAATGTGCCTTTACAGATCAGGAGAAGTTATTTTTCGCTTCTCTAAAAGTATAGATGTTTTAGAGGGGGGGAAAAAAAGCATGGTAAGAGCAAGGGCTCCTTAAAAGTAATGCATGTAATTGGGATAAAAATGAGAATGGTGATGCCCTTCCTGGCCGAGAAGGGGATCTCTGAACTCTACTAAACTGAGGGAAAATGGGCGCTGCCCTATTTGCATTGATAGCCTACAGCTCAGTTCTTCATGCAACAAAATTTGCATTACAGTGTCTAGCTCTAGTGTGTTAAAAGTTTGCATAGTAAGATCTTAAACAAAGGGCATGATTTGGGGCATTTTTTTCCTTTTTTTTTTAATAATAAAATCCCCATGATTTTTTGAAAACTGAGTATGATGAGCTGTTCATGAGCAACGCAAAAATATTCCTCATAATAGCAGATATAGCAGATATAAAAAAGCAGTAAAAGCAATTTAAAAAAAAAGGCAGTATAAATCTCTCGTTCAACAAACCTAATGCATTTCCTTGCAAGATTGGGATTTTCAAACTATTCCCCCATACACTGCAGAACGGCAGTAAGACAGCCACCTGCTGCTGGAAGGGAAATTACTACATTTGAGAAGTCAAGCATATCCTAGAGGGCTTCTAGATCATTCATGATCCTGCAATTTCCTCACTAAGTTCTGTTCCCAAGTAATTAGGTGGTATCTACTTACATGCAGTAGGCTAACCTCTGCCTCACGCATTCATGCCTCATTTCCTCATTTAATGCTCTTTTCAGTCTTGTTATTTATTTTCTTTAATATTACACTTCCAGCTCTATAGCCAGATGAGTCACACTCATTGCCATCCACAACAACACTCTCCAGGCCCGTGAAACAATAAAGTAATTTATAAAAGCTTTTCCACTAAAGTTGTATACTGAGAATCTAACCTTTATTTTAGTGGCACTTGAATTAGGATGAAACTCCATTCAGAAGAGATTATTCATAATAAGAAATAGAACAACATAATGTATTTTATACAATTAAGAAAAAGAAAAAAGGAAATAAAAGAAAAAAAGAACCCACAACACCAAAACATAGCATCATAGTGGTGTGAGACATAGAGGTTTGCACTCACTAACTCTTTTTCATTCAGAAACATAAAAAATAAAAACAGACTGAAAGTTTAAGACCATTTTCCTTCCTTACCATGGAAAAGGAGAGATCCAGTTCTCAGAAATTTCTTCATTAAATACAGAATGATTGATTTATTTTCATCACAACAAAAGACCATTTCAAAACACTGTTTTCTCTGAGCTGTATACTGCTCCCTGATCAGCTATCATTATTCCACCTACAATCATTACATTTTACAATTAGAATTTGGGATCAGAAAGTAATTGTTACTTTCCTGAAGGTGACAGGGGTTCTCTCCAACATCCCTTCTTAACATACAGAAAAAAAAGTTACTAGCCAAGAGTAAAGATATTCACAACTCAAAGAAAGAATCTATTTACCTGTGAGAGAGGCGAACTATATTTTTAACATTACAGAATAGGATCTTGACCTGTGAAAATATAGTACTTTCCTTTTTCTGTCATTCTAACCACAAGCTTCAGTTCATTAAATATTAAAAGAACATACTGAAAGAGGAGATGGAAGAATTGTTGTTGTTGCTCTCTTCCTTATGGTAGCTTGCTCCATTGACTTCCACTGGAATTAACATTGGAACATCTGAACACATACGCCTCATCTGTACTTACACCACCCAAGCATTCCTGTATTAAGGAAGGTGTCTCTTCACTTGCCGGGAAAAGAAAAATTCTTTAACAACACATGCATTCAGAATTCAGAGTCTGATGCTGTGTAGCTCATGAATTCTGTTAGCTTGAGTTCAAGACGACAAACTTGAACAGACAAATTTTGCTGAAACGGGAAAAAAATAGGGGAGTTTTTTTGTTTCTTTTTGTTTTAAAGCAAATAAACAAATTTACCTTTATATGGTAGAGGAGCTGGAAATGAAATCAAGGAACCAAGAAATCAATGTTCTAATATGTTTGGAACACATACAAAGTGAGAGTATTTTGCCAGAGCAACACAAAACCACTAAGAATTACAAACTGGCATTTTTGTCCCTGTGAAGAGCATTCCATTCTCATTTAAGCAATGCTTTTTTTTTTTCAAAATTAAGGAAGTGCTACTTGACACACTCAAATCACATAATGTTGTATTTCTGTAATATTCTGTAAAAAATATAATCATCTTTGGCTGTACACTGACATTGTTAGCAGAGTCCTTTACAACAAATAGAGTACATTCTGTAATTTCCCCTAGAGCTGAAAACTCTTTCAAATGAACATGAGTCAGGCAGCACTTTTGGGAATAATGCTGCAAAGTTGTAAATGCTGCTCACCGTTCCCGTGAATAGCGACTTTTGGAGGGGGTACATCAAGTGTTCAGCTGCAAACTCCATCCAGTTTGCTGAAGTCCCTGTTAGAACAGGAATGTTCTAAAGGCATTGCTGTGTGTTGCCTCGCAAACTTCGAAGAGAAACAGCTGTTTAGGTCAGCAAACAAAACAAGGGTTGCACAAACCAAATACAGGAAACTGATGATGTCAATGATTTGAACATGGCTCTGCCTCCAAAGTTATTTGCGCTTTTTGATTCAAGATAATTTTATATTAAATATTGGTTACTCGAAATGAAAATCAAACACCAACCTGTTTATTGGAGAAGGACTAACAACAAATAACTTTATTTTCAGCACTCTGGTGATAGTTCTGAGACCTCTTTTATACGTAAAGACACATACTCAGCGCTTTCACCTTCTTCTGGGAGCCTGCACCACTGTAACTGTGCCTTCCATTTGGAAGTCTAATCATGTGATAGGAGCCAATATGATAATGTCAGTAATTAAACTCTTATCAGAAGCAGGAGAAAGCACAAGGTGGCAAAAAAACCCCGAAACAGTTAATCTGAATTCAACATAAATCGTTCACTTCTTTCTGCAACTATTATTACACTTCCAGGGAGGCTTTCATCATATTGATGATGCAATTACTATCACTTCCTTCTGTTCAGGCTTCATAAAGGTGTATCTTCCTGGGATAGATGCTGACTCAGATTTCTGATGATTTTTGTCAATACTGAAGCTAGTTAAAAAAAAGAAAAAGTTGTGCAATAATATTTGCAAATTTGTCGTGTTTCAACCAGATATTAAGAATATTTCACTGTCAAGATTAGTATTTCATAGAAAGAAACCTGAAGACACATGTCAATTGTCATAGAATGGGTGAATATATAGAATTGATTTTTTATAGTAAGCATTCCAAGTAACTTTTCTTAAAGGACTTGATAAAAAGCTGGACTTCCCAAAGTTCTGTATCGTTACATTTTCAAAATCTCTTGCCCTCTAAGTCCTTATGCTTTACATAGTGTTACTAGTCTGTGTGTAATGAATGATACATGAAGGGTTGTTAGAAAGTTGTGCTGTAGGGAAAGACTTTATTCTGAGTCATGAGCAGTGCTGAACTGTAGACTCATTAATTTGATTAAAAGCTTGGCTCGTTATAGGCCAGCTGCTTATGCAATTTTTAAATAATACATAGTTTGAGATCTCATTAATTGAAGTTTTATTTATTTTCCAGGCTTTTTGATCTAGACTTTTGCATTATTACATTGTTTACGTCGTCACATTTGCCACTGGCCAGCCATGTGCAACACCTGCATGTTTGCAGCACAATCTATCTAATACTTACTAGATATATAGTACAGTTTTCAGCTTTTTGGAAAGGTTTGGAATTATGAATCATTCAATAGATGAATATATTACGTAGCTTCGGCGCTTGGCCCGTCTCTGCATCCATTTTGAAAAGCAATTATCTAACCTAATAAAGAAGCTTGTAACAGAACTTAAACAATATTTTGAAAGAAACTCCCTTTCTCTTTTTCAAAAAAGTAAATTCATATAGGATATAGTTAACAAAACAATCTACTGGGAAATTAGTTCTGTAGCTGCTTTCATACATGTAATTCTTTCCCTGGTGGACAAAGTTATTAAGGTCACAGTGATAAGCTTATTCTTACTATGAATTGCTCAGTATTACAAGCCACGAGGCAATCAGCAATAAATAAAATATTATTCTGAATCATCTTAATAGATGCCAAGTCAGTAGGCAGCAAATAGGCCATGACAGTTTAAAAAAAAAAAAAAACACGAAAAAATAACGTTGGAGGAAATTTTACAGCAAAAGAAAAAAACATTAGCACTGCAAAGCCAACTCAGTTAAAAGTTTCTGTTGGTATTATTCTTAGATGAACTATTAACACCATTTTTAGAAGGAATATGTAATGATTTGAGTCATTTCCAATCCACTCTCTCTAGTGACTGCAGAAAGTTGATCTGTGTCATAAAAGACGCAGGAAACATCCTGGAATGTGACTCTATGTGGAGAGAACAGTAATGAAAAATTTCCTTCAAGACCTAAGGTTTCTCATTTGTGGAGCCCTTGCTGACAGGCTTGTGTTTGACACGTCTGGAAACCTTGTAATTGCCTGGCTCTCGTACATTGTACTCCGATTCCCCAGAGAACTGCTTCATAACTCAATTAGAGCTCCCTGGGAATATAACATTTACTAATTAGGAAACGTGAATGACAGACAAACTCTTAGAACTGGGGTGGGCTCTAGACCTTTCTATCAGAATTGCATGTAGTTTTCTCTCACAGAAAATCACACCGGTTTTAGAGATGGCAAATGCTGTTTCAAAGCTTGACATTTTTTCCAGTCACTGCGAAGATTTATCCTGAAGGTCAAATAGAAAAAGAAATTTTCAGTCTTTGTATGTATCTTTCAAACAAATTCTGAAAATTTACAGACACAAAAATTCTACTAGCGCCAAAGAAGAAAATGTAAAGTTAAAAAATCCCATATTAACCAAGTCCAGAGGAGCAAGCTGGTAAGGCTTCTTCTGAACACTGAACTTAGTTCAACAGATTAATCTAAAATATGCCACACGGACTTAACCAAAGGGAAATCAGATTTCTGGGAAGTGACTCGTACACTAGCTAAGAAACTATCAGAGCTGTAAGCAGAACTGTGTACCAGGGGCTTTCTTGTGAAATGTGTTAAACTCCTGTTCTAAAATCTGAGATATACATCCCTTGTCTAGGTGCTCAGCTCCCAAGAAAGAACACCACATGGAAGAGACAGTTAATGCATCTTTCTGGGGTTGTAGCATTTTAGGTTTTCTAGTACAATCACACATTCTCCTACCTGAGCAGTGCTCTATTTACACAAAGAACAAGAGAAAGATCTATCAAAGGCTGAGTGAGAAATTTGGCAAATGCCATATTAAGGCAAAATCTTACTGAGATGATGAAAAAGGAAGCACAGTCATACAGCCATAGAACCACCTAAATCATAGAGCTGAAAATCATTCTGAATGTAAGATGGCATACAAATTAACTAGTGTAATTCAACACAGCGCTGTTACTCCTCTGTCCTGTCTCAGGACACGCTGTTGAAACTTCACCCAAATTAACTTGCACCTTTCTTTGACACTGTCATGGACCCTTCATCTATAATTCTCTGAATTTCAACAAGATACAATCTTGTCTTTAAATGAGAATGAGCTAAGCAAGACAAGGTTTGAAAGATTCATCCTCATGGATCTTTGAGCTGAGAAGCATGCAAAGTCATGCACAGGACTGATCAAGTAATTAATATTTGAAAATGTTAGTCGTTTAGAAGTGTTTTATTAGCTGTTTCCATATGCAACTACAAAATATTTTAACTCCTGGAAGTTTTTTTAAAACCCAGGGTGCATCAGGCACAGCATCACCAGCCAGGAAAAAGGAGGGGATTTTCCCTCTCTGCTCTGCACTGGGGAAGCCTCACTTTTAATCTTGTGTGCAGTTTTGGGCACCAGAATGTGAAAAAGACATTAGCTATTAGAGAGCATCCAAAGGAGGTCAACAAAGATGGTGAAGGGCCTTGAGGGGAAGCTGTGTGAGGAGTGGCTGAGGGCACTTGTTTCTTTTCAGCCTGGAGAAGAGGAGACTGAGCGGAGACCTCATTGCAGTTACAACTTCCTCCTGAAGGGAAAAGGAGGAGCAGGCACTGATCTTTTCACTCTCATGACCAGTGACAGGACTTGGGGAAACAGCATGAAACCGAGTCAGGCAGGTTTAGGTTGGATATCAGGAAAATGTACTTCACCCAGAGGGTGGTTGGGCACTGGAACAGGCTCCCCAGAGAAGTAGTCACAGCTCCAAGCCTGTCTGATTTGAGGGAATGTTGAACAATGCTCTCAGGCACTATGTGGCTCTTGGGATGTCCTGTGCAGGGCCAGGAGTTGGACTCGATGATCCTGATGAGTCTCTTCCAAAACAGCATATTCTATGATTCTGTGAACACCAAAAACAAAAGTGAAAGAAAACATTTTTTTTCCTTTTAATATGCCTGGCAATGTGTCTCTAATACACATGGTCATTAAGTGGATAATCTTGGTATTATTCGGTGCTTTTATTTTGAACAGACCTTGTCCATGGAATCATGAATTATAAATCCATGGACTATGGAATTGTTTCAGTAGTAGGCCCCTCACTTATACAGTCACTGTGATTTTACATCTGTAAAGCATCACGAGTTATGTAAATATACTTATAATTAGCTTACCAGAGTTTACAAGTAGTTCTAGTTTACAAGTAGTTCTAAATTTGCTCCAGAGGGCTCAGCTGATAAGTTATCTGACAGCAGCTGTTTTGGTTTTGAGTCTGTTTTTCCACTAGGCAGATGTTAGTGATTTTTTTCCCCTTTTGTTACTACACTCACAGAAAAGCATACAACCAACTTCTTCATCCAAATAACCCTTGGAGATTCAGCTGTTCACTACTACTTGCAGTTGGACTGCGTGGTTGCTGAAGGTCCCTTCTGATTGGAACTCCTCAATTCTTTTCTCTTCCATTCCGTCCTTTGTGGAGTTGGAAGAAATAACTGACATGCTTAAATCTAGAAAGATAAATATTTGGACCAGTTTCATGAATAATGTAAGTGTACTGTTGAAAAAAGAAGTTTTCCTTGCATTGGGTCTTAATTTGTGGTAGTACGTGAAGTTCCCAGCTCCAAATACAACTGCATTCATCTTCATCACTAAGGACTTCCCATGCAGCAACATGTAAATTGTGAGAACAAATTGGACTTTCTGGAAGAACAATACTAAAGGGCCTAGGTTTAGTTTACGGGACATCTAATAGCATAGCATTCCTCTAAAATCCATGTCCTGTTAATATAACTGTGTATTTTATCTATCACTCAAGAAGACAAACAATTTACTGCAAAAAAACCCCAAACCAAACAAAAGACAAAGCAAACAAAATACAAAATCAACCAACCAACCAAACCAAACAAACAAAAACCCAGCCTGAACCCCCAAATATAATCTCACTGTTCTATAGGAAATAAAGGAAAAGGTACAGTTTATCGATGGATAAAGAACTAATCCTTTGAAAACCAGCTGGTCCTTTCAAAACCAATTTCTAGAAGACAGCAATTGTGCCTCCAAAAGCTGCCGTAGTGAGTAAGTGAACCAAAAATAATCACTTTTCGTTGGCTCTGTGGCCTCCCTGTCTGTTTCTCAAAAGAAGCTTGGATGCGTTTTTTTTTTTCCTTTCCTGAAAAACAGTGGAAATGTAAAGTATCTATCAGAAAATAGAAGTTTAAATTTTTAAGATATTTTTTTAAAGTGAATCTTCAAAGCGTCTGTTTGGGGGGAAAAAAAAAATCTTTAACTTACTTTTCAGCAAAGGCAAGAGAAAAAACTGTCCTCAGCTGTTGCATGAAAAATGGACCATCCAAGCAAAAAAATCCCTAGAGAAAAGTTTCACAAATGGAAGGAACTGTAGAAGACACAGCTATTTTTGAGATGAAATATTTTGTTGAACTGGAGATGCTTGAACTTCTTTGGATGGAGAGACTTACGAAAGGAACCTGGGTTTGGGATCAAAGAACCATGGCTCAGTATTTTTATTTACTTAATTTTTATTAGAATTTTTATTAGAATGAACTTACTTGGTGAGGTTGTGTTTAGCACAGTTACATCCTTCTAGTCAAACTACTATATACAATAAATCTTAGAGAATTTTTAAAAAGGATTTAGATGACAGAGCCTGACAGAGCTCAAGAAGCCTTTGGACAATGCTCCCAGGCACATGGTGGGATTCTTGGGATTGTCCTGTGCAGAGGTAGGAGTTTTGGACTCGATGATCCTGACAGGTCCCTACCAACTCAGCATATTCTGTGATTCTATGTAACAAACACAAGTGTCTGTCTTCACTGTGAGTCTTATGTCTTATCTTCCCAGATGATGGCAGAATTTGCCTCATGGTCTCTAAGCATAATTCTATCAATAATGATGATTTTTTTAATAGAAGACATTTATTAATGAACATTCAGAACTGTAAGAAATAGTTGTGTTTCCTAGAAAAATGCTCATGTATTATTAAATGAGGCATACAAACTTTTGGGAGGATTATATGTATTGGACAGTTTATGTATATAAAGCATAAGATAAACTAAAATAGCAAAATGCTGTAAATAGTACAGATATTTGTTATCTCTATAGCACTGCTCCTTCCAGAGTAGCTCTGATCTCCTCAGTATTATCAGAGGTGACTTTTGGGTGAAAGGACACTTGTAACCCAAGACACCAGAGAATTCTTACCTTCTGGGTACATGCAGAGCCTCTATTTAAAGTCTCATACAAAAGGTTTCTATAGAAACCTAAAGGACTCAGCCAACCAGTGCTAAAAAGCTGGACCCTGAGGCCTATACAAAACCCACAGCAACATTTGTCTGTCCTACTGGCTCCTGAAGTCACTGATCTCCATCATGCTTCAGCATACATTCTTCATCCTTTCTGTTATACCTTACATCAGCATACTCTTATCTTGGAAAATAAAACATTTTGCTAACTGTTAAAAACGTGGCTTTAACTCAGGTCCTTAACTGATCCCAGAGCTAGTGAATTGAAAATTAACTCTGCTCTCCTTTCTGGCACGTACTATCTCCTAGGACATGTAATATGAGTTTTACTTTTTTTTTTTTAAAGGAGCTGTTTGTCCTATATATAGTTGTGCTTCAAATTGTTACTCACTAAAAGAGCAAGTATTTTTGGTTCCTTCTGAAAGTCATATTTCCATAGTGATGCCGAGCTGACAAAAATATGCAATACATCATGATAACTGAAACTTAACTCACTATCACAGCTACTGCTCCCAGCTACCATTTTAAACCCAGTCTGGAATGTTATATTGGTGCAAACCTCATTTTTTTTTTCTGAACGTTATTTTAATATACATTCAGTATAAAGCATTCAGTCTTAATTTGCAGCTTGTTCCCTGTTTCTGTTTCAGTTTGTTTCAGCTAGCTATCCGAGGTTAAAACAGAGCTAATAATTCACTTCAGGGTCCACCTCTAAACAGCAGCTTGGTGAGGCTGCATTAGGTTTGTCTTCTCTGTGCAAGGAAACACTCTCTGAATAGCTGCAGTCCTCCAGCAGTCCTGGCAGAATGCTTCCATTCCTAGTCTCAGCAGCATCTCTTTCCCTCATGCTTGTTTTCATACTCCAGAGCCACCAGGGTCATCATTCCTGAAGCAGCAGATCCCTGTGTTTCTCTGCTAGAATGCTCATAAACGTGCGTGTTGTGTTGGTTGTTAGGACTATGCAGAAATGCAGAGATACACATCCGTCAGGTCACCAAAGATGAAAACTTTCACTGAGCAGACAGTGTAGCACAAGACAGAAGGCAATTCACCTCTTTCACATACTTTGGGTGGTGCTTTCAATGTGCTGGGAAGGACAGACCACACATTTCTCATATCTGTTTAGTGGCAGGTTTCTCCTCGCACAGAATCTTTTGTTTTTCTTGACAATATTCTTAGAATTGCAAATTCCTTCATTTCCCTACTCCTAATATTTCCTTATGGCTCAATTTCTGTTAAAAGATCATTTCAAAAAGGATTTCAATCCATATAGGAACATTACCTTTCCTCCACACCATGAAGAACCTGCAAGAATGAGAGAACTCCAAAGCTCAACAGCAATGCCAGTCCTTAACAAAGACATCTATCCAAGAGAAATGGAACATTCATTTCTCTCTGAGTTTGCAGAGAAATTATAATAAGACATACCACAGGTACCAACTCCAAAGATAATTATTCATACCATCCATGAACAACTCTCACAAATGTTATGGAGTTTGGGGCAAGTTTATCTTTATAAAGAATTCATGACATCCCTGCCTTTCAATCATCTCAGGTCCACCCACACTGACATTTCACAAACCAAACTTATCTGTAATACCTCTCAGTGCAAAGCACTTTCTACACGTTTGTTCAGGTCAGCAGCAAATGTTCCAGCCTTAAAAAAAAAAATAAAAGGGAAGACTATACTCCCACATTCTTGTAATAAAGACCACTCAAGGTCAAGATCAAGAAAAGAGGCCTTTTCCCTCATTTTTTGTCCTCCTCTTAGTTTGTGCAATACCTTCTTTCACACAATGCATAAGATATTTTCTGTTGGAACTTTGCCACTCTTGCAAGTTCTTTCTCCCAGGGATAATCCAGATCAGACAGAAACAAAATGACAAATATTCGGCAGCTTTGTCTACTTCCCATTGCAAAAATAAGGATCTACCACCATAAAAATGAACTGCAAAAAATTAAGTTATGGACAACAAAACACAGTCTTTGGCTATTTCTCAGTTAAATCCATGCTGTACCTTATTTATGCCAAGAACTACATTGTGAGTTCTCCTTCTATGATTACTGTAAAGATGTCTTAAGGCACTTTACATTGGATTTTCATACTATATCTTAATCTCCTACTAAGTTGTCTAGACCAGGTTGTGTTTTCTCAACAATGTTACAAACTGCTGAACAGTTCTTTTTCTAATTCTGAGGCAACAGTTGTGCTTTTCCCACTGAGGGACCTCAGTGACACACTTCACTTATCAAAAAAATGACAAGAAAGACAACTGGAGAGTTGGAGTTGCCAAGGCGATACGTGTCTCAGCTAAAGACAAATTTCTGTGTATGATACTCATTATATTTGATGGACTGCATTCAATGTTGGAGAACCACTCATAGAAAGTAGTGTGGTACTTTTGCAAAAGAACAGTGCAAAATCAGTAAACTTACAAAAAACCTATATATTTTTTATCCCTCTATAGATAGATGTGTATGTCCGATTTATATACCCTATACAACTTAATATGATGTAGTGCTAATTCACATTTACTGGTTCACCAAGACAATTATTCTACAAAATTCTGTAAGTTCTAAGTGCTATTATTCTCCAATTTACAGATTTCTGTTGTGGAAGTAAGGTCACTTGCTCACAGCTTGCTACTGTGTCATGGCACAAACTGTATTAAAACTAATTTATATTAAAATGAACTATTACATCTGAATAAAGTAAGGATCCGTTACTGCATCCTCATCTGCTTCTGAATTTTACTGCTGTACCACTTGAATACCATGCAGACTCACTCATGAAAATTGCTTTCAAAAACCCACGTCAAAGAATGCTGAACAAGGTTTTCAGAGCCTTTTAATTAATTTTTAATCTTTGTTCCTGAGTATGGAGCAGATGTCAGTGAAATGTCCAGAAGGACTTTATTTTATTTTAAGAAAAAACTATTCAGGTTTATGCCGGTATTTGCTCTCAGGTATGGCTGAAACGTTTTATCCTAAACTCCCCAAAAATGTCAGCTTCAGGCAACTCGTCTCAAGTTAAAAATATCGGCTTTGGGAATGGAGTACAATAAAGCAAATGAAAAGGGTCTGGCAGCTGGAAGTGTCAGTAAAGCTTAACTCTCAGTGACACAGTCAGTTCCCTGTGCGGCACAGGACATCACAAAGCCTGTGTGGCAAATGGGGGTTTTGTGGTCTGGAGGCACTTCTTTGTGACTGCCACCACTCTGCAAATGTCAGACATGTGATGTGAATTTCTATTCACATTATCACTGCAGTGTATAATCCTGAATAATCACTATAATCTGTTTTTAGCAACTGTGGTCATGACAGGGGATGTACATGTACTTCCTTAACTTTCTCGTAGGAAATCATTGCCAGTTCTCACAGTAAAGTTCAGGAGTCAGGAAAACGAGACTGAAACAGCAGAAAGACCTTTTTTTCAAGATTCTACAGTGCCAGTCTGATTTGTGAGATATTTTCTCAGAGTCCTTGAACACATGTACAATTAAGAACTTAATTAATTCCACTGAAGGAAATAAAGCTGCTTTGTATGCATTACTGTTTTGAAGGGGTACAGTATTGTTCTCATGACAATAATATTTCATGGAATGCTGTTGAACAGGGTGAATTATAATTTTTTTATTGCACGGAATAAGAATAGCCCCACCAACAAATACCTCCGCACAAACTTAAACAACAAGACAGAAATAAAATGGATTCTATTACAATTTAAGATATATTTAGGATGTAAATAAACTGAGCACATTTAGATCTCACAGAAACTAGTTAAATTTAGTTAGAGAATCTAGTCAGAGTTTTTTAAAGTAGCAATACATACTCTGAGGAAAGGCTCTTTTATGCATTCAGAGGAGATATTGCTCATATTTCTTTGCTAAATATCAGCACATGTACTACAGATTGCAGAATGACTGCTGCTGCTGAAAAAAAGATCTTAAAAAGGGGTCATAAAAGGAACAGGCATCAGATTTGATTTAAGGACAAAATGTTCTAAAAATAACGTGTCTGCATACAATATTGCTGCATCAAAGAAGAAGCAGATAATTATAATAAATTCAAGTTGAGATCCCCCAAAAAGGAATACTATAACCACAAATTTGACACACTAGAAGAAAGAAAGATGATCTCAAAGGTAACACATGCCACCAATATTTTAGACTTTTCTTCTGAATATTCTGCTGGAGATAGTAGTAGTTATTACTTTGCCTTATAAAGGAATGAATGAATTGATTAATAATATTTTTTTTATAAATAAATTTTAAATGTATTAACTTTAGAATTAATCTCTTTGCTGAGAAGAGGCTCGACTAAAGATAAAATCCTCTTAGTTTTCCAAAACAATCAAAATAATTCAATTAAATTGAAAACAGAACAATATATTTAATCTAAGTCTTGTTATTTTGTGGTCAAAATACTCTCGCATAGAACTAATATGATCTTTAAAGTTCCATAAAATTGAATACTCTGAAAATATTATGATCTTTCTAATATTCAAAAAAGGCTTCCAGTTAAGACTGAGGCAGGCTAGAGCCAGTATTTCCATCTTAACTGCCTTGGTAAAGGAGCTTAGCACAGCAGGCTTCTCAAGAAAGAAGAACAACTCCAGCAAAGCAGGATTTCTGGGCTGTCTTCTCTGTAAAAGTTACCATTCCTGACAGAGGTGCAGCAGATAGAAGGCTGTGATTAAGGACAAATTTTAATTGTGGAAAATTAATCTTGTAATTTTCTAAAATTCCTCTAGCAAGAGATCAAATATCATCTGGAATGATGTTCTTTAGAGACACTGTGGGGAGATGGGATTGTAGAAGAAGAATAATGAAGATAGAGGTTACAGAAAAAAAAAAGGAAATGAAATGTTCCATAGTGCATCTGACTTTTGATACAAGAATGTCGGTGAAATTGAGAGAGACTCATTTACATATGAATGTATTTTAGTGAGGAAAGAAAATATAAATCATAAAAGAAAGGAAGAAACACAGCTTTTTTGTTCTGAGTTGACAAACATCACACAAACATGCAGAGTAAGGAAGGCCCTGGTGACTTGACTGTTTTAATTGGTATGAAAATCAAGACTCTTGTCTCATCTTAGAAAATGTTCAAGATAAAAGCCCTTACCTGGAAATGGGTACTTCAGCAGTAATAAAGTTACTTTCTTCAGGTGGTTCGATCCAGCCCACTAAGCTCTTCTATGTCTTGCTGCTGTGTCCAATAACCAAATCCCGCTTTATGGGGAGCAGACAGGACCATGAGCAGATCACTGAACCTGAACATCTCTGATACAGAAGCCTTGCCTAAACTTCTTGCTGAACATTCAGTTTAATGGAAGTCAAACTAACCCTTTACCCAATACACATCTTGCAAAATATCTTCATTTTCACAGAGCTAATTTCTGCAAGATGAACTTTTTCAAAACAACATGACATCACACCTAGAATAACCATTTCCAAACATTATTAGCATTCTAGATGTGGGTTTCTGGGTATGAGAGAAAGATTAGTACTCAAATAAATGAAATAAGCAAGGTCTAGGTTATTTTGTTCTGTTTCCCAAGAAATTAATCTCATACTTTTCTGTCACAGAGCTTTAGCCTCTCTTTAAGAACCAAAGTGTCAGAGTGTGCTCCTTTGGGCTGATAGAGCTGCCTCAGGACACAAGTTTCGGAAGGGTAAGTATGGGAGGCCCCCACGAAGTATGGGGCACAGGGTGCCTGCCTTTGACCTCGGACTCAGAAGGACAGGACCCACAGTCTCTTTCTTCTCTTTTCCTTTCTGACCAACAGTTGGTGCCCCAGGCAGCTCAGTCCCACCGCTGTACCTGAACAATAAATCCTTTTGTAGCAAACATCCAAATTAGTTGACTAAGGTAAATTTACTTCCTGTTATGATGGAATGAAGTAGTTATATGACACCTATTCTCTGGGTGCTGACAGATCTTTCATAGGTCTAATTAATATTCTTACATTGAACAAAGAGTGAATAGGACACCAAAATTATTCCAACATACCTCTAAAAATGCATAATGAACTGCATGTCTTAATACCAATTACGGTATTGCAGAAACAGAGTGAATAGGCGGGAAATACAGTGTACCTTCCCAGTGCTCTCATGTCACTTCAGCCCATTACACGGGTACAAAGTGATGTCTAACAGATAAAATTCATATTATAATTTTTAAAAAATTGACTTTTAGGATGGGACAGCATGTAAGAAGTCTGAAAGTGAAAAGGATGATACATTAAGTCACTAAAATGGAATTTTATGATGGCAGTAACATGTTCCCCAGCTATTCCTTTCAAGTATCAATGGTAAAATCTTCTAGAAGAAATTGAGTATTACAAATTAACTAGAAGAAAATTAGTTATATATTACACTAACATTGCAAGAAAGACTAAATAGTTTGTCAGTGAATAATACATACTGCATATAGACTTACACAAATGAAATAAAAGTGCCTCAAAGAAATAACTGTTGGCTTTGATGCTACACCAGCAATTAATTTTCTGCCTAATCCTTCAAAATTTTATTACATAAATAATCCATCCCCCTGACATTTTCTAAGCAGAACTGATCAGAAGTGAAAACTGTTGTCCTTATGCTCCCCTGAAAAGCTGCATTCACTGTATGCCTGCCTCAGTCTGTTCTACATTATTTTCTGCAGTTGACAGATCATATCCTGCAACAGCATCATAAAAGAAAGTGGAACCAGCAGAGGCTTGCTAACCCGTATTAGCTGAGGTGATAGTCTTTACCTTCACTAGAATACATACATTATAACTAGATAGATATGAAAATATTCTTTCTTTGGCATGTGAGTTAGACCTGTATTTGTTGAAAGCTCTTTTTGACCAAGTTTTAAGGAAGCTGTTGAAAAAACCTGTTGATCCCAAAACCTTCGAATGCTTAACAATGCTCTTCAAGGAAATGATAAGTAATGCATTAAGAGATCTTAAATTTCATTCCAGATAAAAATATTCTCCCTTAGCTCGTAAGTCCCAGTAGATGATGTGGGTGCATGAACTTCAGTCATACTTTCTTCTGTTTCTGATGAGCATCAGCCATAATGCAACTACTGCCCTTTGGTTCACGGAGTCCTACTGATTGCATGACAACATCAGCAGCTGAAAATACCTGAGAAAGGGAAATATAATGTCTAGACAGAGCAGGTAAAATTCACAGACAGAATATTGTTGCTTTACAGTGAAGTCTTGTAGGAGATATTGTGTACTGCCATGTTCAAACAGCTTATTAGGCAAAGTGACAACATTTGATTTCCAAGGACATGAATTATTTGACTGTTAAATTATTTCCAGAAGTCTCAACAGAAACATTACTTTCTAATAATTCTGCATCAGATTTGCCTCAGGAAAGATGAAAGGCTAGATTAAATCCTGGTGTGTGAATAGCATTGCTCCCTTCACATTCTTTTTTATTTTATCTATGTTTGATAAAGTCTGTTAAGTCCAACACCTCCTTTTTACCATTGCACTTTACAGTCTACTTCTGGAGTTCTCTTGGCATTGGTATTGGAAAGAAGGAAGAGTAATAATTAGAGCTAGGAGTCAAAACCTTTTTAAATAGGTTGAATTCCCCACTGAAAAGCCATCAAATTTTGCCCTTTTTTATGGAATGAGTTAATTCCTTCTAAACTTTTTGTAGGTCAGACTCGGCATCCTCTTTTAGGTCATTCTTCTTTAACAATTACCTTGGGTTCTGGTTACAGAATTTTATATGTGTTTACACAGATATTGAGAAACTTCATCGTCTGCCTTGCTAGTATAAGATTATTTCCTCCTTTATAAAATCCTTCTTGAGATGAACCCTAAAAAAAAAGATAATATCTGTGAGGCAAGCAAAAGAACAGGGATATGACCTATGAAGAGATTTTGAAAATATACTGTTATGTCCATAAAATAACTCAGGGAAAAACACAACTTGCTATCCAAATAACAATATACATACCATTCAAATTCTGGATCAGCTGATACAAGTGGACTGATTCTCCCCTTGAATGCTTCCAGGATTGAAAGCATTTTATGCATGGTTTTGTACTTGGTTTTTAGGGAGGATCAGGCCCACAGTTTTGGACTCATAAGAATTAATACCTGTTTATATACAGATATCTGTTTGCACACAAGTTGCTGAAGACAGCCGAGTACCTGGGTCAAGACATTCCCCCCCAAGCAAAGATGTAAAAATATGATTTTAGTGAGTAGAAATAATTTTGACTGATGGCAGAGGATATAATTATGTACGCCACCTTAAGCGTCAGTGTTTGCAAAAGCAGACCTTTTATTTGCTAAATATCCACTGATGTTTGGTTTAGTCTCTCTGAAAAAAAAAAGAAGAAGGAAATCTGGCACATTCATAGCAGCACTGGCTGAATTTTAAACATGAGATTCTCAAAAGATAAAGTCTTACCTGGAATACTCCAGGCATTTATCCATCATTAATAAGAACAACTTCAACAGAGCAAAGAAACGGAAGAATTGATAGAATAATTAAGAGAAAAATGAGACCAAAATGGCTTAGTTCTCCAAACGTAATAAAAACTTTGAGAAGAGCAAGAAGCAAATGAAGGAGATAAATTTGTTCCCTAGAAACAGGCCAGAGAGCAGAAAGCAGCCACAAAAAAGGCTTTGTTAAAGGTCAATGTGTCAACAGGACAAGTATTCCTGAGCTGTCCACAAACAAGTTTAAAAGAAGTTTCCTATGCATCTAAGGAGTTGAGGGTCTAGAAAAGATCCTCAGTGGGAGCAAAAATTTTTACTATAAGATGGGGTTTCATTAACTTAAGGAGGCAGATGATGCAAGCATCTACAATAAGAAGGATTTGAATTTGATGGTCCAGATCTTTCACAATACTGTGTTCCAGTTCTGGCCTTGGCTTCACAGTTCCTTCCCTTTGACCATCTCATGCAGGACATCTTTATTTAGTTGAGAAACTGGTGTCCACCACAAAGATATTTCATTACACAGATATGTCATCAAAGCTTGGATTTAAATAAACAAAAGTCAGGCCGTGACAGATTTGATTCCGGAAGGAATAAGATTCTAGAATTTCAGAATGACAAGAGGTCATAGATTTTCATCATTTTCACTCACTTAGGAGGTGAAAAGGGAAAGAATAAATAGACAGTGAAGCTTTCCTTTATGTCTGATTCATTTTAGCTATTTTTTCACCTCCCATCAGGAAAGAACAGAACTGGGAAGTTCCCCAGGAATCAGTTCTCTGAGTTACGGAATCTGAGTTCAATTTCTTTTAGAATCCTCTGTGTCCAAGGACAGGATGGAGATTACTTCTATCTCTGGAAATGTCAAATATGAGATCACAATATCAAAGATTTTTTACATGGGGCAAGCCATACTGCTATCTGCATAGAATGACTTAAAGCAATATATTATCTACAGGCTCACCTAAACTTGATTTTGAAAACATTAAGATGATGGGGAAGTAAGCAAACTATGTGAAGCACATCCAAACCTACCTAAATAAAATACTTCCAAAAGCAGTCAAACCAGAATCTTGTCATATATGATAGTAATAGCAGGCTAAGGAAGAAATCCTTCAGGTGCCCTATCCTTCAGATAATCAATTAATTATTTTGCCTGTGCTTTCCCAATGTTTCCTCTTCGGTTCCGTTCAGCTTACTGCCTGATCAACAAGGACAGACCTTCTGGCCATAATGAAATCTACTGGGGAAAAAACCCTGAAGCTGAGGTAGGGGCAATGCACTTCATGTGGATTGCTAATTGCAGAGCATAAATCCCTGCTTACCCAACAGCAGTGATCATCTGCTTGTAAAAGCTCGTGACTCAGACCCCGAGAACAACAACAGCCTTTTTCATACACCAAGATGAGAAACATTCGCAATGCAAAGAGCAGTCAGTGCTGTGAAGAGTACTGAATAAGAGGAAAAAATAAGATGTGTGTTGTTCTACAGCTCTGATGATGTGAACTCGATTTCTTCGGCGGTTTTTTTGGTGATACTGAGAGATATTTAGGGGGAAACCGTCTCTCGCCTGTAAAGTCCAGTTTATGTCTTTATAGTGGAGTTACTAAATTAATTGAAGTTACCACAAACCTCAGTAAGACATCTGTAATACTTGCTCATAAATACAACAGGACAAGATGTAACTTGAAGGAGAGGAAAAAAAAAAGGCAACCAGAAACAATTAGTTCCTTTTAGAATTGATAAAACATTCAAAACACAAATAAAGAATAAACAGAATATTTAACCCTCAGCCTCTCCTCACATTCCCAGGTAAATGTTTCCTCAAAGTTTGGGAAATTGCTATGGACTTAAAGTGGAAAGAGGCCTTGCTGCATTATTTCTAGGTCTTACTTTAGATTCAGAGAATTCTAATAACTTGGCTAAATCTTATTGCTATTAATATAATTTTCCCATCTATCACCAAATAGAAAGGATATTTCCCAGAGGATATACAGACCCAAAAGATAAGAATCAAATGTAAATTTCCATAACAAATACCTACATAATTAAATTTTCTCTATTTTTAAAGTTTTGTAGTGCAATACAAACAGATACAAGTGTAGGTGGCTTACTTTGGTTTTGGGATACAGAACTGAACTTTGCAATATGAAAAAAATTTAATGTGTTCAACTGCACTTCTAATTTGAGTGCTTCTATACTTGACCAGAACAGGTGGTTAACCATTTAATAATACTTTTCATACATTTATGTTCAAAATGCACTATTTTATGCGTTTAAATTTTCTTTCATTACAATGAAAGTGACTTAAAATTAAGTGTGGGAGGTATAAAAAAAATCCACTCTATCCAGCGTCATAAAGAATATCACATTATTGATCTGTAGACAGGAGGAAATTAAATATGGGATCCCCTTTTCATTTAAAAGAAAATAACTGCAACAACTCTGCAGAAGTTCACAGAAGAAATAGATTAAAAATGTTGGCCTAAAATCAACTGATCTCTTGAATATATCTTCTGCAGGAGTTTTATTTACAGAACACAGCAAATATAAGGATTTATCAGAAGTGTAAAAACTTTATTCACTTTTGAGCGTACACAGTCACAGAGACATTTCATAGTTCCGACAGCCAAAATTATGACTTTATCTATGAAAACGGAATTGTTTTCAGTGACATATCATCTTAATATATTTTGCTTCTGGAAGTTTCTTCTTGGATTCCTTGAAAACATCTCTGTATTTTATCAGAAGTCAGTTTAATAGGTGGACAAAAATCAATCAATACTTTTTCCATGGAGAGTTTAAAAAATCAGTTTTTTTGACTCTGAGGCCTCAGTTGTATTAATCTGGCACATCGTACCTCTATTAAATATTCATGAAGGCCGAAATCAAACTTGTCACTTCAGTGTAAACTATTTACATCTGTGTAATTGTGTTTTTACCTGCACGTAGTGCCATTCCACGTATGGCTTGGTCTACAAAGAAAACAAAGAAAGAGGTCACAGAGACAAGGGCCTTATGGGTGTCCAAGTAACAAGAAATTCAGAGGCAGAGACTTGAGGCCTAATCATAAAGATCAACTTTAGCTTAACACAGCCAACCAGTTCTCTCATCTCTGACAGAAAGCAGGACTCTTCCTTTCCTTTTATCGTCAGCAGGTGGAATGAGAGATGACTGTCTTTTAGCTTAATTTTCCTTTCTAAATATTCACTGTCCCTGTATGATATAGGCAAGTGGCGACATACCATGCACGTGGATCACCATGCTCCCAGAGCATAGCTTCAGGGATTCAGTCCGTTTCCAAAACACACCACAGCCTGCGTTCTAAGACCTGCATAAAATTCTGGTTTCGTAGGTAGCAGTCATTTCAATTCTTGGATATATCCACTCTAAGTTATGTATTACTTGATAATTTGAGAGGAAAAAAAAAAAAGAGCCTTAAAAGGATTGTGGATATTTAGATAACAAAAGCTTGAACACAAGATCTTAAAGACGTGGAATTACCCTGATTGGAGGAGATGCTGGCAGTTCATCTAGTCCAAACTTTGCTCAGAACAGGGCCAGCCAGACGATTAAACACAGTTGCTTCAGACTTCAACCAGTCATGTCTTGAAAAATCTCTAAAGATGGAGAATATACAATTCTTTTGGGCAATTGGTTCCACTATTTCCATGCCCTAAGGTCAAAAAGGCTTTTCTTGTATCAAGATTTGAACACCTCGTGTTTAAATTTATACCTATTGTATCTCGCCCTCCCAGGGCATACATGTCTTCCTGCATGCTCAACTATATCAAATATAAAAATATAAGTCAGTGTTTTCCAACACTGACAATATGGTTATACTGAAGTGAATTACTTCCAATGAAAATACAAAAAATGTGCTTTTAAATTGCAGGTTCTTGCAAGCAGTTTCATTAGAAGTTCATTTAATAAAGCCAATAGAAAGATTAACCAACCCATTGCTCCACTGTTTTCATTCCCACCTCTCATACGTGCTTTTCCAGCCTAACAAGCCTCTCACAGAAAGAAAAGAAACAAATGAGAAGTGAAGAAAAATTAGAAATGAAAGTAAAAGTATCTCAAAAGTTCAGAATTTTCAGTTGAAAAATAAAAACAGCTTCAGGACATCTTTTATATATTTATTCTTTTTTCAATTCCAATATAGCTCACACTTTTCATCACTACTAAACTTATTAGGTGGAAAAAGTTGAAAGTTCTACTCTAACATATTTAGTTTTTCTTATGCAAGAAATTTCTTGCATCTGCAGAATTGTTTGAAACTTTAAAAACTTTTTCTTATTCATTTGGTCAAGAGTACTGGAATAAAACCTCTTGTACAGTTCTCCCCACCTTGATTACTGGCAAAGAAAATCCAAACACAAAGGAACTCGCAAAATAAAAGAAATCACTTGAATGTGAGACAGGGCATCAATGCTGGTCCTATTAACTATGACAGATATTTGGACATAAAATTTTGTTAGTTGAACAGATTTATCATGGAATAATTTCTAGGCAAAGGCCAACATTTTCAAATGTCAGTACCCAAAAATCCATCTCCAGGCACACAATTAAACACGACAGAATTTTCAACTGTACATCTGTGTAATTTTAACTTTTCTATGAAAACCTCAGGAGTCCCAAACAAGTGTATCTTTATATTGCATCCACACGTAATGCCAAGATCTTGAGAGGCTTCAGTTTTTGAGGGGAAGGATTCCAAGAAAACACTTCTCCAGATAAATTCCCTGCTTGACCATGGCTATTAAACAACTCTCAGCTATCTTCATACCAGATTTCATCCTTGCTGTTCTTCACAACACAGAAGACAATAAATGGATGAGAATTACACAGAAATAAATAGAGATAGTCAGAAAGTTAGGTTTTGTGGGTGGTGACTAACATATTAGGGAAAGTCGGCTTAGCATATACAAAAAAAAAAAGTAACTTGTTTCAAACCATTTTTTCTTATACAAATTGCTAAGGATATAAGAATTTTATTCTTCCTTACTTCTGCAGAAAGTAGGCATTCCTGTTTTTCTACTGTGTTTCCATCCATGCGAATCAAGGTAGCAAAAATATCACTCAGACAATTGGAAGCAATGGTCTCAATTTTTACATGGAATTCTTTTGCTTATGTACAGTGATGTTTTGGACAACAACATCAGAGAACATTTGAGCAGACATGCACAAGTCTTCACAAAAGTGAAATTGAGATATTAAATGTACATTACAAATTTAGAAGTAAGAAGCTGGCTGACAAATCTTTCCTCTGATGATTCTTGTCTTGTTAGCTTTTTTTGTAAGTCTCCCAAGAGTTTCTTTAGCTGCACCATGTGATGCTTCACTACTGCTGTTTTCTGCTCTTGCAGCAAAACCTACCATTTCATCGTAAACAAATAGTGTTAACACTTGTGATGCTTAATGTTTTGTCAGTTTGCTCAGCAAGTGAGAAGAAAATGCAAACACTTCCAAGCCTTTTTTCATGCTGTCAGACTGCACTAAGTTGAGGAGATCTCCCAAATGGATGGTATTGTATGCTGCATTCAGATCATTTGCTAAAAAATTAAGAGCTGACACTCACGCAATGCTTCAAACAATCAATACCCGGTTATTAAAACTTTTTTTTCTACCTGGAACAAATACATATTTTTCTTTACAAGGAGCTTATGGAGGCTATGGACATTTTTTTTTAGCTATGACAGGCTTGCTTCCCAGAACGGCTTGCCTTGCTTTCATTTCTATGAGTGGCTTTCTAAACATTCCTATGCAGAATTTCTGTGCGTATGCTTTATTTTATATTTTAGTATGCAAATGTGCACATTATCTACCCAAGTAGATACGCTTCTCAAGACCTAAATTTTTCATCAATATTTATATCTTTCATCACTTCATGTAATTAGTCCTTTTTCAGGAGTGGAATGGAAAACTATATCTGGATGACATGCTTGGCAAAATACAGATTTTTCTTCTTTCTTGCATGGTTCTATTTAATACATCCCTCTTATAACAAGAAAAAGCTAGTTTTATCAGATTAATCATTAACAACAGATAAATTATCTGACAGCAATAACTGATGTTACCTTTAACAAATGTGTGCAGCCTTAGGAAAAGCTGATAGGCGCAATTTGTACTACGCAGAATGACACGATTTAGGGGTTTAAGGGCTCAAAGAAGTAATCCTGAAGCTTACTGTCCCCTTGGTTTTAAAAGGTGTCTGAGGTGCATAAAAACATTGAAAACATAAAGTTCAATGTATTTAACAGGTATCTAGTGCTTTTTAACAAGGCCTGTGATATTCACGCTGGCCTCCAGCTGCTAATCCAGAAGGTTACATGCTTCCATAGAACATAATCTCCCAACCCTATGCAGCTGTGTCAGATACTCCATTGCATCTCAAATGGCAAGTGGTGCTTATTTTTAAGCGACTGAATCAAGCCAGTAATAAGGAGCTAGTACAGCTGTGATTTTATAATTAATTTAAAGCTGTAAACGAGATGCAAGGTAGCATGTTACTCTGTTTGGTATGAGAGACGAAAGCAATTCTCATCCTTGGGGTTGTCCACCTGTGAATGGCCAAGTGTAGTACTTGGGCCTTGAGGGAACATGTCTGTGGTTCGTTTTTTAAAGTCTGTTTGGCTACTTTGCAGTTTGGAGGCTTGATTTTGTTACCATTCCTCATTTCTTATACTTTTATACTGTTGGGTTGGTCTGTTAAGTCAAGGAGGTTACAAAAAAAAGGTTTTTCAAGAGAAACAACCAAAAAACAAATGCACAGGTAAACTTAATTTCTTGTTTTATACTGGACTTCTGGTTTGTATGGTTTTTTCTGCTTCAAGATGATTTTTAAACAGACTTAGACATCCCTTTATATAACATTGTCAGTTTGAACCAGATTTATTTGTCCAATGAAGTGTGTTTTATCAGAACATTCATTACCCTTTTTGAGCATAGTGGAGTCAAGGATCAGAAAGCAATTTTCCTTCTTTCCTGTTCTCAAAACCATGATTTTTTTTTAGTGAGGTTAAGCAGTGCTTTTTCAAATTCCCTGTGCTTGATGTGTCATCTATCGATGAGTCAAGCCTGTTATGCTGGAACTCTGAATACAAGAATTGTCCCTCACTTTGAAAACTTTTAAAAGGAATGCTTTATTGTTTCTATAGGGGAACTTGAAATAAGCTTTCCTTTTATTCGTAGGTGTCATGGCCATACACATTGATACAAGGTGTTGACTTTGTGTGCAGGCTCTTCAAATATTGATGCTTGCACCATGATTGCACTGCCTAACCAGCTCTTTTTTGAAAGACTAAAGCTACTACATCAACATGAACAGACTGGAATTTCTTTGCATTTTTAGAAACATCTGCTCTACATGTCACTGTGTAACATATCTATATATTTACTGCAAAAGAAATTAAGGTGTCACTTCGCTGCCAAAAACTTAAGCATGTACAGGACAGCGCTATTTTTGACACACTGCAGATGGAGTGCTTTAAAAAGGACAGTTTAGCCTTTGCAGCCACACATAATGGATGTATACCCAGATAAAAACAACTCCATGGAGTGAATGTTTAGTCTGCCTTTCTGCTTTTCACTAAATTTTACTTCTAACAGCTGCTTTCTAGTTCACATGAAAATACTACTGATAATTGAGGGAAGAGCTCTGCATCTAAAACATGAATCACGTTTTTCTCACTGACCAGCTTAGCCCCTTCTGTAATATAAGGGAGTTTGAATTCACAGGTTCAAATTCCCAGGATAATATTTTCATGAGACAATAATACGTTGGCTGGAGTACTCTTTAAGACTCTTACTATGAAACTGTGCAATTACGTAAAGGAGCATATAATATTCACAAGGGGAGAAGAAAAAAGCAGGAGGATGAGACCCTACGTAGTGATTACAACTTTTAGCTACAGCATTTCTAATTTCTGCAAGCTCTTACATCCTTTACATTTTTTAGAGCATAAAAGAACAGTGAAGAACACTGGAAAGCCTGTGGAAATGCTCAAGAATTGGCATGCATCAGGAGACTCCAGTGGAAAAGAAGAGCAGGAGGGGAAGATTTGTCAGTCTCCCAAGATACCCATTTCATCACTACAAAAGAGGCAGTGTTGAAAATGAGGTGTTTTTGATTTTGCTTGACCCACCTCTTAATTTCTCATGCTCTGCTTCTTCTCAATGAACATTCTCTTCTGGAAATTTTTTTTCTTGGGATAGTCCAATGGCAAGTGGAACTGTTGGTCTCACTTAAATTTATTATTTTTAATTAATCTGTTAAACTAAATTGTCACTTAAAAAACCACATCTATTTAGCTTCATCTGAAAAGTTGAACTGATTCAGAAGATGGTCCACAATATCTAAACAAAAATAAATCTTAACCTCAAAGTTTCAGAATGTATCTGTAGCCACCACTGTAAAGTATACTACAGTAAGTAGCTAAATATCTCAATGACTGTTATTTGGAGGAGAATTCTTAAGAAGGAAAGTGAGATATCTCAGCATGGAGATTCTCCTGTCCTCTTTTACTTTCACAGCTACAAGTAAGAGCCAAAGCACAATCTAGGTTTAAACATTTTTTTTCCTAAAAGCTTCTTCTGATCTGTCCGGGTTCGCTTATTGTGTCCGATACACAAGAAAGTGAGAGTGAAGGTCTATTGATGTTTCAACAAAGGTTAGAAAAACCCTTCTGAGGTGAGTCCCTGACCATTGCCACTGTGCCTTGGTTCACACTGTGGGAGGTCTCACTGACCACAGACTGGACTCTGCCTGGAGGAGGCAGTTCAGGAGCTCACTTTCCACCCTCGGCTGCAGAGGGACGGGCAGCAGCCCATGGGACTAGACTAGAGGTGGTCTGAAGAAAAGCCATTCCACCACGATGTACAGGGTTATCAGGTATTTATATAATAGCACCAGCTATTTCCCTCTGCGGACCCATTCCTATTTATCCACCTGCTAATGCAGAAGTAGCTCCCCTGCCTGCCAACTGTATGTGAAGCGCCATGACTGGCATTTCCTGCATATGCTCGTTCTTTTTGTCTCTCTTGCAAAATCAGGCAGAGAAGTTGCTGCTAAATAGCACAAGACATTCTCTCTCTTCGGTGCCTGAGCAATCTGTCTCTGTGGTCTTCCCAGCCTCCATGAGCCCAAGGGTTTGGAAAATAAAAATATCAACCAAACCCAACTTAATCAAATTGTACAGAATAAAGCAGAGCCAGAGCTCTTGCTGGCCCTCATCATTCAGAAGCACAGTACTGTGAAAAAAATAAATGCTTCTCACAACTGACAAATTTTTTGCTTTCATTTATCTTTCAATAAATAATATTGAGTTTGTGTAGATGCTTTTTAAGATGAAGAAGAATGAAGCAAAATTAAGTGGTATTGAACACCAAAACATCACTTTAGCTAAGCAGCAAGATGTTTAGATCTTTGCTGAAAGCTTATCTGAACTACTGGAAGCTCCTTGGCTCTGCAAAATCGTGCAGTACGTTTTAAAGCAGGTCAAATATCAGGCATTTCAGCTGCCAGGAATTTCCCATCAGCAAAAAGGGAGGATGGGGAAGAAAGAAGCTCTTCCATCTTTTCCAAACCTAGGAAAGGCTGGTGCTACAGTCAGGTGACAGTTAGGGGGATTGGATATTGTTTTGTATAAATTTTCCTGCTGTCAAATTTAATTATATACCATTAGTTTTTTACTATAAATAGATTCTGTTCTTTTTAAGCAGAACCTGTGCCTAGATTCAAAAGTATTCTGCAAATGCAGTCTCATGCATGCTTATGAAAATCCTTATGGACAATTATGTGTATAGAATATATAATTGCATGTACACATACAGATTATTTCCACTGCTTGCATGGACACATCCCTAAGTGTTTGCAGGAAAAATCATAATATTTGGACATAATTTATTAGCCGGACAATTATACAAATTATATATTTGTATTTCAAATGAGTCCCGTTTTTTTTCTACATTCTGTGTAATATTTGATCAACTCATTAAGAAGCATGAAGATTAAAATTCAAGAGTGTCTGGATGCATGCCTGTTACACTTAATTAGTGATTGCTGGAAAAAGGATCTGAGAATTACCATACTGCATAATGGCAAAGATCTATACAGCAACAAAAATATTCTGCACAGTGTTTGAATTTGATTCACAGTCTTTGGCAAACTTAAACAGGTGAAGCAAAATGCAGCATTTTGCATTGTGTCGGGGTTTAATTTTAGAATTTAATTTATAAATGTTACAAGTCATTTAAAGAAAGGAGTAATTGTCATAGTAGAAAGGTGCAATATTACAGATTTTTTACAGCCATGCTGTAATAGCTTCAGTGTATATTAAATATTTAAACATGCATAACATACATTAAAAAATTGACAGAGCTGCAGAGGATAGAAATGCAGCACTTTTGGTATAAAGATTTCAGATACAATACAGGGCATGAAAGCAAAGTAACTGAGTAAGTGTGAATCATCCTGCTAAGATACTGCGAATGTTCAAAGGGTTAAGGATGGCAAATCACATTTTGTTGCTATGTGCAGCAAGGATAAAAATCTACTGAAACCCCCTTTAATAGGTGAAAGGTGGTCTGAGCCAAAACGCACACACTGACGTCCAACCCTTCCCCAGAGAATCAATGATGTTTTTTTGTGTGTGATCAATGTAATATTCCACAGCTAAATTTAGGGACTCTGCATCCTATGAAAATGGCACCTCTCTATGACTAATTAACAATAAAAAATTGTGGTTATCTACAGGTTTAATTATTTAATCTGCAAGGTTTTGATTAACTTAAATCTTTTTACTAAGGACTGAAGTGTATATGGAAAAAAAAAAAAAGCATTGCTAATGCTGTTTATTCAGAAGAGATTCTGTAATTTTCCCTAGTCAGCTTGTAAGATTACACCATCTTTGCTGTTAACTTCCCTAACCCAAGCAACATACAGTGTGAGACAGACTGCTAATAATTTTCACTGTCTCGATGTACTATTTGGTTAAATCATAAACTATGTCTACAGAGCTGCTCCTTTTTATTTTGGAATTTTATAGACTTTTAGCGGTGGAGAGATCATAAGATTCGGTGTTTGATTTTGATGTGTTAGAAGAAAGCTAAAAAGTTGAAAACAGATATCTTTAGCCACAGTGACGGTAACTGGTTTCAGGCATATTTTACTAAGCAAACAAACCTTTACATCCAGGTTCACTCTCTTTTCAGCCCTGGTACTGCATCTGCATGTTTACAAGTCGTGGGGTGATTGATACCTGTTGGTCCACCAAAGTCAGAGGGAATTCTATCTGATACCGGGGGGGGCAGATTTCACTTTTAATAATTCATTTAGCACACAGGCTGGAGTATTTGCAGTGATGTTGTCAATGGGTATTGTGTAAAGGATGAAACAGGAAAAAAACCACTCTCACCAGAGAAGCTCTTCCAGGAGCCATCACCACTGTGAGCCTTCTCTTCTCCAAGCATTTTGAAGATTCTTGCTTATATGCTATTTCTCTGCCCAAAAGTGCGTAACAAAAATCATTTAAATGAAGATTTAAAGAAAGAAACAGACCTGAAACTCAGGGAATAAGAAAGAGTTCAGTTCTCACCTCTGACACTAGGTTGTTCTAAAATCATAAGCAAACCCATATGGCTTAATTTAGAAATGTTAGTAAGAGAAATTAGCACATGAAGAGATTTCTAAGAGTCTTGAAATTCATACCAGACTGAGAAAAATAGCCTATGAAAGTCTACTTTTGCAAATATATTCTGCACTCTTCCTTGTATTTTTCCCCTTAACCTTATCCCCCACTTGTAAAAGGAAAAAATGAAGGTACACTATAAAAATGAATACTTAAATATCAAGTATTTTTCTTAGTATCACAAATGTTATTGTGCATTCAAATGTTTTAAGGGTGAGTGTCAAGAGAATGGGATCAGACTTAGATGATCTCCAGAGGTCCCTTCCAACCCCAGACATTTTGTGATTTGGTGATTCTCTAATATTTAATCTATTGCTGTAGTAATTACCATATCAATAAGAAGTTCATTAGGGATAAATGTCATATGATATAGGGATCGTTTTGGAATAGTTTTTATGTTAAGCTTACATTCAAAAGCATTTTTGTAGGAAGAAGCCTACGCTGGCAAATTTTCAAGAACCAATTAACCTATATATGGTTTGTCCAAAACCTGCAGACAAGTTCTATTTGTAGGATTCCAGGGTGCCCTTGAGGTCCAGGCAGAGAATTCAGAACTTCTCCCCAAAACAGAGAAGTTTGTAGTATTATCATTAAACCAACAAGAAAAATATATTGGCCAATAACAGTCAGGCTTCCACTTTTCACTTTTGGCAGGTAAGCAACACGTGGGCAACTCAGCCAGCAAATGTCATGATTTCAGCTGTTTGCTCCAAATTTTGACCAATGATTAGAACAGCCTACATACAAATTCACAGACACAGTATCACAGCTCTTCAGTGGTACTTTTGGAGTCCTAATGTTAATGGTACTTCCTGATTTATCTATAATTTTAGGCTAAGTTCTGATACCATCATCCCATACATACAGACCTCTCCAGTTGTTACATGCTCCCTTTTACCCACTGTGCTTTGGATTAAAGAATAAAAGTTTGTGTAAATGTTTATATTATCACAAAAATATGTATCCTGTGATCTTAGCAGGTAAGTGTAAAGAATGAAACACTGAAAACATTATCCTATTGCAATGGACACATAAACGATCAAACGCCTTCTTAGACCACTCAGCTCTGCTTGCCTGGAGAAGGAAAGAGGTACAGCTGTCAGGATGACTGGGATCCCATCTAATCTCTGCTGAAAAGTGTGAGGACTCATTGTCCCCAGCTTTCTCCACCATCCCCCCTCACAGACAGGCTCCAGATACCAACATTTCTCTATAAATAAAGGTCCAGGGCCATTTTACGATCACATGCCCTTCTGATGAAAAAAAAAAAAGAAAAAAGAGAGGCATTCCCATATCCCCACTCATACAAAAAGACTTCTGGTTTGTTCCGCGAAGAAAGAACATTCACAGAACTCAGTTCATCCTTCCTCTCTGCAGAGTGTTTTCTATTAAATTTTAAAACAAACTGTAACGACTGAAAGGCACAGAAGCCTCAGTGCTTAGAGGGAGTAAACACTGTTAATGTCACTACTTCCAAGGGGTTACTGATCATTGTAAACTCTTGATTATCAAACAGTAAAATCAAGAAGACATTTCTATTTCACTTGAACATGCTTGAGTTTTTTAAGTCCTGTGCACAAAATAGGATATAGTCAAGTTTTAGCAAAGGTCAAGTACGTCTAACTGGGAATGCCCACTGCAATTTAACCTATTAAATTGATATATCCTACCAATGATAGGCAAAAAAACCCAAGTAAGTCACCCAAACTCAACTCAACTCCCCAAAACTCCCAAACCATTCAAAAACATACTAAAAATCATGCCAGGCCTGTTCTGATCCCAGATCACATGCTAGGGAAGTTAGACATTTCTTTATCTCTAATAGAGTTACTATGATGGAAAGAATGAAGACCAGAGGGACAAACGGAAAACTCATTTGGGAAACTAACAGACTCAACTCCATTCCAAGAAAAAAAGAAGGCTGTGAGTGGTAAACCTACCAGAATATCTACAATTGAAACACTGGAAGACAGCCCTTCCATTTGATAACTTGCTGGAAGTTTCTAGCTGGCAATATTTGGGCTGTATTTAGTCTGCTCTCAACTGTGGTTCTTGCTATATACAATGATAAAGTCTGACATAATGAAAGCAAAATTAAGTAAACTGCAAATTCTCTGTGCTTTTTTTTTCGGGTGTTTACTCATTCAATGCCCCCGCAGGCTCAAATGCTGGCCCATTATTCCCAAGAGTGCTCTATTTCAAATCAGTGACACAGAGACAGAGAAAGGTTACTCAAACTGTGCAGAACCTGATTTTGAAGCAAATTATTCTTCCATATGCTCAATATCTTCAGAAGAAAATAGTCCAGGCAGGCCTATCTATTTATGTTTAACATTTCTGAAACAATTTTGAATCCAACTGAACTAACAGGTGACTGCATTAAGAGAAGCAAAAAACCAAACAGCCAAACACAATCCCAAGCTATTTTTCAGATGACTCTGCCTTGCACGTTCCTGACAAAGCCTGGGCAGCTTTCAGGGGGTGTATTATGTTTGTATAGTGAACAAGGCTCTTGTCCCTTGGAATAATGCTTTATCTGAAGCAAATAGGAATATGCGGGTTGAAAATTGAAGTAGTTGAAAAGTGGAAAACTGAAGGACAGCACAGGTAGGTAACTTCCAGGGTCACATGCAACAAGCTTCTGGCAGAGGTGGAAGGTTTTTTAATCACTGAACAGTAAGGAGAATATCTGTCTATGCAGTATGAGGAAATATTTGTTTTGCCTTTGCCATTCATTTTTTTTTTTTGTCTCTGCAGTGCTGTGGGCTCACTGCTCTGCCCTGGGCTTCCATACTGCTAACAGGAAAAATCAGTCATGAAAATAGACCAGCTGCTGGCACAAAACCAATAACACTTCCTCCCTTTTCACAGGTGATACAATCCACCCTTCCTTTTCTCAGATTAGTTTTTCTAAATGCATTCCATTTCCATTTAATAGATTCGATGGAAAACTACGTAAGTCTTGCATAAACAATACTTTTAAACAGTCATAGAAATGTCACTTTTATTTTTCCCTCGAGACAAGTTATTTCCCTAGCGTGTATAAACTTTCTAGAAGATGGACTTCAGGCCTGCTTTTAGGATCTCTGGAAAACAGGAGGCACTTCTGAATGTCAGGGAACCTTAGTCACATGATTAGTAGTAGTCAGGAAATTTCGTGATTTGAACTGTTTCCTGACCTGGAGTCGAAATTAATGTGTCCATAGAAGATGAGAGTACAACACCACATCCAGAAATTAATACTGTCTCATCAGCTCTCAGGAATATGGGATTTAGAGTGGTCATCGGGCAGCTTTGTGTAACGTTACAGCAACTACACAGCACCCACGCGAATGCATGATGAATCTTTGCTCTGATATTCTGAGAATCCCTTTTCCACCCTACCTCAACATTTCCTTTTCTGAGAGACTGGGAGGCAGAAGGAATTCTGCAGAGCATTTTTGGCCATGGGGACACAATGAATTTGGCCCTGTACCTGCGTCACACTGCTAACACACAAAAACCCCCACTGTTACTGACCAAATGTCATTTGTGGCTTGCAGAGTGTAAGCGCAATTCCGTGTTAACAATACACGATTACTTGTTCCTGGCTTCACTACCTGTTGATGCTAACGATATATGGATTGACCAGTGTATGACAGTTCTGCCCTTGAAGGATACCTAAGGCCCTCCTGTAAATAAATTAAGTGAAATGCAAATAAAAAGCTCCTAAACCAGTTTGAGAAAGATTGTTTGTAAGTGTTCTATTCGTACTTTTCTCACTGCAGGCAACCAGGGTGTGAAGCAGGTAAGAAGTCAAGCAAGCTCTTGACGTCAGTTATTCCTCATTTGGAAGAATTTTAAACAATCTTTGACTTATGTTCATATGCTGATCATTGATTAAGCCCCAGGGATGTTTCCTCTGGTGTTTCTTTGCCTTTATTACTATAAACACTGTAGTACTTTTCCAAACCACCTAGTTTCAGACTCTGTGAATGGTCTATTAATAAGGCACCCTTATATTTTTTGTTTCTCATTAATGCCTAGAAGACAGCTGATTTTCTGACAAGCTCTGAGTCTCTGAAACACTCATCATTATCAGCAATGTTATGTTTATTTCTTTGTTGCACTCGAACATTAGAATTTATGCACAAAGACTATTTAATTCCTCTAACAGAATGATCCATTTTTGTATTTCTCCATAGAGTTACACATTACTCACTTGGCATTTTCAGTTAAATGAATGTGTTCACTTAAAATAAATAGTAAGGAAAAAACAATAGCCAACACAGAGACTTAATAATCAAGTAGCATGCTTATTGCCATAACTAAGGGACTTCTAACGTTATAAGAACCCACTGATGCCTGCTTTCATGCACACAGCACACACGGTGGTTTTAGACAGAATTAATTTTTCCCAATGTCGTTTATTAAAAGCAAAGGAAGGCTCTAGTTCACAGATTAATAACCTGTGAGTTATCGTTTCAGCTGTTTTCAGTGAATATTGCACGTGTGTACCTGGATTTCATGTTTCTTCATAGCAGGGAACCCAGTAATATGGACTGCTCAAGTTTCCTTTTCAGCCTTTCCCCATACCATTTTCAAAAGCCACTTCTGTGCCTTGCTACCACCCACTGAAAGCCTTAACTTGCCTGATGACAATTGTTTTTCAGGGCAAAGCCACTGCAATAAGTGGTGCATCTCAACAGATGGAAGTGTGAGGGCTTTCTCAGAGGACCTGCGGACACTGAAGCACTACGGATAAAGGTAGGTTGGCTCTCGCACGTGAGATGTGTGGTGCTGTGTGCTGAAGCTGAACTTGGAGGTGTCAGCTCAGCAAAGATGGGAAACTGATACAGTGACTGATATAAAAGAACTCCACACCAAGAAGAGCTGTTAACAGGAAATGTGTTCTTCTCATCTCTGGTTACAGTCAGGAATGGTTTTCCTTTCAGGCTAGCACTGCTCCAGAGCATGGCAGAGCAGATGCTTGGCTTCTGAGGGCAGGTGGGAAAAGGTAGTATTCCTAAAGCTGGGAGTGGCAGGAAGGGAGCAGGTCTGAAAAAAACCACCAGAAAGTAGAGGTGAGTTGGTTTGCCCCTCTGTTTGCAAGCTGCTAGACTATCAACCTTATTCTTCTGATTTCCAGTTTGTTACCATTCTTCACAGAAAACATGTAATGTTGGGGTGGGGTTTGTTTTGTTTTGGTTTGTGTTTTTGTTTGCTTATTTTTTTGTTTTTGTGGGGTTTTTTCGTTTTGGTTTTTCTTTGGTTTGTTTTTGTTGTTTTTTTCTTTTTTTTCTGGGTGATTATATATTCAGTGCATCTTTAATTGAGAATGGCCCAGCAGAACAAGCTAATTATGAGAATTGGTTCAATTGCATCAAATGCCTGGTTTTGCCATTTTCATCCACAGCAAAAGTTTGCGAAAATAACTCTTATTTTTTTATTCATGAGCTATCAGAAGCACCAATTGAGAGCGGTACAGTGCAGAGCACTGCACAGCTACAAGTTAGAGGACTGGTAGTTACATATTTCTGTGGCCACATCATACAATAACATGATCAACCTATTATCAGCTAGGCCCGAATCTTTCATGAGGATCAGGAAGCACAATGTTTATATTCAGTCATTTATTGCTATTGTTTCTTGCTTGTCTCAGACATGTTCTAAACCGTGACAAGAAGGAAAGCCCTGAAGTTTCTTCACACATCTTTTTCTGTCTGAAAGGTGTTGAAGCGTTAAGTAACTACTGCTAGAAGAGTTCAGGACAAGCATTTTTGCGTACATATTGACAACAATTGTTATAAGATCTGAATAGTGCATTCATGGTACAATGGTCCGTTGACCCCACGCAATGGGGTGGATGTCAAATCAGTACAGGACCCCATGGAGAACCAGCGCTGGAGCAGGCTCCTGCCAGGACCTGTGGAGAGGAGCCCACACTGGAACAGGTATTTTGGCAGGACTTGTGATCCTGTGGAGGACCCACACTGGAGCAGCCTGTTCCTAAGCCACTGCAGCCCATGCCAGCGACCCACACTGGAGCAGTTCCTGGAGAACTACAGCCGGTGGCAAGGACTCACACTGGAGAAGTTCATGGAGAACTCCTCCTGTGCGAGGGACCTCGCTCTGGAGCAGGGGAAGTGTGTGGGGAGGAAGGAGCGACAGAGACAACATGGGATGAACTGACCACAACTCTGCACCACTTTCTGGGGAGGAGGCAGAGAAATCTGGAGTGAAATTAAGCCAGGGAAGAAGGGAGAGGTGAGGGGAAAGGTTTTGAAAGATTTGATCTTATTTCTCATTATACTGCTCTGATTTTCCTGGTAATAAGTCACATTCATTTCCTCCAGTTGAGACTGTTTTGCCTGTGATGGTAATTGCTGGGTGATCTCTCTGTCTTTATCTTGACCCACAAGCCTTTTGTTGTATTTTCTCCTCCCTGTTCTGCTGAGGAGGGGAGTGACAGGGTGGCTTGGTGGGCATCCGGCAGCTGGGCCATGTAAATCCACCCCACTCTTTACCTATCAAGGTATCACCGATTACGGTAGCACAACTTTGGGTAAATTCCACTCCTTTTGAGATTACTAACACTTTTTCCAGAGATATAAAGTGCATGCTACTCATATGCCAACGGTAGCTGCTATTAAGTTGAAAAGATTAACATTTTCAAAGTGCATACTGAATGATACTATGAGCTCTAAAAGCTTTCCTTATGAATGTTTATATGTCAGCTATCTGGGCTGCCCCTCCCATCCCCCCCCCGCACACACACTTTAAAGGTGAAACAAACTTCATAGTAACAACAGAAAATGCCTGGAAGAACTGGGAGAATTAAAACAGGGAAACTACAAAGTATATCCAGTGGGAAAAGTAACATTTTGAATCACTCCTTTGAGGAAGCCTGCTTCTCTCAACTCTTATTGCAGTATTCCTTACAGCTCTTCCACTTTGCCTTGTTCAAATCATCATTCCTGCTGCAGGAAGGGGAGTGAAATTATTGCTGTAAAATAAAAGGCCATGGACAAGGAATGGAAACCAAAAAAAAATCTAAGAGCTCTCCCACTGTAGATGAAGCTCACTCTACACAGAGTAGGGAGGTGCCTTCCTTCTTCACTTGGTCCCCCTTCTTGTTTCTCACCTCCTGATACTTATTCAAAACATTCTTCTCTGAATGTGCTGAGTTTTATCCTGTGATATTTTGTCAGGTGTGTAAATTCCAGCCTACCAAATAAACACAGGATCAAATCACAGGCAAATTGACTTACCAGAGGCAAACACATGTGTTTTTCTGGCAGATTTTTACTATATTTCTTGATTCAGTGGACCTACAAAGCATCAAAGGCTGGCAGTTACTTTTCTAAAAAGCACGTTCGAGTAGTAATAAGTGATCCTGAACAAACCTGTGAGAGGACTACAGTCTGCTTCATCACCATGTGAATTCAAATTTGTGATAGTTTAATGTTGGGTGTATAGGGACCTGAAGGCTCTTCTCTCCTGTACCCACTGCCCGATACAATCTCCAAAAATGCTGCTGTGTCTACAGGTAGGTAAACACTCAGATTAAACTCACTGAAAGTAGTAACAGAGGTTAAAAGAGAAATACTATTAACATGCAGTGCTACTCCTACACCAACAGCTGGTAAGCCCTCAGAAAAACATAAATAAACTAATTAGACACAGAAAAATCTTTAGTGTGCTGTTGTCCAACCACGCATTGTACCACCTCTTTGATAAGCAAGGGAAAAAGGGAGTCAACACAATTTCACTTTCAGGCATATGACCTATTCACCAGTGACCTTTATCTAAGTAGCAGGGTACCTTTACTTATAGCTATGAGCTGATGTACACAAGCATGCTTGGATATCCAATTAATTAGATAAAAATTCCATCAATTTGTCTGCACCTGCTTTTTTTCATTCATAAGAGCTGTAAGAGTCTAAAAATTCCCAAAGGAATGTGTGGGAGCTCTTTTCACCTGTGAAATAATACTCTGATAGTGAAGTTTTCAATACCTATAACAGAATACTGAAGACAAGTCATTGAACAAAGCAAGAACACCTATTAAAATTTAATTGCAGTATTTCCACTGTTGATTTCAAAAACTTTCAAGCTTTACATTTCTTGGCACGTATGCAAGACTACCACCCAACCTTTAGCTTAAAGGGTAAAAATTCTTACTGAATTTAATGCATCAGACTGGGGGAAAAAGAAGGTAAAAAGGGGAAAGAAGAATTCTGCAAGATCTAAGAGATTCTTGCAAGATGGCCAACTTCATCAGTAACCATGCATATGGATGTATGAGCCCGTGTCTACCTCTTTCTGGTGATTACAGTTAATCTGTTCAGATGGAGATTGACTTTGTTCACCTCAGTTTCTTCCTTTTGCATTTCAACAATCTTATCACAACATGGGCATGGACAAAAGTTGGGTGTTTCAGCTCAAAGGTGGATAGATGAATTGCACAACCATGCTTACAGAATATTTGATTTTCAAAGTAAAATGTAACACCAAGGCATTCAGTGGAATCAAAACATAAATGCTGCAGATCAGATCCTGTGCTGTTATACAGTGATGAGGTTAAGTTTTCATCATCTTATTAGCAGTAGTTTTGGATTAGGTGAGGATATGCCCTGACACAGATTTTAATGACATATTAGAGTTATAGATAGTAGTATCAAGAACAGTTTCCCAAATTTTGTAAAAATGAAGAGAGTGACAATCTACAGCAGAAAAGAAATAGGATTGGAATGCATTTATTGCAGAAGAAATAGCCAATTCCTATGGCCCAGCCATAGGTTCTCCTAAACTTAGATATCTGCAAAATTTGATTTTCTTGTTTATTCAAGAAATGTCTTGCATTTCCTTAGCATTTTGTAAAAACTATTTATTAACCACCTGCAAGTTTTCCATTGACTGTGGGAAACTGCCATTCCACCACAATGTCAGAACCTACTTCAAGTGTTTTGCAAAGTGACTTACTGCTCAATGACATTAAAACAAATGGAAGGTTTTATATTTCATAACCCTTCCTGCAGACAAGATTTCAAAACGAAGAGAACTGTGAAAACTTTGGTGGATCACAGGAAACAACGCTCCAGGCAGGGGCTCTTTTCTGTATTCACCAATAATGTTTGCACAACCATGGAGGGAAAAGAAGTAAGTTAGCACTTGTAATCTGCCTCCCACCAGTTGTACAAATCAGCATAAATCCCCCTAGAGCAGAGGGAGAGCACTGATTCACATCAAATACTGGACCACACTCTCTCATTCATATTGGACCACTCATGCACTCTCAAGATATGAACTCAGGGTATGTATTCTACCACATACTGGCAGCACTTGGAACATTCCCTTCATTTAAAAAAGATCTTAGGCACCCACTACTGTAATCTTTACATTTATAGTAACCTGCCAGTTTCTACTTGCATTTAAAGTTCTAATTGTACATGGGATTTTAGGTCTCAGTTTATATTTGTAATATGGAACAGTGTTCTCCTACAGATTTTTCAAGGAAAGCTGAGAAAACACTACTTTTTAAGCATACAACTGAAGAGATAGAAAATAGAATTTATTTTTTTTTTCAGTGTTAGGAGAACAATAATTTAAAATAGAGATGATCATGAGCAGTGCTTGAAAAGAGACAATTCCATTCATAAACTTGCTGTTGTATTTTTAACAGTCAGAATTAAAAAATTTTCCCCATGAATTGCATAATTTAATTTTTATCATTCAGGATTTCATTTTCATATAAAAGATTTCCACTAATACATAATTCCTGTAGGAATATTATAGGATTATTTGCAAAAGATGCTTTTTGTTCCCTTTGAGTTTTCCCTTCTAAGCAGGAAATGATGCTGCCAGTACTTGGATGAGCTCCAGGAAGAGGAGTAGACTAATAACATATGTGCTGGATGAGAAAGGATTATAGACAATGGAATACAGTATATGCATATGCTTACCTCAAAAAAGCTATCCTGCTCTTGCAACACATTTTTACTGTAGCTCCCTGCTGCCCACTCTAATGAACAAGTTATGCTCTTCACCTTTATAGATCCTATCTTATAACATAATTGTGCAGTGAAAATGTTAATTGCAGCAACATGCCATGCTAACAGAAGGATTTATCCATTCTACTTACACTGTTCCTCGCTGATTTAGCATGACAGTGAATTTGTAGAATTAACTTACTGCAGATTTCATTTCTTGTAAAAGAGAACATCAGATGTTTGCCTCACTCCAAAGGCTCCACTTGTCCTTCTACCTCCCGTGAGAACCTTGGAAGCAACATGTAATACACTAACAATACTGTAGAGATTCCACCCCCCCACCCCAAAAAAAATATGAAAATTCAGTTTTTTACATTGCTGAAATACCTCAGTTGGGGGTACATGGTTCTCTCTCCTCTTTTCCATTTTCCTCTCTTTAATAAAATTTATCAGCTTGCAGTGCATGGTATTTGCACTCTTCCACCTGGATACGGAGCAGGAGGTGTGGGAATTGGAGCCCAACTCATAGTCAGGATGTGAGGGAAAGCATTCAACAGCCTAGGAAATGGAGATGCCTTGAAATAAATAGAAGTAATTAAAAAAAAAAAAGTCCCTACCCTATCCCCCAACGTTCTTTGTGGCTCATGAAGATACAAGTTCTGCCCCCTATCCTTACACCTCATGAGAGCAGAGGTCTGGAAAGTGGCACATTCCCTTATGCCATAAGGTTCTCACTTGCTAATGTAATTTTTCAGGTGCACATAATATATCTGATTGTGACCACCTGTATCAAGGCAACAGTAGGAAAAAATTGCTATTGTTAAATTTTGAAGGTTTTGCCTCAGAACTTAACTCCATGGTCTACAAAATACACAAGCCAAGTAATATATCTGCTGTATTACATTATGTGCCCAAGTTGCTTTTCCAGGCAACAAGCAAATAAGCACTCATATGTGGCTCATACTCATATTTGGGTCAAATTTTGCTGAAGACTTTACAGCTATCAAACACCATATAGCATTTATGGGTTTCTATATGCATCACACTTCTTTACTTGTCCAGCAAAATGAATATATCATGTAAAATACTGCCAAGTCTTCATCCTCATATTACTAACTAATTTTTATATACTGAGTTGCAGCATCATTTTTTCCCAGCTATATCAGTGGAATTTACTTCAAACCCCACAATGTAGTACCCAAAACTGAGGAGGCTAAATCTCAATTTAAAGAACAAAAATGACACGAAAGAAAGATTGGGTAAAGTGTAAGCCAATGAAAGTATGAGTCATTATTATATAACAAACAAGTTGGATATATTTTAAGCTGAAAAAAAGATAGGTTGAGAGGGGAAGAGAGCACAGAAGTGGGAGTCAACAGGGGAACTGAGGTAAAGTAAGTGGGTATGTAAAAGTTTATGAGCACTATTAGGAACTTGTATGTTCTCTTAATTCTTGGTTACCTCCATTTTTTTTTAAGTCTCAGGTAGAGCTCTTAAAGGATGTTGACTGTTTTCATCCCACAGGCTGAAGGACCCATTCAAACCATATCAACGTAATTAATTGCCACTAGGTATCTATCAGGCAACTTCTAGGTAACTTTAACAAACTTATTCTGTTCATAGAAGACACAGCTGGGTAGAAATTAGTCTCTAAAAATACTTTCACACAACCTGCTTGTTTTCTAGTCACTGTCTTCTTATGTTATGCTCATTCCATCTGTCAATAGATATGAGTCACACATTCGACCTTTCAGTTTCACTTGCGCACATAAATTTCTTCCAATTTCCTGTGAAACAAACACTTTTAACGCTTTAGAGGCTGGCACTTCACACATACAGCAGTCTAGAATGGGTAAGGGAGGAGCAAGCTTTTCTTTCCAGGTTACTCTACCTTTTGAAAGTAGATTGTCTCTCCATTTTGCTGCCCACCTTTCTGCCCACCCTACCACTAACTTGCACTGAAAAAGTAGCAAATATGTGGATCTCCAGTTCAAAACCCACAGTCTAACTATATTTTCAAAGAAAGCTCAACTCCACAGAAGCACATATAAGTCACTCCTGACATTACCAGCCACGATCAGCAGATTCATTGAAGAAACTATAATTTTACCATTTTTGAATCTGAAGCAGTCAACATTTGGTTCAAAGCTAACTTAAACATAGAGACTCATGCTACCCACTGACATAAATCATGATGCCTCTACCAACTGATCCTATTTTTTTGTCTCCCCAAACACTATAAAAACCTCCAGTATGAAAAAAGAAAGAACATGGCCACAAAGAACACAGCAGAAAATGTGAAAGCTAGAGCATTATTCTGGGATTTGAGGGTATATAACTTTAATCTTTCTTTCAGACACAGTGCACAATTTAATTTAATCTTTTAGGAAGCTTTCAAGACGAAGGGGGAAAAATTTTTAATAAGAACCACAAAGCTGGACTACTGAAAGAGACCAAGTTCTGCACAATGACCTGGTAAAGAGGGACAGAGACTTTACAGGTACAGTTTGTTGGCAAGGCCCAATTTGTAAACTCATTTAATTCTTTACTATTGAAACAGCAGCTCAGCAATGAGATGCTTTAACAGAACAGTAGGCACACAGTCTATTTCAGTTAAGCATTACCATACCATAGAATCATAGAATCATACAGGTTGGAAGGGACCTCTGAGATCATCAAGTCTAACCCTTGATCCACTACTACCAGTTACTAGACTATGGCACTAGGTGGCACATCCAGTCTCTTCTTAAATACCTCCAGGGACAGAGAATCCACCACTTCCCTGGGCAGCCCATTCCAATGCCTGATTACCCTCTCTGTAAAGAATTTCTTCCTAACATCCAACCTAAACCTCCCCTGGCAGAACTTTAGATCGTGCCCTCTTGTCTTACTGCTGGTTGCCTGGGAGAAGAGACCAACCCCCACCTGGCTACAGCCTCCTGTCAGGGAGTTGTAGTGATGAGGTGTCCCCTGAGCCTCCTCTTCTCCGGGCTAAACAACCCCAGCTCCCTCAGCCTCTCCTCACAGGACTTGTGTTCAAGTCCCTTCACCATCCTGGTTGCTCTTCTCTGGACCTGCTCCAGCCCCTCCATGTCCTTCCTGAGCTGAGGGGCCCAGAACTGGACACAGCACTCCGGGGGTGGCCTCACCAGTGCTGAGTACAGGGGAAGAATCACCTCCCTGCTCCTGCTGCCACACTGTTCCTGATCCAGGCCAGGATGCCACTGGCCTTCTTGGCCACCTGGGCGCACTGCTGGCTCCTGTTCAGCTTCCTGTCGATCCAGACTCTCAAGTCGCTTTCTGCCTGGCTGCTCTCCAGCCACTCTGTGCCCAGCCTGTAGTGTACCAGACTTGGACCAACTCGAATATTGTCCCATCAAAGCAAAGTAATTTTTGATGAGATTTCTCTGTCTATAGCAATAAGAGGATGCTTTTAATAGAGAAAATAGGATCAGGCCTTCAAGTCAGGCCTGAAGTCCAAGGCCCATGGCTGCTGGAAGGGATGAGTGGATGAGCTGTGGCTGGGCTGGCACTGGAATGGCTCAGGCTCCTATGCCTGTACTCCTTTAAGTGACAACTTAAAGGGACTGGTGAGGTTTCAGCACTGTCACATGGGAGAAACACTTTAGGCAACGCTGTAAAATGTGGAAGCACCCAGAAAAACTCCTACTGACTTGTGGATGAAGACTGAAATTTTTGACCTCTGGTCACTGCTACATTAGCATCAAAATAATAATAAACCAACTCATGATCTGTTGATATAATGGGTGTATGCTCCCGGTCACTTATTTAAGTACAAACTGGTCAAATTAATGAATTCAAGATGACATTGTAGATGCACACACCTGGCCTTTGTGTTAAAAATATTTCCTTACAAAAAACACACTTAAAGGATTGATTTACTTATGGTGACTTACTGCGAACTTAAGAAACTAACTAAAGCAAAAAGAATTTTCAAGTAGTACTTAGGTCAGTAGCAGACAGGAACTTTATACTTTGGCTCCTGAAGAAAAGGAAAAAAAATGCATATTATGGACAATACCAAAATCAGAGCCTAAAATTAGCAATAAGCAATATTAGTCACTGTTTGGTTTTTTGTTTTGTTAAGTGAGGGTGAGGTGTAGTGGGGGGGGTTGTTGAGGTTTTTTATTTATGTTTTTTGTTTACTTTTTTACAGTGTCAAGAACCATGCAAGCCACGTTTGTATCCTGATATTTTGGTCATCATGTGCCCGTAGGCGAAATGAAAAATTATCATTCTTCGGGTTCTTTATATTTATTAGTTCAGATGAACAGTTGCCATTGGCACACAGTTAGCTGACAATAACACCTACACTGTTAAAAATAAATCAAACCGAAAAACAGGAGAAAAGTCTCTGAAGTCATTGCTCTGTCTTAACAGGCAGCTTTTCTGTGTCAGACTTCGTCTTTCAAAAATATTTACGATACATGGTCCATTTACAGATCTACGTGCAGTCTACTATTGCTTTCTTAGGTCTTCAAATCTCTCAGCGATTTTTCCTCAACTTCCTAACACATAAATGTCTATTATTGCTCAAGCTTCTCATTGAAGTCAATCGAATTTAGAAGATGACTGTCAGAACGCGTGTCATGACACAAGCAACCTAGTCAGACTGTTCTGAAGTCAGTGGGTATTTGTTTCTCCACAAAATCCTGATCTTATTTTTGGCAAGACCAGATTTTTATTTCACAAATCAGAGGCAAATAAAAGAACTTAAATACATTCATAGTATAGATTAACAAAGAAATGGTAATATGAAGATTTCAAATAAATGTCTCACAGGAAACCATCACTGTCCAAATTTATTGTTAATTATGAAACTATGACCTAAAATACAGATTCAAATTTAAGGCTAATTTAAAATACAAATAAGTACTTTTTATGTTTTAAACAGACTCCAAATTAATTGAAGTCAGTGGGCTTTAGATTAAAAACAATTAAGAGTAAATATGTATTTTAATGCCTGATTTAATAACCTTCTTTAGTTATTAGTAAAATCTAAGACAATCAGTTCAAGTAGTATGAAGGAAAGAATCAAAGATAGTCTGCATTTAGTTTCTCTCAAAGCGTTTTTCACAAAAGCCAAGCAAGTGGTCCATATATTGATAACAGTCACATTAAGAATTAGAAATACACATTTTTAGATTCTTTACCAGATATGCATTTTATCAGGTGACTCATCATTTGATATACAAATTTTGCAGCAAATCTGCAGTCATTTATTTGTACCAGAGAATTCCTAACTAGGGAAGGTAAAATTTAAAAGCGGTCCTTTGGGTTGAAATTCTTATCTGAGGCAATGCCAATAACACAAGGACTTAACTCTATAACTCTGAATTAGAAAATTATTTTGCTATAAAAAGAAGCAGCATCCTATGTTACTGTCATTTTTCATGAAGTTTCTATAAAGTTTAAAAACCAACCAAAACAATGCAGTAGTGTGTGTGTGTTCACTCTTTCCCAACAGTTACTTAACTGATAGAATTGGTCCAAAACAACCAATAATTGAACACGTGTTATTTTCAGCAATGTTTTCCAACCACAAGTACCAGGAAATTTATCAAACATATGAGGAAGAACGTCATCAAAGTTTCTAGAGAGCAATAAATTTCACAGGTCCTTCAATTTCTGCAGGTTGATCTGGAACCTTAAGTTTAAACAAATGATGCAGAATGGGAATAGATTGCTTATGATTTAGCATGCCAATATGCCCAGACTCCTTCATCTGTATGCTGCAGGGTTTTACAGCTAGAAGCTGCATTAAAATTGATGAAAGGCAATGTAACTTCTGTTGGATGATTCTGTGCATCTTTGAGATGACAAAACAATGCAGCATTCCTAATTTTTGTTCACAGGAAAGCCTCCTAAATATTTTCCTTGCTTTAGATAGTGAAACGCCTTTGCTTAAAGTGACTTGATATCCTGTTTTAATGCTGTTTCATTATTTCCACTCTTAGCTCATTGCATACTGCAACCACAAACCCAGTGATTTAAACACTGATAGCAGCAGGTTAGGGACAAAAAAATTATTTACTAGTATTAAAGGACATGGGAGACATTTAAAAATCCTTCAAGTCAGATCTTTGTAAAAGTCCCAGAATCAATAATGGTTTAGAAAAATCCTAGAATAAATGAGCGCATTTAGTGATTAATTATTACATGTACAAGGCAATTAATGTTAGACTTATGTGCTTGCTAGATGTGTTCAGGTGCACTGCAGAGCAGGAGGGTATTATGCATGGCTTCATGGGGCAGAAAAGAGGTTCTGGTTTGGGTTGGGGGGGTTATAACTGCTCTGGATGGCTTTGTTACACAGCAAAGACTGTTGTTCTGCTAGTGCTAATTAAACCTTGGGGAACAATTTGTTGAGGTAGCTGGCAAAAATTTGGATGAGAGCGAGAGGAGGAATTTTAATGTTTTAATCCCAAGCAGAAACAGAAACTTTCAAGTTCCAGAGTTCTGGGATTCTAGCAGAGGAGCTACCCGAGTGATCCTGCAGAGGGGTAGAACCTCCAGCTTTCCACTGCAGCTTACAGATGTTTGCAGCACATTGCAGTATTGAGTCCTCTTAATGCAAGTCCATTGCTGCATGAAAAAAAACTTGTATTAACTGCATCCTTTTTAATAGTTGTACTATCACAAAATACTCTTCAGTGTGTCGGGGTTGAATTGGGGAGTTTATGGTTGGATATGAAAAGTAGCCCAGCTCGTGTCTTTTAATCACTGCATGTTTTTCTGTTCATTTTTCAAATGGTTGTTATCAAATGAGGGAACCACCACTCTCCCAGCAAAGAAGTTCCTGTAACGACTGTTTGCTTTCATTAATGACAGCCCTCCCAGCAACAGCACTGAAGGCTGTACCCTCATGCTCTCATGTGAGCTTCTATCAAAGATGGGCTGCTAGCACAGGTAACGACTGATCTTTCACCTAAATGTGAATTTAAGTGATGACTGTTTTTTATCCTAGGTCATAGCTTAGAGAACTGAGAACAGATAAAAGGCAAACAAGATAAAAGAGACTGCTTGTTTCTTTGCTGACAGAAAAAGTGGCAAACTGGGAAGATATCGAGGGATCAAATGAAAAGAAAAACAACTTGCAACAGTTCCCTGCCAAGGGAGGTGGAGGGGGAAAAAGGAAGGAGAAGGTGCTTTCTAGATTGGCTAGCTGAGTTAGAGCTGGGAGAGAAACAGAGCAAGCAGCTGTGAGATATAAACACTACAACTTTGTTATCGGTTATCAAGGGGTAAAAACACAGGAGAAGTATAGTGAATCATCTGAGGGCAGGCCAGAGAGAGGCAAGTATACACAGATTTGTGTATTTGGGGACAAATTCTTGCTCAAATAATATTTTACAACACTGGAGATAAAAGCATCCCCTTTTTTTAGATTCACAAGAGCCTCAGCGCTTTATAATCCTGAGAAAGACATACTTCAGAAAAATAATAAAGTTGGATTCTTTGCAGGGAAACACCATGGAGACAGAGTAAAAACAAACAAACAAAAACTTTTCTTCTTTCAAACAAAAATGTCCCTCCCTATTTTGACTTCTCAGATACTTTTAGCTGCAAAAGAACAGTTTAAACACATGTGTTTCACCAAATCCCAGTTTTCTGGTAAAGTGTCCTCTTCCAGGGTTCCATGAGTTTTATATCAGTTATAATTTTTCAAGCTCCCTGCAAATCTCCTCTTCCTTATTTTCTTTCCTCCAGTCCCTGTCTGCCTTGACTCCTACCCAACCAACTTCTCTGCTTCTATTTCCCTCTACGAATCTGTTGTTCCATGACCCGGTTCACAGTTACTGACGTCCTTTCCTCTCAAATTGCATTTCTACACAAATCTCCTGTGCATTAACCTTCTCCCCTCAGCTTCCTCCTGCCATCACAGCTCCAGCCATCTTTCCTTGAACAAGCTTCTTCCTGTTCCTTCAGGGAACAAGGCAAAGAAGTGACCAGACAACCTAAGCTTCTCTTCTCACAGGATGAAGAATCATTTTTAACTGTGTTGGAAAAGGCAGTTTCCAGGTTTGCTACTGAAATAAGCCTTTTTTTGTCCACATGTACATTTGGTATTAAGAATAATCTTTTTAATCATGGGTGTGCATGTCTAAATAACATATACACTGTGTTGTATTTGTTTTGAGGAGGAAAAAATCCACCAAAAAGACCCACCAAAAACCCAAACATATACACAAATAATCAAACTCAATCTTAAATAACTGATGTAAAACACTGAAATCCTGAGGAGCTTAGTGGATACTTAATGGTTGAATTCACAACGTATTTTTTTTATGCAGAAGGAAACCACCTAGCCCTAAATATTTTTCCTTTAATCTATCTAAAATGTACTCAAATACATTTGGGGATTCTGCTCTTTGCACATTGTCAGCCTGGGCACCACGAAGAACAAAACAGTAGTTTTTGTTTCAGGGACCTAAAGGGGGTCATGTCAGGCTAATAGGTACATCTTTCTAGAGTTTTAACAAAAACAACAACTGCTCCCCCTTCAGAGAACAGCCAAAACCTCCTCAGTCCCTCAAGAGCATGAGAGGTGGCTCACTGAAAAGCCTAGAGGACTTACTTTCAAATAAATCCAACTCCTAACCAATTATCGAAGGACTTGTTATTAAATTTATTTTTAAACACAGATTGTCCTCTAAGTTGGGAAAGCATAATACCTGTTCTGCAAAAAATAAGCTGAATCCTTTTTGTCGAAGGAAGGGATTGATGCACTCTTGACCATAAAGTTGTCTTCTGAACCACCAGGATGTGAACTGCCTTTTAGTTGTCATCTTCCACAGAGACCATGCCTAGAAAACCCAAAGGCAAAATAGTAATAAAAATAAATTATCAGCTGCCTCAAAAAAACAGGGAAGAGGCAGTTTAGAACTTCAGCACTATGAGACCCATAATGTCATTCTCTCAGCAGAAAAAATACAGCCAGTATGAAAAAAAAGATCCGGTTAGTCTGTTTCTTTACAAATTAATTTAAAACAATGTCAAAGTACTGCATATGGCTTTTCCGACACGTAAATCTTTCTTTGAAGGTTCAAATGATCCATGATTATTCACAGCCTTCTACACAAAGAGAAACAGTAACTCAGTCTGAGGTATAAAGTCTTTTGGACCAATATTTAAGACCTTTACTAGTACTCATGGATATCATTTATCTGTTTCAACAGATTAAGGATAACAAAAGAATATGGAACAAATTAACAACCCATCAGATAACTGAAAAATATCAGTAAAGCTGGATAAGTTAAGAAAATTTATCTACCAAAAGAACTTTGGCAGAAATGCCCATTCTGTTCCCAGAATTAGAGTTCAATATTTCAGGCTCATTTCAAATCCAGCACTATCATGCACGTTGTCTTTGTGTAATTAAAGAGATTTAGTAACTGAAAAAGTATAAAACATTTGTGTATCTCTTGCTTTGAGTCTATATAATTCTCTTTCATAAGACATTTTCTACTTTGAGTACCTTATAATTGTCTTTTTTGAGCAATAGATTATTTTTTCTTTAGAAGCCAATGTCACACATATGATTTGTGTTAAAGTCCAAGTATTAATGCAGAGTTCTAGCATCATGTTATATATGTATATAAACACTTGACCACTTTCTTAGAGCAACAAAGTCTGAAAGAAGAGTTGGCAAAGATGAAAATTAATCATGGCTAAACTGATGTAAAGTTTAGAGCCCTGGCTCAGGTTCAAGGCAGCAGAGATTCAGAGATGTAATGAAGATGTACCAGGACCTAGAAGGTCTAGAGTGAGGAATAGGTGAACCAGAATACAACTGCATAAATCTAACACCAGTTAGATTTACCTTGTCACTCTCACTTTAAATTTAGAGGTCTCAGAGAGAAAAAGCTGGTGCCATCAGAAGTTAAAAGCTAGAGGTAAGAGCCGGGATAGGATCAGGTGAAGGACTAGCAAAGCCTTTTGAATCATTTCAAAGGCCACATGCAGTAGACCAGTGAGTTAAGACATAATATAAAGACAGGCAAGAAGTATGGATAAGATTTGCTGTTTAGGAGAGCCCAGGCTGAGAGGAGAGCTCAGTTGTTTGGAGGCTCTGGGCAGTTTAGACAGGTATTACAAACAGAACACAGTTCATGGCAAAGTCTGGGATTTGGAGGTGTTAAAACCAGACCTCGGGCTCAATAAAGCACCTTGATCCCCAAACTGAAGCAATTACTTCATCCTACAGTGATCTTAAAGGAGATTGAACACTAGAACTCATGTAGGTTTTTAGGGTTAGGCCTGGAGCCTGTAAACTTAAACAAATATCAAGATGCATTGACAAGAGCAATGTTTTCTACTCAATCCCACAGGATAAGTCAAGACAATAAGAATATACTTGGAATAAGAGTTCAGCTCATAATAGCTGCAAATAAATTTTAGAGGTGTCAAGAGATTAGGATGAAGGCTGTGAATCACTTGGGATTTGGATTATGTCCTGTGTGGGCAGAAGTTCCTAAATTACTAGACCGTATAGTTTAAGGTGGGAATAGAGATAATGTTGTGAAATTCAGCAATTTAGACCTAGATTTATATCACATTGCTGAAGCAGCCACAGGTCCAGGATAAGAATTTATGCTGGGATTAAGTTTGAGATAGGCAGAAATCCCCAAACTTGGCTAAAAAAAAAGTGAGAGCTTTCTTAAGAGTTTAAGGCACATACAAGGTTGTAAACTGGTAAAATAATAGCGCAATAGAGATTTGAAAGTGTCACAAGGACCAAATGTTTTGGTGGAAGGCATAAGTGTGGTACATCTCACCAGCCAGGCAAAAAGATCAGTCAACATTCAGGTGAATTTTGTGAGCACCTAAAAAAAAAGGGAGTAAAAATATTCTTATTACCTCCCTTTAACAGTACTTTTTGTGCAGATGGCCCAATTCCCCAAGACAACACTTTGTAAGTGGAGAATAAACACAGAAGTCATAAGGAATAGCACTGTTCAAGTCATGATCCAGAGCTCAGTAAGACTATTGTAATTACATCCCAAGTCTTAATTTTCTGCATTCTCATGTCCCAGTCAATGACTAGAAGTGCTAAGACATGTGGAGGACTCTTCTCATCTTTTCAAGAAATATTTATAGTAAAATAAACGTGGAAAAATAAATAGCAATGTAGCTGAGAGTAATGAGACCAGATTCTCTCTCTGTCTAGATTAGGGGACTGGAGATAATACACGTAAATATGGCAAAAGGAAGCATCATAGGCAAAATTATCTGGTCATTTCAAGGTTTGTTTGTTTCGGTTTTAACTCAGAAAGTGAAAAATAATATGCATTATGGTAATTTTCTCTTGGATGAAGTTATGGGTTCTTCCCACTGCTTTTATGCACTTTTTCTGTGTTTTATAACTCAGTTTCATATGAAGATAAGCAAATGTCCTTATATAAATTTTGTTCAAAACTAAACCACAAACTTGACCTTTTTTCAACTCAACCCTAACTAAAAGGAAGCAGGCAAAAGTGATTCCCAGTTTAAAAAAAACCAAAAACAACTATTCGAATGCCTTAAAACTCAGGAAAGATTTTATTAGTGTTCCAATTTTTTTGTGTTCTTCATATAATTTAGAAATTATTTATTGAGAAATGTTACTATTTAGAACTTTTAAAAGCATAGTTCTAGGTTTGACAGGCTTGAGAATAAGCACCAAAGAAAAGACTCACACCATCTAAGTTCAGTAAGGCTGTATAATCAGCAAGATGAATTATTTTAAAGAATGGAGGAGTTAAAATAACACGAAGTTTCCCACAACCAGGGTAGGATATTTTTTCCATTTAAAGACCCGGTCTGAAAGTAAAGCATTTCAAATGAGTCATAGATCAGTAGTCAGGTACTAAGTGTTTAAATTCATCTGTGTGATAACATAAACAGCTACATGTCCTGTTTCCCCTGTGCAGGCAGCCTCGCTTTGGGAATCCATTTTGTTTTCCTATGCCACACAGGTAGCTGAAGGATGTCTCAGTTACACTGCCTGTGCACAGCAACTGTGCCAGGTCTCAGCACAAAGGCAGGTTGGGTTTTGATGAAATGTTTTTGTTCAAAAAACCCACTGTCTTAGAGCTTTGTCCCCCTCATCACTCTTTCTCCACCTACATAACATTTAGTCAACTGGTGAATCACTAGATCTCGTCAGTTTGGTTGGCAGCATCTCCCAGGCACAGCTGTAAATGGCTACTCAGGCCACACAGTGTGAGAGAGAGAGTTCAGACTTTTACTTCCTACTGAAGCCTTTGGGCCGGGCTACGAGCCGTAGGGACCGGCACAAAAGTCACATGTGTCATAAACTCCCCAAGGGAGTGTAAATCTATCACCACTCCAGCAGCAGCAGACAGAACATCCCAGACAGCACTCTTTTAGGAAGAAACAGTCAAGTGGCTTCACTTTCTTCTAGACTTCTACTTAGGAGATTGGTATTAAAACCAGAAGTGCTGAAGACAGCATTTCCCCTTGCATACTCCTATAACGAAACAGGCAGCTGGGATGGAGGAAAGAGTAAGGGAAGGAAAAGAAGAGAAAGTGGCATTTTGTATATTTTATGAACTGCTTTACTATGTTCTGGAGGGAGTAAATGAATAAACAAAAAGAGTAAAAAATACCAAGCTGATATCTCAGCCTTCTTAAAAGTAAGCATATGATGTTGCAGAAACACATGCTGCTTCTGTCAAGAAGCCTGTCAGACTCGGTTTTTGGTGCCCATGATAGAGCCTGGGCAGTTCATGGCATCACTCCACTAACATCTGGCTAGTGGGTAGCCTGTGCAGTGAAAGGCAAGCTGCCTGGCATGGCTTACTGATACTGATTGCCTGCAGTGGGTATAGGACACCATTCCTGGTCAAATAAAACTTATACCATAGAAGACAGCTGATTTCTCCTCTTTTCCTCCTTTCTGAGTCAACCATAGTTTTCTGCAAGTAGCAATTCAGAGGAGGGGTTTGTTATTTGAGGAGATGAGACTTCATAGTCTGTGGCTGTTTAACAAACAATACACACCCCAAGAACTTTTGAACAACCTGCTGCTCTTAAGGTGTGCTAGAAATGAACATTTGAGCACTAGCTTTGGTGCTTTAAGCTTGGTATGTGCATATCTGTGGTGAAACATTGTTTCTGCTAGAGCTGATTAAAAAGAATAAACAATGTGTAAGGGGTCAATAACTAAGCAAGTTCTCCATGACTGACTCATTTACGCAGAGGGATTTCTTTGCTATGCTGTAGTCAGTGCAGAAAACCAAGGAGTAGTTATGACTGTACGCTACACATAAAGCACTATGAAAATTATTCTTACTTCGCAGTTCTCTACATTCTTTACAAATACAACAACTGGACAGTTTGGCTATTGAGGCTAAGGTGTGGGTTTGTGAGAATCCAGTTTAAGCCACCTTGACAACTGCCTTGCTTCAGAGGCAGATTTCTGTATGTCTTAATTCAAAGGTAGACAGAGATTATGCCCTAACATTTTTCTCTTTTGACAGAGATAAATAACAGCAAACATGAGCCACTCCCAAACCCTGTCTCAGTATCAAGTCCATGAACCACTTAAACTGCCACTGTATAGTCCTACTTGTAAACACAGGGACTCTTTTCTGCACTGGACTGAACTTCATTCCAGTTGACCGTAAGAAATAAATGTGTAATACTTGACTAATGTCTTAGATAAGACGCGGAACACCTCCCGAGCGTTCCTTGAAGTAGCAAATTGTTTGGCTGTTTATATTCCATGCTTTTGTCTTCATCTTCAAAGTGGGAGCCCCAAATTTGAAGGCGTTACAACCCAGGAGAATTCTCAGTGCCACAACTCCAATGTTTATAATACGAAATTTTCCTCTTGCCTTAAAACAACAGCTAGGTCATGTATTGGAGCAAAGTACCACAGAAAACGTATCAAATCTGAAAAGACAACCTAAGCCATCCAACCTTTTCTTTCACAGTGCCAAACATCTCTCCTATTTCTCTGCTTCTAAAGGAAGCATTGCTGGAGAAGCCACTTCACACCTGCAGAAATATCTTTGTTGAATGATGGGGTGGGTTAAAGCATAAAATATTTTTATTGCTCAAGTTTCCTCATAGAACCAGCGTCTGGCTGCAGGGCACTTCCACCTACAGATAGACATAAAAAAGATCCTGCTGTATATAAGCTGTCCTCCCCCACTGGGCAGGGGTAATGGGAGAAGGGAATTCTTTAGTTACTACTCTGCCGAACTGGAAGACAGACATTCCCGTAAAACTGTGTGTGGGAGCATTTCACAGTGAAACCAAAACACTGTTAAAAGTAAATTCAGTGAACTACTTCTCATGCAGTGCAGCTGCTATATGAAGAGATGAGGATATTTTATTACACACACACAAAGTGCCAGACACCAACTCCACTGCAGGGCCAGTGAGAGCTCCCTTTTTTGGTCCACGGGATGCTGTTATTAAGGCTGTTGACCAAATCACACCTTCATGTCTCACTCCCAACTTACCACTTATCAACCAGAGGAGCTGAGGGCAATATGTAGCTTGTTGTTTCCTATTGTAACTGGTTCAGTCCAATTAAATTCTTGTTTGGAAATTACACAATCAGTTAACGTAAATTGAATTGACACTCTTGACTTTCTAATTATACCAGATTTATGCTGCTAAGAGAACAAACACGGGCCAGTGTTACAACATTTCCATGAACTCCTGTGCCAAACCTGTTTCATGAGAAAGATTCATTCATGCAGCATCAGCCCAAGGACAGACTGAAGTGGAAAAAAAGAGTCTTACTGCAACTATGAAGCACCTCATTTTAAACAGAGCCCTACTGTTGTGATGGTACCTGAATGACACTGAGAATAACATGGTATTGTTTTGTTTTGCCGGTTTTAACCTCAGTATGGCAAAATAATGAAAGATTATTCTCTGCCTTATACTCAGACCAAATGGACAATATTGAAATACTTTAATATAATTGATTTTCAACACACCAAGAGCAATAGTTAAACACTAAAAATCAATGCCAATCTCTAAACTCCTACTTTTTCTGATAATATTTTAATATAACTTGTTACAGAACAGTCAAAAGCATCAAAGTGGGGTGAAAAAAAGGTAGCCAAGGGTATAATCCAGTCAAGAACTTCATAATAAACAGAGTATCAAGATACTAATGACAAAATAATTCTTCTTGGCAATAAAACTATGCTGGCTGTTTAGGAGACTGGTATCCTGGAGTTGGCCTGTATTCGCACTTCTTACCATAGGAAACAAAAACTTACAACATCGCAATTCCATGAATGTCAGTGGAGTAGAATTAAAGCTTCATAGCTGGCCTGAGCAAGTCCACCTACTGCTTCTCTGTAATTTGTGGAATTGCTAACCCAGAAAACAGACTCTTACACGTGATTTCACGTCTTAAATGTTTGCAGCTTAGAATTCTTGTCCTTTGAGGTACAAAGATTTATTTGAATATTTTCTGCAAATATTAATGTCGATTTTTTTTTTCTTTTCCAGCTTTGGTACTATTTTCACATTATATTCTTTGGGCAATCTAAGAGAATGCTTGCTTTTTGGGAGACTGCTTCACAAGTGACATTCAAAATGCCATTAAAAACATAAAAATACTAAAGAAAGTACAAATAGTTATTAGCTGTCAACATTCTTGTGATCCTTTAGGAATATCAATTCACACACAAAGTAATGAGCTTTGTGTAAGGAAATGTTACCTACTCTACCTGAGTATATGCCACTGTTTCACCTAGACAAAGCAAGAGAAGCTTCAGCTTCTACTATTTTACAGTTCTGCAGTGTTATTTCTGCATGAGTTATTAACTTTTCCATAAAGAATGCTAATGCTCTTGTCACACATGGGACACATCAACCAAGTAATATTCCTGGAGCCAGCACAACCAATTAGAAAAAGTCAAGATTTCTCATTATTATCTTTGGATAAAGATACTTTTAATCTATATCAAATGTTTGAGACTGCTTTATTAATTCATAACTGGACATAGCTACTTGACCTACTAACTGGTTGTTCTTTTTCGACCTGTGTATTAAATAACCATAAGGAGATGTGGTTTCTCAGAAACAACCCAAATTCTCTCTCCTCACCTGGAATGCAGCAACTTTTCTTTGTCCCTCAGGAAGACTTCTCCCCCAGAACAGGCAAAGCAGTTCTGATCAGACATTATGTTGGCTGATATACAGGGCACAACTCTTCCAGTTTCTTACCAATAAACAAATTCTTCCTTAAAACTGAGTGGATACCAACGGGCTATGCAGCAGAACTTCCACATATTTCAGTTTTAGACTTCTAGTTCAGCCCAATTTTGGGGAAGCCCTCATATTGTGGGTGCTTTCCACTGTTGTGCAGTACATTGTGGCAATCGGACTTTGTGGGCCCACAGTCGCTTTTTAACTGCAAGGGTACTACAGGCTGTGCAGCCTATCCCAGCTCGGGAAAACACAGCACTGCATTTTTCTCTGTGAAACGGCAGGTCGATGGATATTTCAGTTCAAGTCTGAGTCCAATTTAGACTACTTAAAAAGAAAAAACAATGAGCTTTTCTTCATAGAGGCTGACTCCAGCAGGTAAAGAGTAGACATTAAGGTCTCAGTGGATGGAGAAGTGTCAGTGGAATTGAAAACTGGCATCATCACTCTACCCTTTCCACATCCAGTAGAGTGAACACATCATCTTAATGCTTCTACTTAGCCATGGGCTAATTAATTTTTTGTGCATGAGGCGCAACGGGGCTTTTAATAATGAAATTATACTATAAATTATAAAATTTAGACATAATGCTGTATTCTGTGATCCACAATGAACTCAATGCATGTAACACTGATGTAGAAACAATTCAGGTTGGTTAGTTATCAGATAATATGTATTAAAAATGCTGTTTGGAATAAACTATTGTGTTATCTGAATGGACATGGGGATAATAAAGGACTTTGGTGCTGCAGACACCTTGCCATTCTACACAATATAAAGAGATTAAGTTGATGCCGTAATGAAACTTGTGCCATCAGCTCCAGCACTGAGCACTTCCATCTCCAAGGTATTACCACTGAGAGCAAGATGGTCAGATCTATAATTTTTCCATGCCAAGACCACCAAAGCCAGATCTCTCCACTGTGTTAGTGAAAACTATAAACAAAGGCACTCTTTGAGCCAGAGAGCAGTAGCTCCATTAATCTTTACAGGGAACTAGGTCAAAGAAGCCCCAAGGCCTCTCTGAAGTACATAAGCAAGCAGAGGCCTATAAAGGGATATTTCTGCAGCTGAGAATGCCTTGTGCAAAATAAGAGTCGTTTAATAGTCTTTTCAAGACACACCCACATAGTGGATGATGGGAGAAATGACAGTGTCCAAGTTACTCCTCAGTTCGAGAAACATCCTGTTGGCTTGCTAAGCTTGCTTGGAGGGGGCTGGGTGGGAAGTCTGTACAAAAGAAATCCCAGTGGATGCCAGAGAGCTCCAGGCTACCCTTTGCCACCAACTGCAGCAATAGCCGAGGATTTTACCCACTAGGGACTGAAAGGAGACTAAACTAATCTAAGAACTGTTACAGTCCAGTTACAGTTTGAATGCAACGTACTCCATCAAATTTTTTACAGCAGCTGAGAGGAGCAGCCAATACCCCACAGGGCCGTGCAGCTATTCAGAAGGACCTTGGCAGGTTGGAGAGATGGGCAGAGAACTGTCTCAAATTCAGCAAAGGTCCTGCACCTGGGGAAGAATAAACTCATGCACCAGTACAGGCTGGAGTGCTGTGTCCAGTTCTGGGCTCCTCAGTACAAGAGAGACTTAGAGCTCCTGGAGCTGGTCCAACAGAGATTGACAAAGATGATTAAGGGACTGGAGCATCTCTCTTATGAGGAAAGGCTGAGGGAGTTGGACCTGTTCAGTCTTGAGAAGAGATGACTGAGAGAGGACCTCATCAGTATATCCAAGTATCTGAAGGGAAGGTGTCAGAGGATGGACCAGGCTCTGCTCAGTGGTGCCAAACAATAGGACCAAAGGCAATGGGTAGAAACTGATGCATAGGAAGTTCCACTTGAATATGAGGAAGAACTTCTTTAATGTGCAGTGACTGAGCACTGGAACAGGTTACCGAGAGAGGGTGTGGAGTCTCCCTCAGTGGAGATATTCTAGAACCAAATGGATGCAATCCTCTGTTCCATGTGCTCTGGGATGACCCTGCTTGAGCAGGGAGGTTGGACCACTGGACCTACAGTGGTCCCTTCCAACCTCATCCATTCTGTGATGCTGTGAAATTAATGAGAAAACTTCCTTATGGAAAAATAGCTCACTATAGGAAAATGAGTGAGAGGAATGCTATTAAATACTGCTGGCCTGGCCACATAGAAGAGTATATTTTTTGGAATTTGAGATTATTTCTTTATACAAATGGTGGAGTGGGAGTGGGAACAGAAAAACTCCCACATTTATGCCATTTTGATTGGCAATTTCAAGAAGTAAGTGTTATTTGTGGGCTACCCACTGAGAAGAAAGTGAGATGTTCCAGAAGAGGAATATTACAGATGTAAGTAAGGGTAAAAATGAAACATTCAAAAGAAACATTTGATCAAATCTATAGGAATTATATAGTCAGAAAAAACCCTAGACACTGAAGATATCAGGACTTCTCCCATTAGTAGTACCAGTCCTACATGGATACAGGAATAAGTTACCACAGTAGTTCTGGGGGGTTATTTTTAGGTATACCTTGAGTGGTAACTCCCAACATATGGGAATGCATGATGCCACAGTGAGTTCCTACAGTACCTGCATAGCACAAACCATGAGAGCAAGGACTTACATAGCATGTTGTACACAGTATCAAGTAAAAGAGATGAATTATAAGACTCATTATCCATGGTAGGTCAAACAAGAAGCCATAAAAGAACTAGAGTAATAATATCTACAATCTGAGGAGCATAAACTTCAATAAGCAAAGGGAGCAAAGGATTACTCACTCTGATATTTCAGCTGCTTCAGTTCTCCTTTTTTTAGCTTCACATTGCAGGTACATACCATGCAACAGTCGCCAGACATCATGAAGTCCAAGCTTTTCAGGGAATAAACCTGCACAGGTAAAAGAGTACTGCCCCAATTCCTCATTTATATGACATCAGGGAAAAGAACGGGAAAATCACATCTGTTAGGACTGAACTCAGAGTTCCAAAGAAACAAGGAAAAAGAAAAAAGGTGTTGCCTGTTCTCTCATGTTCTGTAATCTGATCAGGAGGTAAATTGGTTACAGCTGACACCCATCTGAGACCCTAGCCAAAGGAACCTGAGGGGCTTCATCGATGTCTCTTACTTTTGCATTTGGGCTGACCTGAACATCTGTTTACTCTTTTTGCTGTTGAAAACACAAAGTTCTGCTATTGTCCTTTTATTACCTAAAGTTGATATGAAAAAAAAAAAAAAGTTTGAGGTTTAAAATAAAGTCTGCTAGACTTTTAAGTTACACTGCACAGAAAACTTTACACATGCTTACAGATATGTCAAAGCTCAGAAAAAGAAGTGTTCTGGCCTTGGTCATATCTGGTTTTGTTTTTCTGGGATCTTTTTGTTTGTTTAGTTGGTTGGGGTTTGTTTTTGTTTTATTTTCAGGTTTTTGTGGGGGTTTTTTGTTTTTTTTTTTCTTTCCTTCTTTTTTCCCCATTATAATCTTTATCTGTGATTACTGAAAAATTCTCTGATTCCACCCAGTAAACACATGCAGAAACACCCCCCTCCCCCCCCACTAAAACTCTCTTGTTTCAACTTACAAATAGAAGAAGAGCTTGACAGATTCCATGGATTTTGTTCCTGGTTATAATCCTTCTGAAGTAGTGCCTAACTTTTTTTGCAGCTAATATCTCAATGGTCTGTCTGTTTAGACTTTCTGTGCTCTTACCAGAGATGAAACACTCACCATCTAGCTGCCCGTGCAGCCTCAAACCTCCAGCTCTGCACTTGCAAAACTGATGCCAGGGAGTGCCAATTATACTTCAATGACTTTATTGACTACAAATGATTAAGAGAAGCATGACCGACAAAGCTTTACTGACCACTTTTATTTATAACACAGCACCATTCCGTACCCATTCAGAATTAGCTACATGTGGTTCTTGCGTGAAGCAGTGCATTGCTGCTTCTTGAGTCTTTTTGGGGCTTTTACAATAAGAGGAGTTATCCTTTCATAACCGGTCATAATGGCTTTTGGAAACTTCTCATGGCTTCTCGGACTTTGGGGGAGCGCAACAGAACTCTATTTTTGTAAAGCTGTAATTTTTTTTATTATTTTCTTCGTTTGGATTAACATATACTGCCATCATGTGGGCAAAAATAAGAAAAAAATAATTACTCAATGAAATCTCTCAACTTGAAAACCTTACCTTCCTTTTAGAACATTTTTCTTACTACTTAGATGAGTACTAACTCAAGATTATTGAAACAGGAGGGAGAAAAGGACCTGATTTTTTTGTTTGGTTTTGTTCTCACACCACAGAAAATGTGCCAGTGCTTGAGGACTCGGTGGAAGGACCATAAAGCTGTGTCGGAGCTGGGCAGTCGCTGCTGAGCACAAGAGGTAAATGTGCTCATTTGAACACAGTGTTTTAGCTACTCTTTCTCACACTCCTTGTCTGTAAGTCTGGACACAAGTCATACAGGGTCAGAAATCACAGGGACTAGAAAAAGACAGGCCATGATGCAGCATTCAAAGTGCAGAGTTTGTTTAGGAGTGCCAATATTGCCAGGTCTTCCAGCCATGCAAAAGACTCAAGAAATCCATTATGCAAACAACCAGTTCTTTTCCACTTGTTACTCCCACTGTCTGTGGGTTCGCCCTCTTCTCCGGGTGCTACAAGAATGTAATTTACCTCCTGGAGCATTAGAAACTTCAACTGCAGTACTGTCGTGAGGGATCCAGAGAATAAAGGATGAAAAGAAAAAGAAAGACCAACAAGCATAAATGTTCTCTTTTTTACAAACAGACTTTAAAAGAAAATCTCCTCAAAATCTGAATATATCATACATTTCTGATTGTTTTGAAGAGCCTTATCACTGGGACAAAAAAGTTCTGTTGTCAAATAGTAGGTATTTCTATGGACTAATGCTAGTTAAAAAGAATATTTTGTAAGACCTGTACAGTTTAAAAAAGTAAGCATCTGATAGTGCCAAGAACCCCGGAAAACAGATTGAGATAACAATATACTGAAATTCCAGAAAATACCTTTGAAAGATGAGCACTTTTCAAGTTTAACTACACAGTAGAAAAATAGGGGTGGGATGTTTGCACCAAGTGGAGCTTACCAAAAACTCCTACTGAAGTCTTAACTAAAGTACTAAAGTTTCAAAGTAAAGGCTGACTCTGCCAGCTTCATGGTCTCTTTGTGCATAACCACTGTAAGCTGTTTTTCATGGTCCATCACGTGGTACAAATAAGTGGCATCTGCCTTCACAATGAGTAGCACTGTATTCCTGAAGGGTCCCACTGAGTAACTTGCTACTCATACCGAGCTCAGTACATCAGGCTCTAACAGTTAGATAGTAAAACACATTGATTTCCCTGGTGTAGCAGTTTATTAAGAATGCCTCAAAATCCATGGGATGCGATTCTTATTCAGGAATCTTATATATTGCAGAAAATAAACTTGAACACAAGAACACTGCATCCAAACTGCCTACGATCTGAGTCTGTATGTGCTATAATAACTTTATAAACAAACTTATATTGTTTAATGTAAGAAACTTACACAAAACCGCGCATGTACCGCCACGCAGGTGTTACTTGAGAAATCAACATTCACCAACAAGAACAAAAGAATATTTCCCCCACATTTAGGTACAATGGTTTCCACAGTTTTTTTTGCTTTACAACAGCTATTAATGACTATTTTGTTAGTAATGTGATTTACAAAATCGTGGACAATTTAAGAGCTTCATGATTAAGCTTTTTAATTATTTAGTTAGTAGAAGCAACTTTTCATTCATTCATTTTCTGGGTGCCATTTTCCTCTTGTGTTAAAATCAGACATGTTCCTACAGCAGTCTTTTAATACAGTTCTTTAGGTCCTTCAGGACTTGTCATGTCATATCTTTGTATTTTACAAATAATAGCTAGAGGTGATAAATAATTGAGTTTATACCAGGCGTAACTCTTAATGGAACAATAATTCTTTCAATTTAATAGCATTCATTTAAATTAAGATCAGGTCAGTTCTCTCCTTCATTAAAAGTAACAGCATTGTTCTCTCATTTGCCTTTAAACACAATCTGGACAAACTAGACTAATGGAAAAAATAGATTAGGATTAAGAGATTAGATGTATTAGAATTAAAGCAAAAAGAGTTGCAAAATTGTAAGAGAACAAGGAAAAAAAGGGAGAAGTACAAACTCTATAGCGGGAATTCCATCAAATAAACTGACAAATTAACTACCTTGAGTACATAACAAAGTTTCATGTCATTTCTGTCACTAAAACTGAGGCTCAAGCTTGACAGAAAATACAGGACTCCTCCTAACTCATGTACAATATAATAGAAAGAAACATTAAAAAAAAAAAAGAGAGAGAGAGTAAGCAGCATTTATTCATTTATTTCATCTATTTACTTCAGGGTCACTCAGTCTCACTACTTTGCATCAATAACCTCATACTCTGCAACAGAAAATACCTTGATAAAAACCAGTTTGAACAGTGGTGCTGGAGGGCATCTAACATATGTTGCTCGTTTACCAGTAAAATGTTCACCAGCCTCAGATGTAGCTCCTCATCTTTCTCACTATTTGCACTGTAAGAAGAAATAATTCTCAAGAAAGAGCGTATGAAGTTCAAGGAAAACAAATACTAGGCCATATGTATATCATATCCCTCTAGTCATGTAATTTCTGTAGCACAAAAAGCTCAGAAACTTCTGGTTTGGGTTGGAAGGAGCCCTGTAGATAAACGCATACTGTATTTTTGCATCAACAAGTGCACTTTTATCCAGCTTAAGAAAGATTTCTGTGAAGACAGGACAGAAAGAACATTTCTGCAACATTTAAAATTGCTATCTGGAGTTCTGGTTTTGCAGTTGAAAGATTACAGGAATTATTTTGAGGTTTCAGTGAGACTCACTCTTTCCAGTTAACTCCAAGAAAAGTGAATCACAGCTTGTTAATTATCCATCACAAAAGCTGATAGAATATCTGAACTCTGATAAATTAAACCTACACTGACACACAGGCCTCCTAGACAAAGACAGAGCAAACAAAAACCACTGCAACCTCAAAACAAAAGAACAACTTCCCCTACACGCAGAGAAGCACCAAGTGTTCAATATTCCTAGGCCAACTTCTGCATAGGTAAAACACATAACAAAGAAAACATAATTCTGCAGACCTCTTTTCTACATTACAAGACAGCAATCTGTTAAGGTCTAAAGAGGCTTGGGGTCAGTATCTCTTACCTTGCCTTAACTTATAATAGTAATTAAAAGTGTTCTTTTTCTTTCCTCAGTCAGACCACAACATTCAACGATGGTGGGATGAACATATGATGTTGGCTAATCAAATTAACAAATTATTTCCCCTTCTTTTCATGAGGAAATAAATATACTTTCATTCCTGTTCCATAACTGTCCTAGATGTGAGTCCCTATTTCATACAGTGTTTCTTGGGGATGTCTGCCCAGTTCTAGTTAATGATCAGAGTCGGCTGAAAAGCAGGCAACAAATCCAAGAGGATTCATTGCAGCTCTGGGAATTACAAGAACATCTGAGCTTAAGCACCAGCCACAGGGGCTGTGGCTGCACATGCTCCATGGCCTACAGCTGAATCCCTCGGCAGGGAATTCCTCCACAGTTACAGGAAAGCAAGGGGTTAATATTTTACAATCTTCACATTCCTTAAGTCTGACCCACAGAGTCTGGCTGCTTGCCATCTGACCACTTCCACAAACCTGACAGAGCTCCAGGCAGTGTGCCGTGCTCCCACTCGAGCCATTTCTGGGGCTGCATTGAGGCCACCCTGTGGGGTAGAGTTTAGACCACACCGAGATAATCAAAGACTAGGATTAGCATTATGATAAAGACAGGTAGGTTTGACAAGCTAACTGTTCAAAAGGCTCGGAGTTAGACACTGCTGTCTTACTGTACATTTCTGGGGTGTTCCAAGGATCAGAAGCTGTTTCCAGGTCCAAAACTTTCTACAGTAAAACTGATCTGCTGAAGCCTTAGTTGGACAAACAAATCCTGGGAGAAATGGTGTGTCATAATGCAAATACACGAAGATACCTGCAAGGGTACAGAAAATATGGCTTTTATTAAAAAAAAACAACTCAATTCTCTAACACTTTCTTCTGAATCCTGTACTCCCTCTCACTCCCAAGCAACTTGGGTCTAATTGATTAATCTGTTTCATGGGGTGACGGAAGAGAATCCCAGGTGTTTGTGTTATAAAGAATTAAGAATTGAGTTGTATATATGAGGCTAAAAGTGAAAAGATTGATGAAGAAAACATTTTTTCAAGATTTCTGAAATTCCTGCCTGGGGCATAAGGAGATCCTGCCATACCTTGTCTTTATTTAAATCATATTATCCAATTGTACCCAATAATAATAAACTTTTGAAAGTCTGTCATTTAGTCAGTATTTATCCTCTTATCAATTTTCTAGGGGTCGAGACCTAAGGACAGCTAATAAAAGCTGAGCCAAAATCTATTGTCTATGCTTGAATACATAGAATATAAACACTACTCCACCAAAAGGCTAACTAAAAAACAGAGAGCTGAACAAAACCTTAAACTCAGTGTCACGCCATGAGAGAGCGTGCAAGGCTATGCCATTGTAACCACTCTGTCCTGATCCACAAATATTTATTCTCACAGGGCCCCAAATAGACTCGTAAACACCATTACTCAAGTTTTAAAGGGTGTAAGCGTGGACTGCAGAGGAATTTCATTGTTCACACAAATAAGGGCAGTGCTAGTTCAGAATGAGGCACAAAATTTGCCTTTCCAATCTGAATATACAGCTGCTCCAAAGTGCCAAGTTGTGTCATCTGCAGCCACTGTTTCATCCAAGTTCTGGCTTTACACTCTTTCTCTGCATCCAGTGAATAGGCCATCCTTAGCAAAGTTTTTTTAATCCAAAGTAAAAGCTCTAAGCTCAGCTCTGCTCCTGTTGAAAACTCAGCCCCTTTAGAGGAAACCTCACAGCCACAAGCAAATTTCTGCAAACAGCCTGCCTTTCAAAAACAGGTTAGGGTTCCTTTGCTCACTCTCGTGGAACCTTGGGACAAAATGTAACCTGAATAGGTCTGCAAGATTCCGCCCATGGTCCGTGTTTTCTTCCAGGCTCTGCAAACTACAGCCCAATGGAAGGCTTTTGTGAGGTAAGTGTAGGGAAAGGGTTTCTGCATTATTATTTCTCATGTCACTGGAATGGCATACAGAAGTCATAGGAAGAGTGGGTGAGGAGACTCCAGCTGCACGAGAACATTTGGCATGGAGCTTCCCTTCCTGTCCTTTCTCTGATTTGAATTGCATCATGTGCTGCTGGGTTTATCCTCCTTTCGTGCACAGGTTATGAAGAAACAAGACTGCCCCAGTGAAAACAGGGATAAAACTGTGGCTCTATGACTATTTTTCATAATTCTGGAAAAGTCTTTTCCACTTTTCTGCCCTAGCTGGTCAAAATATTGGATCCCAGTGTCAGACAGGTGTACGGCAAATTAAAAAAGCATCAGAACTGACAGTGTCTAGGTCCTGGTTGGGGCTGAGAACCACACGTTGCTGACTTTTGATCAGGCTTAATGCCAGACAAGTTAGGGGGCACCAGGCTACCACAGACCCCATAGAGAACAGGAGACTGGAATACATGAAGGAGCATTAGCAGCCAAATAGGGTTAGGGTTTGGAGGATGTTACATATTCTTTGTTTGTGAACTACCATAGGAAAAGGCACACCAGGACAGATGAAAAAGAAATTTTGCAATTGGGCAAATAGTTTCTGTTTGCTATTTTATTCAGTTATCAATTGCATTTACAAAAAATAACAACTTAAGATCTAAAAGCCAATAACAACAGACAACAGTGTTTTCTTAGGACAGACAAGAGAACAGAGATGATGCAAATAAAATAAACCCATCCTTACTGTTCCAGAAGATAGGAAGGCAAATTGTTAGGGGAATTTCCAAATGAAAATTTTACATGAGCTACCACACTTAGTAGTCCTTTGAAAGAGAATTCTTCTGTCCCTTTTCATCCTTTATACTTTAGTCCTGCCTAATTCTCTTCCTACTGTTGTTTTTAAATAAAAATTTATTTAACCTCTTCTTCAAGAGCCCTTTCCAGCACTGTCTTTTTTTGTCTTTCTCTGTTATTTTTACTTGCACTAGGAGTGAGGGAGGTATCAGTGACTATCCTCAGGAAAAGCTTTCATCAGCCTGCTTTCTGAGATTTCTCTGGCAATGAAAACTGGGAGAAATTCCCCCTTCCTTTTAAGTGACTGAGATGTGACTTGGATTATAAGTGCTGCTTTCACAGTACAGTCTGAGAAGGATGAGAGGCAAAGCAACAAGTACTCATCAAGTGATGAAACATGAGATTCCCAAAGTAAAACATACTATACTTTCAGGTTTTAAGACGGAACATTTCCTATCCTAATTCCTGTACTTAACACTGTACATTTACCCCTTAGGCAGAGAGAAAGGGATAAATACTTAACATGACAGAATGGCACAATGAGATCCTGAAAGGCATACTCATGCCTAAATGCTGCATGCAGAGGAAAGGAGAATATAATATTTTATGCATGTTAAAGGACATTATTTAATACATTGCAAATAGGAAAGAACAAACTCGTTGCCATTAGGCATATTTTCACTCTACTTGGACTATTAAAGCTAATGGACATATTTTTATTTTCTTCAAGATATACATCTGAAGTAACTCCACTGAAGGCTGTAATCGCACGCCAAAATGAAGTCTTCATGAAGTATGCTCACTTAGAGCAGAAGTTTAGCCCTTCATGTCTCTACGTAAAAAAACAAAACAAAACAAAACAAAAAAACCACGAAACCCAGGTAGAAGGTGAAATCTGAAATTTTGAAGGTACACTGAACTAATGATTCACGTGTAACTAATTCAAACACTTAAAATACCGTGATGAATTGAGATCTCAAAAGAATTGTCAGGTAAATTAAGGCAATTATTTCAGTTTGGTTGAGAATGCAGACTAGATAGTGACAGGTCAACACAAGACCAATAACATGAGAGATCTCGTGACAGATCCTCAGGGAGACAGAAGCATTAAATTTAGATGGTGGACAAAAGAATTAGTTACATTAGAGTAATTGAGATCAATTGGAACATCATGTCCTTACTTGAGTCACACTTTCCCTTGCAGTCTTTCAGAACAATTACTGTTTTATCACCACAGGGATTAAGATAAGAGTTTCGGAGCTGCATGTCCTTAATTGAGCTGATAGACACTTGTACCATAGCGCTTCTGCATGGAAAAAAACCTGAGTTTTGTCGTGCATCACTTCGACTGGTCGCAAAAGAAAATACTTGTTTAAAAGAAGTCTCCATTCAAAATCATATAAAATAAGAGCAAGCAAGCTAAAGTTTATTTAAGAATATGGATGCTTCAAAATGTGTCTTTATATCACGATGCTTTCTCTACACACAATCCCTATAAAATATTCTCAGCCCTGCAGCCCAAATAAAATATTTTCAGACTTAATTGCATTTTTTATGTTTGTGATCTTCACCACAGAATTAGGCAGAGTGTAAATTCACAAAAATAAATTTTCAAGGAAAATTGAAGGTTTTGGTCAACCTTTGTCCAAAAAAAATAGTAGGAAGAAGGGGGGAGAAGATTTAAAATTGTTTAGCAAATTCACCTTGTTGAACAGTAGGGGATTTGTTCCCTCTAAATAAATTTTTTATGTAACACAGCTTTTTTTTTTTTTTTAACACAACTTATGTTATTTATTTGAGCTAAACCACAATGTTATGGGGTTTATTTAATTCAACGATTTTATTTCAATGAGAAAATACAAAGTTTTCATTTCTCTCTTTCTCAGCATGCATGTGCATCTGTTGGAAACAAAAATAGTCTCATAAATAGCAAAGCTTTCTATTATAAGAACTCATTTTTAATGACTTATGCTTTTTCTGATATCATCTGAATGGGGACTGTAGTGCCCAGAATGTAGGAGACTTGTTTGTATCTTCCACTGCTTCGTGGGAATTAGTGATGAGAAAAAAAGCATCAGCAGAGGAAGAGCTGTGGTACAGGAAAGAGGATCTTCAGCAGGTCCAATCTGGAAGATGTCGAGGTAAATGAGGAAGACAGGGAGAAGTGAAGGGGAGTAGAAGAGTGGCTGGTGAGAGGGAACTGCAAGAGAGCAAGAGGAAAGCAACTGAGCAGCAAAAGACATGTCTGAAGTTGATGTTTTCTGTTTCTGAGTCAAAGAGCGAAAGAAGCTGGAGGTGGAGCAAGGAAGCAGCAAAGGAAGAGCCTTTTCCCTACTCCCGCAGCTGTTAATTCAGGGTAAGAGCTGAAACAAGGACTATGGCACAGACAAGATGTTGACAGAAGGCTTTCTCCCCGCCTGCCTCCTTTGAGTGACCTCCTTGTACAAGTACACACAACCTTCAGAGACTTGATGCTGCTTTGGGAAGAGACAACCAAAAAAGCCCCAAACACATTTATCTGTCCTTGCCTGTCACTCCTCATTCACTCAAATACATTGTATCTGTGCCTGGACTGAAAGGGGCAGAAAACTCTGGAAAAGCACGAATTGGTGGAGAAAGATAGAGTATAGTTCCTACTAGAGAAGCAAATATGTGAAAAGTGAAGAAAAAAGGAAAGAAATTTAGTTCAAAAGAATAAGTAATTTACAATATCAAGTAAAAGTAAGAAAATGTCAGGTGTAAACTTTCTTGTATGATTTTAATTTGACTTTGCCATATACCAGCCAAAATTACTTTTAAATTTAGTTTATTTTTAACTAAATCATCTAAGCTTGTGAGTAAAATTAAGAGTTCAAGTCCTTCTTTGCTTCCATTTGTGTAATTAATTAAATCCACATTAACAAGCCAGCAATGAACAACATTTCAATATTTGCTATTTTGGAGTAACTGAAGCATGAATATGATTTTGTTGCCTCTAGACTAGTGAATGATAAATAGTTGCTTCCAATCAATGAGTCTCATTTGAATGTGGAGTAAATATTTATATCTGAATGATGAACATCTGAAAAGCAGATTTATCATGGAAAGCCTTATAGACTGTTAATTGCAGCACTATTCAAGTTGTCACAGAAGTAACATAAATTACACAAATGTAAATTACTACTTTCAAAATGAAAGGACAGGCATTTTTGATGCCTCTTTTAGGGTAATTTACAATAAACATGTAGAGTTTCTTACAGCAAATAACACAGAAGAACAAATGTGATGGACGTGATTAATTACCACAAAATTAGCAGTGGACAAATTCCTGCCTCTCAGGAAATAGATGTCTTTCCTTGCTGATGAGACAAAGTCAAGCTGTTGGCATCAGTAAACAAATCTATTTCTTACTAGAATAGAGACAAGTAGGCTGAAAATGATGGGTCACTGAAGAATGTTCAGTGCCTTAGAACAGAAATACACAAGTCCTTTTACTTTCCAAATACTTTTGCCACTATAGATAAAAACAAAGAATAAGAAAACCCTCTTATTCATCTACCTAAAGTAAAACTAAATCTACAAGTTCCCAACCCTTATATTGATCATGCTTTCCCCAAACATACCTCAGGGACTTGCCCTTCTTGCATACCTTGTATCCCAGGCTGCATTCATTGCAGAGAACCTGCCACTGGTAAAACAAAATACAGATTTTGCATCTCACTTCTCTGCTGGCATCCTCTAAAACTTCTTCTCGTAATCAAGCCTTTTCTAGATCACAGTCATTTAGATTTATTTACCCAAGTAGAAACCTGCTGAAGTCTTTTTTACTTCAAAATATCTTTTGTCCTTTTCTAGAAAAACACTGGTACATTTGGTAGCATTATTGCAGCTTTGGAGCATCTTACGCCACGATCTCAATTTGACCTGTTAACTGTTTATATTCTCAGTGTTGCTTTTGACCTGATAGTGGTGCTCAAAGGTCACTTTTCAATTTTTACTCACTGAATCATTTTATCTTGACCTTTTACACTGACCACAAAAGGTTAATACCAATGGGGCTAATGCTCCTTGCTTACGTCAGACACGTTATTTAACCACTGGTGCATGGTCTTGGGGTGCATTTTCTTAGATCTGAAGGATGCCATAAAACAGTAAAAATCTGGGAAAAAAACCCCACCCAGTGCTTCTCCCTCGTCCCAGAACCTGCAAGATAGTCTGATTACTGATTACGTTTAGAATTTTTCAATTAGAATGTGCTTTAAATACAGCAAATTACAGCACTTTAAAATTATTTTGAAAATTGCAACCTTGAGACTGGTGACATTTTTGTCCTAAAACTACTTGAGATTCTAGAGAATTTTGGCATTATTCACTAGACATTTCAACTTCCTCACGGTAAAAAAAAAAAAAGATAGCAGTAACTTGTATTACCAGTTTTAAGGAACTATATAATTTTCCATTTTGGTTGGTTTTCCTGGCTTTGTCTCCTCCCCTCTAACATCCAGCAAAACAAAACCTAACCAACTACCCTTCTCCAACCTATTAGACCCTCATGTACTCTAATAAGTTCTCAATGAAAATTAATATTGCTCCCGGGATTTCAGCAGCTGTGTTTTAAAGTATCCTAAAGTGAAGTTCATTCTAAATAATTGTTTCAGAAATATATTCCTACCAATAACACGCAATTGTTCAGACAGAATTATGAAAAGTTTGGCTGCACAGAAATTATTACTGTAGAATATCTAATGCCTGAAGTCTCACAGAAAAACAAACTATCCTATCTGGGCAATTCTTCTTTTTCTTGTCTGTCTCCTGTGAGTATTTAAAGAGATGGACACTGGAGAGGCAAATGACACAAGTTCTCTAGTCACTAAAAAGAACAGCTGCTTTTAATATCGTTGTGCTGCATTGGAATAACTTGCAACAGATATTGAAAGAGTTTTACAACGTGAAATTAATAATCACTGTGGCCAGTCAAACTGCTGGGCACACCTGGCAGCACCAAGCTGTACCATGGAATTAAAGCTTCTTCCGTTGGATGCAAGGTCTGCTCTTGAAGGTTAGTTCTGAACTGCATGACACAGATCATTTTAAACTCTAGAACTTTCATCCCAGGTCAAGTTTTATTTTTAAAACCAGCTTGTCACTTTCACTTAAAACAGAAAAAAACCCCCAAAACCCACAATTGAAAATGTGCAATTTCTTTCTCTGATAGGAAAAAGGAAATATACAGCAGACGGTATTTAATGTAGCCACAAACTCCTTCAGTGAAAAATCTGCAATTTTGAGTTTAAAAATTCTTTTATGAATTCTGGAAAAAATAAATAGTGCAATGTCCATTTTTTTCTGCCCTATTTCCAGGCAGATTTTAAAAAGCTTGCGTCCAGTGAATACCACAAATATGCTGCACATCCACTTCTATCTTGAGTATTTTCTGAATTTAAATCAATGGAAACAGCATCAGAGAAAGAACAGAATCTCAAAGTCTCTAGAAACTTGTACAGAGCAGAAAATAGAAGTTCGGGGAAAATATCTCTCATCTGTTTGAAAGAAAAGTTCTGGCTAAGGAAGGCACTGGAAGAGTATTACTGTTTCTAGTGAAAAGATTAATCTTTAAGTGAGGTCACTCCCTGCCTCATGGGAAGAGAAGATGAAAACACATGAGAAACCATTAAAACAGTGGATTTGGTTCTGTTTGCCTGGATATACTGACCCTGGTCAGCTTTTCCTGATCTTGTCGCGCATTAGAACACACAGTGCAACAGTTGCTTCCCAAGATCGGTTGCTCTTTATGTGAATAAGTGAATAGAAATACTGTGTGAATAAAAATGCTTAATTTTTCTCATTGAATACCATTTCACACTGATATTCCACAAAGTCATGCACTTTTAACAGGTACTACAAGAGTGAGGGGATGAACAATGTCTGGAAATGGTCTCCTGGCTAGGAGATAAACTACTGGCTTATCTTGGGCACTTGAGACCACAAGATCCAGCTAATGTAATTTCTCTTGCACTTCTATGGATAGGAAACCATTTAAATCAGGCTGGTAACAAATGAGATAAAAGAGGCAAAATCCTTTTCACTTTTGAGTCACGCGAAGCACATAGGCATTGACTCAATAGTAACCACAGATTTCCTTTTCATGTTTCTGATTGCAGCTGAAAAGCACAGTAAAAAGAACAAAGCTGCTTATATTCTGTGAAAGCCAGAATTATTAGGACACTCGTGTTTGTTTAGTAGCTGCAGTGAAACAAAGCATACAAAGACAAAGTTATAAATTGTCAGAGACACACTGTCTGTGGATCACAGCAGAGCTGGGATTGTTCTACTCTGACTGCATTTATAGTAGTGAGGATCAATAGAAGCGGACAGACAGGATGGAGCAGCTTTGAGGACACTCCTCACCACCTCCATCATTTGCAGATTAGAGAGAGGGGGAAGTCATTTCTGACCAGACTGATTCAGGTACCCTGAACCTCTTGGTACACATATGGTTCAAAGTTCTCCAAGGGAAAACTAGTCTGCAAACCTTTGCTTTCCATTGTCCTGCAGACTTCTCCGGGAAACATAATGCTGTCCCTTCATCTATCTCCCACATAGGAGAGCGCTACAGCCCAAATAAGGCCTCATACATAGAAATCTTCTTTTTGTTCCTGTTCAAGCTATCATTTGGTTTCCTAACTCACTTCCCTCTTCTGGATTTTGCACAGTGGTCAATACCAGCTTATATTTGGGGTGACGTTGGAATGGCATGGCTCCACCATCGAGTCTAGTGGATATCCTCTCAGATGCAGAACTGACTTTCACTTGAAGAAAGGTCCTGTAGAGTTCATGAGCTGAAGCTGAGCTGCAGCATGACTGTGATATCATCACCTGACATCTGGGAGCCCATATTCGGGTCCAAAAGAGTGGCTAATACCACCTAGTGTGTGCTGTCCTGCAACTCCAGCCAGGCAGTGGCTTTCCTCTTTGGTCTTAGCAAGCCTACTAAGGGAAAAATTGTGATTAAGGTCTCTGAGGTCATTCTTCAAATACCTGTCTTTCAAACAGTATAAACTAAAACCACACAAGAGTTTGAACCCTTCCCAGGTTTATGGTCCATGTGTATACGTTTATATGCATTGCTGTACAAGAAGACAGATGTCACACTAGGCAGAGCAATGGTCCCCTGAGCACTGCCACATCTTTTAGGAAATTATGAAAATTCCTCCTTAATCTCATGTCCTATCATGCAATTTTACGTATTTGAGAAGAACAGGCTATTGGAGGAGAGGATTGAAGGAGGCACACATACAGCATAGGGGATTTTATCAGTGTCATCAAATTGCCATTTAACTTATGGCACCAAAATTACTGATAATGTTTATAATTATTCCTTTTATTTGAGTCATCTTTCCAGTCTTTTCTATTTTTTTTTCTTTTAATTGCATATACATATACCACACAAAATGTAAATGAGGGGGAAAAAAGTAGGCAAACATTAACTAAGAATTATATCTAAAAATGAAATTAGGACAATATTATTTATGTCTAAATACAGAAATGCTACAAGTTTGGCTATTGGGAGCCTTCCACAGAACACAGACATTGTGAACTGTAGGTTCAGGACCCTCAGTAAAGAAGAAAAAGTATGTAAGTGATAATTTGCTACCTTTCCCTTTGAAAGCAGAGGATGAAATTCTCTACTATAACATACCTATACACTGAGGCAAGAAAATAGCTCAAATCTTGCCTGGATAGTGAAAAATGAGAGTGAAAATTGTATGGCAGAACAGAAAGATTTACAGTTTTAAGGTCTCACACTGCAAATTTTTGTTTTGTATAAAGTCTAGTAAATCACAGTGAGAGTCTTGTAACGAGACAGAGCTGTCAGATCAAACCTCCTGTCTTTCCAGAACTACATATCAATTGTCTAGAAGGGCCACATTTGGTTTTTTTCAGGCTGAAAAGATATGCTTGTGTTGCTTTTTCCTAAACACAGCTATTTAATTTCTGCCAATAAGCAGTTGTTGACTTACAAAAATGCTGGCTGATGTTACGGTACCAGTGTACTGCAGTTTGAGTTCGAGTTCTGTTTTCACTGCTATGCCTAAGAGTGCCAGAGGAAGGCAGAAGATGAACATATTTTCTAGATCAAATTGTAGTAAAAGCATGCATGACTGCTTCACAAACAAGTTCTGAATAATCAATAGAGTGCATGGAGTTTCTTAAAACTAAGAACTATATAAAAGTTACAAATTCAGCCTTAAAAAGAAGAAAATGCTGCAAAATGGCCAAGACTGAGAGAGAAGAAATAATCACAATAGAAAAACACAAAATCACTTTGTCAATGTAACACCTGTCAGTATTGAAAATATAGAATATCAGCAGGTAAAGGTTGGAGGGAACATGGAGTTTTTTTACCTGAATTTTTTAAACTGAATCAGCTGTGGTGTAATATACAAATAGAGTGGAGTGCTGTGATTCTCTGCTGCATTTCCATATACATACATGCAAAATCCTTAGAGGGGAACAAGTTGTTGTTTCAATGCTGATATCTGTGCTCACACTCCAATGAGGCATAATTCTGGATGAGCAGTGAGGCTGACTGAAAACTGGATGGAAATCCAGGCCCAGGGTGTAACGGTCAGTTAGAGACCAGCAACCAGTGGTGTACCCTAGGGGTCAATACTGGGCCCAAGCCTGTTCAAAACGGAATCACAGAATCACTTAGGTCAGAAAGGACCCTCCAGATCACTGAGTCCAACTGTTAACCCAGCACTGCCAAGTCCAGCGCTAAACCACGTCCCCAAGTGCCACATCGACACGACTTTTAAATGCCTGAAGGGATGATGACTGCACCAGTCCCCTGGGCAGCCTGTTTCAACCCATGACAACCCTTTCAATTAATAATTTTTTCCTAATATCCAATCTAAACTCCTCTAGGACGACTTGAGGCCATTTGTCATAGTCTGGATGATGGGGTAGAGTGCACCCTCAGTGAGTGCGCTGGGGACACAAGCCTGGCAGAGCTGGCTGACGTGCCAGAAGGTCCAGCAGAACCTCGATAACCTGGAGAAATGTCCTGGCAGGAACATCACAAAGGTCAACAAAGAGAAGGGCAAAGTCCTGCACCTGGACAGGAGTAAACCAGGCACTGGCACATGCTGGGGGCTGTCCAGCTGGACAGCAGCTTCGTAGAAAAGGGCCTGGGGGTCCTGCTGGACATCAAGTTGAACGTGAGCCATCAGTGTGATCTTGCAGCAAAGCGTGCTCACAGTGTCCTGGGCTGCATCAAGAAGACTGTTGCCAATAGAGGCAATGATGGCAACAAAAATGAGGGGATCCTTCTCCTCTGCTCAGCACTGGTGAAGCCAGTGGGTTGCTGTGTCCAGTTCTGTTCTCCTCAGTACAAGAGAGATACGGAGACACTAGAGAAAAAACAACAAATGCCACAGAGCTGATTAAGGGACTGGAGTCCCTCTCCTGAAGAAAGAGAGAGCTGGAACTGTTTAGCCATTTTAAGATTGAGGAACACCACATTTTACAGTAACAGATTACACGTTCTTTGCTTTAGCACCAAATAGAGCTACAAAGGCAGCATTCTCTTGTCTTTCTCTTGGCAATTTCTAGAACACTCCATGCACCTAAACTCAATGGACAAATCTCACAGGACTGTATTTCTGGCTAAGAGACAGCAGCATCCTGCTAAAACTCTACTTATTGTGGTGGCTTTGTTTCTTTTTCTTTAGCTGACAAATGATAAAAAAAATTAATATTTTTTATTATCAGTAATAATTTTGAACCGTAAGGACTTCAGCTGCTGTTACAGCACTATCTAACAAATCCTGGAGACATATCCCTTGTTTATATATTGTGTTAAGGTAACAAACTTGCAGTTATAAAAGATTAGATCACCTGGTGCTTCTACCAAGGACCTTATAGTGCATGTCCATAAGCCTTTAAATGGCTGTACAGGTGACTAGAGCCTCAAGGTGTTGAACCACTTAAATACTATTTGATATACCTGGAAGTCATGTATATGCCTTCAAGGTAAGGCTCTAAATATATCCTAGGTAAAAAAAAAAGTCAAAAAAAAACCCTTATGCTTCAATATTGCACCAAAGGCTAGTGCTTCTGCTGTCCTGGGAAAGCTGCCCTCAGGAATCACTGTATCATCTGTAGAGATTTTAAAGTTACATCTCGTTCCCCTTAATTTCCCCCATCTCCCTTTGTCATTTTCATGATTAACACATTTCTCTTCTCTTTGAAGATGCTTCATTATTTTCTGGTTAGATTAGTCATTCCTGTTGGGGTGACTAAAACCAACGACTGAGAGCAGAGATTAGACTAAAAATAAGAAAACACAACAGTAATTACTAGGAAAGTAATTAATGCTTACATATTTTTGACTCTTCCTTTTTATGTGCTTTACAATTTCTCAGCTTCAGCAATCCTAAATGTAGGCAGGCCAGTTCTAAGGTATTTACTTCCAAGAAAAAAATAGAAGCAGAAGAATGGGAATATTCAGTTTGAAAACTACCAATTCTCTCCTAAAGAAAAATGGAACCACAATAATCAGAAGATGCAGAAAAATGTAATTTTGCAGTAAGCACTTTTATTTACTTTGGGGTTTATTTTATGTAAAGTACCATAATGTTCAACAGAATGTATCTCATTTTCCATGGAATAAATCGATTTCTGTATTTATATTGAAAAGGCCCAGCTGGATTTAATATCCAATATTAGAAACTGTCCTTGAGTACTCTCTACGCCTACAGATATATCCAGAGATTTGAAGTCCTGCCCAATGAGCAGGTTTACAATAACAGCGGAAAGGATTGCAGCAATAGTGCAATTTAGGCTGCTCCTGTTGGACTAGTGCAATGGTGTCATGAATCAGTGGTTTAGGCTGCTTAAAAAATCACCATCAAATGTATTGGCAAACATAGGCTTAATATAAAGTCATGAAAGCTCAAATTAACAGAGTTTGAGGGCTAGGTTCGCTCTACTACTTACTGTATCGATAAAGCCTACAAAGGAAAACTGGATCAGAATCAGTGTAAAATGGTTTGCGTGGAGATCAGGGATACAAAAAAATAAGAGTGCAAAGGGTGAGAGAGACCATCCCCTTGAATTACGAGGTTCAGAGTGAACCCCCTTGCCAAACTTGCCTTGGACTTGATCAACAGATAATGTCTAAAGGATTTAGCAGCGCTTAATCATCGACTTATTTAGCGCTTCCAAAATGATTCAGTAGGATTTGCTATAAAGACAGCAATAACCTAACTATAGATCTGAGCTGGCATATGTATATACACTTGCTACAAGGCATCTAAAGCAATTCACACAGACACAAAGAAGTATGTGCAAAGCTATAAACCTGCTAAACTCCCCTCAAGTTCAGTGAAAAACTCATGTTGGATGCCTTTGCATTTCTCAGTTGGACAAAGGGTTGAGCCTCAAGGAGTGGGGGCATTCGCCCAGGCTCCACCATCAGCTTGTGGTGAATGAGGGTTGGTTGAACTCTGAGAGATGTCCCACTCAGAGGGGACAGCAGCTCACTGCAGTCCTGGAGAGCTCAGAGCCTCGCTCAGAACTGCTGCTTAGAGGGCTGCAAGATGTTTGGCTTTACTTATCTGTCAGTCTCGAGGTTGATTCAGGCAAGTAATGTCCCAAGGTTATCAGGGATTACCAACTATTCCTTGTCCCCCTCCCTGGCTAGAAGGGAGGTTTCTGATATGGACAGCGCTGTCCCTGGCTTAGCCAGGGAAAGGTCAAGGGAAGCAGCATCACCACACTCACAAATCAAGGCCAAGGCCTAACGAGGATCCCCGGATCCCTGGGATTGTAGAGTTGGCCAGGGAGCAGGAGGAAGGAGGGGAAGGGAGGACACCACCACAAGTGGTTAGTGTATATTCTTGTAGCCCAGTGTAAGATTACTTTTCTACTTAACATTAGGTCAATCAAGATTGGATTCAAGCTAAGTGACAAGATTACACAAAGATTTTGTGTAGCCAGAGTTAAGCCTGTAACAGCAGAGAGTTCACTAATACATCCTGAGTGAAGGAAAAACCCCAAAGCTGGACAGTTGCTTGGACAGAGGAGTTATTGCTCCTAGCCCTGTTGTTCCATTACTGTTTTCTAGTACTGCATTCATAAAAATATACAGAGATTGCTCAATGAACTCAATATCATTATCAATAGTTAATACAATTAATTTTGTATCATATAATAAATTAATTTCTTAACATCCTTTTTCTGTTCATTATGTTTATTCCAACTAAACATAACTAAATTAATACCTTAATAGTGCTTCAGGCATCACTTAGAACCCCATAGCATCATGTACTGCAGAAAAGCAAGGATGGTGCTGATCGTAGAGTACATACAGACAGTGAAAGATGAAAATGAACAGCGTAATTAAATAGTGAAAAAATATGGCAGTCTAATAGACAATACACCTAACACTCTGTGTACCAGCTGCTTGCAATTCCATATGTCAGTCACAGGAAAAGAAATATGAGGAGGAGAAAAATAAACTAGTTGGAATGAATAGTACCCAGTATTTGTTTCCAGCTGGGGGAACTGTGGTCAAGAGACCTGATCAGAGACAAAGAGACCTGTCAGTACAGTAAATGTAGTAGCATAACTACCCTACACAGTTGGGTTTTTTAAGTAATAAGGTCCAACTTCATCTAATGCAAATGTTGAGGCAGAAGGTGATAGGAGAGGAAACTATTACTATTGAATGAGCGCCTGAAACACCTAGAATATTATCATGTTCCACTATTTCTCCGCCGAGTGAAGGAGTAGGTCATAAGACAAGTACATTCATCTTTACTCATAACATCAAAATCTATAACATAATAAAAGATTTCAAAGTTCAACATCTAGGAATGGATGAAAAATCCATAGTAGCATAGCAGAAATAATGTAGTGGTAATATTGTCTTTTTTTTTCCCCCGCATAATAAAGCACTGCACTTTATTACTATCCTCTTTTCTCTTTTTTTGGCAAGATGCAAGATGTCATTTCCTGATAAAGGTTTTTGTGTTAAGCTTTGTGAAAGGGCACTCTTTGTTCATTTTCTGCTTCTTTTTTTATATTTACATCTTCATTAAATTATCTTCTTTACTGACTGCTAATATTTCCCCCAGTTTCAGGCCTCACTAGGGGGGCAACCACAGCCTTTCATATCCACCATGAATTATGTTGAATTAATGAAGGCAATAAATAGGATACTAACTTTATATAAATGAAATTATCACTGTTATCTATTTTTAACAGCCCCAAATAAAACACCAGAGAATGACAATACCCCTGATTGAACAATAAACCTATTTCTATTCCTATTTTTTTCCTATTTGGAATGTATATGAGCTTTTATGACTGAAGTGTCCTTCCAAGGCTGGACTCTTAATAGGTTGTACACTGAAGCACATGCCAGGAACACTGAAATGATGCTGACAAACCGAAGTAAATCAAACAAAAAAATGGTAGTCAGTCATCTAATTTGCAGTTTTACTGCTATATAGCGGTAGGATCAGTCACCCTTTTCTCCGTTTTGTCAAAGCAAATGCAATCACTATTTCCTGCATCTCCAAAGTAAAGATTTAATTATCAGTGTTTCTACTGCACCTGCACAGGAGAGACTGTCTAATATTCCTCTGCCCTCTGGAGTTTCCATAAAACCTCTTATAATTGATCTTTGCGTATCTGAGTTACCTTCCCCTACATGTTTAGCTAGACATATGAAATTAGTCTCATTCATTGAACTAAATAATTTTCTACAATCTCAAAGACACTAGAATTTAGTCAAAGCTGGACACTTAGGGCTAACTGCAAAAAATATCTGTTTGCTCTAACTCTCTCTAAAGAGATCAATACAACAGCTGGAAGCCAAGTTTGAGGACTTTTATTCTTTGCACTAGTTGAGGTGTGGTTTAGAAAGAGAATTGAAAGTGAGCAGAGGCACCACTGGTCTAATTCCCTGTTAATCATGGACTACATTGCAGTGACCAGAACACTCAGATAGACCCACAACATCGACCCAACAAGGCAACCTACCCCATATGTCAGAAAAAACTCATCAGTGTCTTGTAACAACCACAAGATTACTAAGACAGATAGGAAAGGATCGAAGTCTATGTGTGTACAAAGCGCAGGGAAAATCAAAGCAATATCAGGTACTGCCTTTACTATAATCACATTTAGACACAAATTAGTGCGTAGTAGGCTAAGCACACAAAGGAAAAAAAGGATAAATAAAATGCCAAGTTGTATTCCAGGATTAAGAAGCAAACAGTGTGGAGTACAGTACAGTGCAAACACCACACATGGACTTCCAAAGGAGTACACAGACTCTGAGTACACAGACTGTGCATCTCAACAAGTCACTACAAAAGAACTTAAGAGTATTTTATTTCCTCTGGATATTAGTATTGTGTTTTATTGCCTCTACTGTGGCCAAGAGAACCTCTGAAATTTTAATAAAATGCCATCTCCTTACTACCTCTTCTGGTGATGGAAACAATAGATGCCTCATTTGAAATGGCAAGAATCTTCAAACTGAGCCCCCCACACTGAGAATGCACAATCTGAGCTCCCTTTTTTATTCAATTATAACTCAATTTAAAAGATTCTAAAATGCTTATAATTTTGTGTAACATACAGAGCATGGACAGCATCATAAAATGGTATTATGTTCTCTAACATCTCCTGACTTTTAGTTTAAATAACAATAGTGGCACCAAACATGCTGGTGCCATCAACTGGTTCTACTATGGTTTTTCCATCTTATATAAAAGCACCTTCACATCCCTGCCAAAAGAAATGAGTCTCATTCCCAATGCAATGCTTCTAACAGTGATTCTGCTCCAGTGGTAATGAAATTCTTGGATGATACAAACAATAAAGGTGATGTAACAACTGTTGGAGAGCTACTATTTGAATAACACGGGAGCCCTTTATAAAGCATATTTCCTTCTAGAACAACTGAAACTCAGCAGAACAGTAGTGGGCTGTTACAAAACTCATCACAGCTCTTTGAAGACTAATGTATCTTTATTATTTTATCCTGCTCTTAACAGCTGGTGGAGAGAAATAAGGGTAGGATCCTAAAGGGAAAGAAAATTTTGAGAAATAGAGTGACCCCAGAGGTATAGGAAAAGCGAAATTAAAACAAAAATTTATTCAGGACATATGCTTGAAAGTATAATCATGTGAAATACTGCTCTGAGTTAATTTAGTTCAGTGCAAATATGAAAACTAAAGACTTTCGCTTTCATAAATGCAGATCCTAAGCAGACTGTAAATGACAATAAAACCCAGTTCTCACTCAGAAAGTTCCAATTACTTGTCAGAGGAAATAGTATGAGACAAACCAAGTCAGATTCTAATTTTCTGCAAGAAAAGAAAAGACATTCAGGCAAGGGGTCTGTGCTGTAACTGCAGATAAAGATGTCCCACACCACTACTGGCCTATAAAAATGCAACACTTGTTACTATGAATTAGACAATAGACAATAGCTGTCTACTGGATGCACATTCAGCTGGACTTTATAACTTGAGGTGCAAAATATCACTTTCACAGGACACACTGAATTGTTCAGTTTTCAGAAAGAAACAGCACTCTAATAAAAGCCTACAAAGGCTAGTGAGCAGTAACCAGGAACACTGACATCTTTGCATTGCTCATTGGAGTTAACACCAAATATACCACAGCAAGGTATGGAAACCAATTCTTTAGCTCAAGATCTGCCAAAGATTGGTTTTATCAGCTGACAACTGTATTCACAGACAGTAATTTATGATAGGTTCAGTGAACCACTACAAGCAGGAAATTGTGTTTGTAGATGCAAACTACAATGTTACAGATACACAGCAGACACCATCATGATGTTACTCAACAACAACTTAGAGCTCTGCTCTCATATGCAGCTCACAGCTCATTTTATGGTCCGTTCTGATTATTAAGACATAACACTCTACATCAAAATGATAGGAGTAGTTAGAATGCATCAATGAAATACTGTTCCTCTGGTTAATTGCTGAGTATTCCCCTCCCTCCTTCCCTCTTGTAGCTACATGAGCAGCTCTATTTGAAATAAACATTCTTCCGCCCAGAGAATTTCAAAGGAGCCGTGGCAAATGGGTGTAACATTCTGTCCTAAATTAAAATGCTTAAATTTTTAAAAATTGACAAGTCATAACATATTGTTAGACCACATACAAGGATGGTTTTTAAAAAAATTCTCAATCTAACTTTATTAGCTTACCATGTTTTAAAACACATCTCTCAGAATTAGTAATTTTTTTGTAACTTGGGAATTCTCTGACTCAGTTCTTCAAGGAGAGCTACAGCAGGTGTGTAGCCATTTGTGCCCAATGTGGATATAATGCATTCTATTCCCCTTTTAATCTTCATGTTTATATTAGTTCCTCTCTTCGCTTGAAAGTTACCATCAGCCTCCCCAGTCAGCTCTTAGCCTCTGAGCACGGCCTGTAATAGTGAAAATGTCTCCATTATCTTAATAAAGAAAATCTTTACCTTTTTTCTCCAGCAGTCTGTCAACTTGCTCGGAGTTTCACCCTTACCACCATTCCCCAGAGCGAGTCCTTTGAGATCTCTAAATCCTAAGGGCTAAGTCAGTCCTCGATTCCTCAATTAAGACTGCCAACAGATGCACCATCTAATATTTTATTCCAAATCCTCACACTTTCTCAGCTTGATCGCCCACTTCAGCAACCTTATCTTACACAGGTAGATACTACTCATCTCTATAAACCCACTCCAGCCAATTGCACAGATCTTTTAATACCATTAAAAAGTCTCTCCACAGTCTGTTTGCATGGGCTGAAAATCCACTCAACATCCCAGCTGGCACAAAGTCTACCTGGAAGCATACATGATTTATTGTTTTTTTAATACAGTTACGCATTTTAAGAACTAATTTACATTAAATCACACTGGCATGCAAATTCACAGACCGACCACATGAACTTTATATCTCTTTTACAAGATTTTTGAAATATGGTGAAGAATAAGGTTAATGTAATGAAGCAGAAAGGTTTTTAATAGGTTTTGTTGAAAATTTCTGGAGTTTTTCCTTTATAGCAGAGCATATTGAGGTAAAACAAAAGGTATCAAAATCCCATTTCTGCCTTTTATGTAAATTGTTTTTGAAAGGGATCACAGAATATGTCATACACATCAAAAAAAATTCTTACACGAAATAGTCATATTCGTCGATTATACCTGTGGACTAAACCCTCAATTCTATTTCATTTATAGAACTCTAAGAATTCCAGATATAATAAAACCAGCTACAGAACAATAGAAAAAAAATGGAATTACATAGGAAATCTAGTATTTTTTAAATCCCTTTAAATGCTCCCAATAACCATATCAAATTTAAGTACCTGTCCAAAAGATTCTAAACTTTACAAATTACAGCATAGCCTTAAGAAGAGATTGAGAGAATTTAGTGTCTTTATTTTGCAGAGGCTTTCCCATTAAGGAATCCTTTTGGCAAAATTGCGTGGAGAAACCATGCTAAAATGAAAACTGAATAGCTGAAATCAGCAAATACAACCAGGCTTTTCTGCCTGAAGAAAATTCTCTCCTGATTCTAAATCTGGTGGTTGTTCTAACCCTAACGTGTCCGAGAACACTCACTAACCAAGTACCTGAAAGATTTTTATTTTTATACTTACAACTACAATTATAACCCCAATCCTAACACCTAACCCTTCCCCAAACCCCTAACCCTATAACCCTACCCCTAACCCTAGCGCCCATAACCCCTAACTTCTAACCCCAACCCTATCCCTAAACCCTAACCATATAACTCTGACCCTATCCCTATCCCTAACCTAGCCCCAGTGTTTAAAGTGCAGGTTATAGGCTGTCCTATGAGAAGTCAAGGCCAGCAACAGCTTTCTGACCTGTCACCTTTGTGTGGGAGCAATCCCCAGACATTTGCAACAATGGAATTCGGATCCAAATGTCCAGACTGGGATCATGGATGCGAATGATAGTACCTTCCTTTGTGAATGGAAACACCTGGTCCTACTGTTGATTCTGCAAATGCTCATCCTCCCAATGGAATTAAAGTCCAGCAAGACTTGTTCTGTTTCTGGCAGTTTTTGTGTGGACGTATTCATTATAGAAGGTTATATACTCATTTTTGTGGTAGTTCAGAAAGAGGATTAAAGTGCTTATACATGGGAGAGAAAGCACCTCGCCCTAGTGTTTCAGGTGCAGATTATAGGCTGCCCAGCACAGCAGGAGCTTTCTGTCCTAGCACCTTATCTATTGGAGCAATCCCAGGACATATTCAATATTGGAAAGTGGCTCCAAATGACTGAGCTGGGGTCCTGAATGTGAATGACAGTACCTTCCTTGGAAAGGGAAACACCTCGTCCTGCTGTTGGTGCTGCAGGTGATCAACTGCTCAGGGTAGGTAAAGGCCAGCAAGGCCTTTCACTCTTGGAACGTTTTGTGTTGTACATCTCTGGAGGACCTTGGCTCCTGATGCAGGAAGTTGGATCCTGAGTGTGAACGACATTACCTTTCCCTGAGGAAGCAAGCACCTTCTCCTTCTATTGCAGCTGCATATGATCATCTGCCCAGTGCATGCAAAGGTCAGAAAGACCTTTCTGTTCTGGCATCTTTGGTGGTGGAGCAATCCTTGGACATATTCAATATAGAAGGTTGCATCCAAATTTTGGTGGGGGGTTCCTGAAAGAAAATTAAAGTGCTTGTACAGGGCAGAGAGTGCACCTTGCCCCAGTGCCTCAGGTGCAGATTATAGGCTGCCCAGGGGTGCTACAGGCCAGCCACACCTTTCTGCATTGGCACTTTCTGTGTTGAAGCAATCCCAGGACGTATTCATTTTGGATGTTGTACCCTTATTTGTTTGTTGGCCTTCTGAAAGACAATGACAGTTCCTTCCATTGGAAGGAAAGCACCTACCTCTGGTGTCTGAGTTACAAATCATGGGCTGCCCATGGGAGGTAAAGGCAAGCAACAGTTTTATGACCAGTCACATTTAGTGAGGTAGAAATTTTTGGATGTACTCAATATTGGAGGTGCTATCCAAATTTTGGTGGTGGGCTCCGAAGTGTGTTTGAAAAGCCTTTTCCATGAGAAGGAAAGCACTTATGCCCAATTTTTAAGTTGCAGTGGATAGGCTGCCCAGGGGAGGTAATTGTCAGGAAGACTTCTCCCTCTTGTTACCTTTTGTGTTGGAGCAATCTCCAGATGTATCCAATATTGGAGCTCGGCTGTTGATGCTGGAACTCAGATCCTGAACGTGAGTCATCGCTGTAATGCTATTAAATGTGGGAGCAGAAGGCATAGTCTTTCGCTTGGTGCGTAGTTTGTCTGGTATCTTGTGGAACATCGGAGAGAAAAAACAGTTAGCTTGTTGATCTAATGGTTTTAGATTACTGGGTTTAAATTACTGGTAACAAGCAAGTAACATGTTCATTTATGTAGAGATTAGAACATCTTTATTTAGGGCATATATTATTTCCAGGATCATACTTCCCAAAGGAATTACAGGAAAAAAAGCATTTGTGCCCTACTGTGTCCAGGTTAATTATTGGAGGGTTGGAAGGAAAATGACAATGACAATGATTATGTCTTGAATGAAGCTCAAAATTCACTAATATTTAATGAATCATCCCATAGGAATTCCTCAACATGTAAGAATTGTGGCATAAAAGTTTATCATTTGCAACACATTTTCAGTCTTGTAGCTCTTATCAGTAGCTTACAGTCAGAAAAAAAATATAGGATATAAAAATGCTGAGATCATTGCCGTGCAGTGACAGCAACAAAACATGTTCACAGCCACTTGTAATTTAAATGTGAGCTTATCTCTTAATCTCATCTGTTTAGATTGAACAAAACTGAAATGAAGGACTCCCTGGAATAAAATAAAACTCTGCCAACAAGCAGGCAGAAAGATCATCATCCTGTTATTCAACTCTCTGCATGAGCTCCCTTGAGAAATTAGAATTATACCAAAGGGCTTGTTAAATATCTTTCTGGATCTTTAACTCAAATGTCAACTGAGCAACTACTTTCATTTATAAATCTCTCCACTGCTACATTCCAGGTCACTTTCATTTTCCCCCTTTGAAATTTCATAACAGACAATGACTATTCCAGTACAGCTTCCTTTTTATTTTTCTACAAAACTGAGTGAATATCTGAGCTGCAAAATCCACATGGTTCATGAAAAGAGGTAAAATCAATCAAATATGTTCACTTACAACTTCAATAAGATAGACTTTCTGCAGTGGGGTTTTCAAATATTTGAAAATATGTATATATAAAACTGTATTATTTCTGTAGCAATAAAAACTGTCGAATACTCCACTGATGTTTCTAATGATTCCCAGTGAAATTTTCAACTATATATCAAAACTCTCTCTGCTGACAGTGACTGAAAAGAGTGAGGAGAAACTTGTGCCACTGAGAAATACCTCAAAAGTCCGAAGATGCTGTCGTGGTGATGACATGCATAGAGAAAAGCATTGGGAAGAAAGTAGAGAGAGAGTGAGCAAGGCTTCAGTTTGACCTAAATTTCTGCTTATACAATTGGGTAAGCTCATGTACCTGCTCACGCACTTCTGGGTGAGAGCAATTCTCATTACACAGAATATCATTTGGTATTTCTACTTCTGGAAGTGCAGGCATTCTTACTCATAAAATGGAACTGCATAGATAGCCGAACTCTCCCAGCCACTCTGGGAATACACGCAGAGAAGAAGCACAATTTTATTTGAGCTAAAAACCCGCACTGCCTGGTCATTTTTTATAGTCTTGCTGCCTGTAACTCATCTGCAACTTGAAGCCTTTTCTATGCTTGTTTGCAGGCAAGGATATGTTCAAATGAACATATAGGAGGTAAAGAGGTAAAGGAAAATTTTGTGTGGGATATTTTTCCTGAATAAACTAGTTTTGAAAATCCACTTTAATTTTACCTTTAAAGTCTCAGAATATCCAGAAGTAAATCTGATTTTCAGCTGAAAAATGGAAATCTTATTAATGGCAATTAAAATTATGACATTAACTGCATTATCTAATCAGTTTTTCCAATAAAATGAGAGAATGTATATGCATATATGTAGATGATACACATATTATATAAATTATATTATGTTCAAATTCAGAATCAACCTCAACCATATTAGTTATCATCCCCATTACTAATATTCTATCTGACATTTCAGAAACATAAATTTCTTTTGAAATTTCATTCACTAATATTCTCCATTGTTGGAACATCTTAACAGTATTTGAATTCTTTCATCTTATTGTTCTGAACTACATCTGATACAATTTAAAAGTAACATATGATTGTAAGGACAAAAAATGTTCAATGTTTATCGTCAGAGCACCATTTTTCAGGTTCTGTGAAGATACATTGAATGGCAAGGCCAAGAAGGAACTGTATATCTAGAAACAAAGATATTCATTAAACGATTTGGAATATTAGCCAGCTCCTACTCAACTGCTTCATGCTCCAGCAGATAACTATATGCAGTAATAGTAATAGTGGCGTTTTACAGCCAGCTCCATGGAAAGGTTTACATTCTTTGTTCTGCTATTCGAAAACAATTCAAATAGGGTGGGTAGATGAGAAACACTATTGAGTATTCAAGTTCTGAAGAGTCAGATTCTGCTGTGTTTACACATTTCGAGTAATACTCTGAACATACTTTCGTTGATTCCCATGACTGCGTTTGTAGATGAAAGCAACAAAGTCAGAAATAGGCCATAATTTACTGTCACATCCTACTCCACTTTCAATAATATAGAGTAATTCAACAGATTTACAACAGTATTTCTGAGAATAGAGTTATGTGGGCTATTTGCCAACTGCATCTCAAGCTCAAATGTCAAAGGTTAGTCATTAAGAAGTACCTGAAACAAATGTGCTTTACTTCTGGGCAAAACATCTTCAATGCGAAACACTTGGCTGATTATTCATTCAGCATAATGATAGTGGTTTTCTATATGTACAGATCATATTTGTGATTAGTGTATAAGCGATAGTGTCAAGTTTATTTTTAAATTTAATTAAATCACTCTAATATATATATATTTATATCTATTTTATAGTATTTATAATACCTAGCTATATATTTGTTTACATATTACCTTCAGTTATAGTGCTTTTATCTAAAAAAATGACAATTCTGCCTCAGCTTTATAGCCACAAGAATTCACACCATGATCTCATTGAGGGATTTTAATTCCTACAGGATAATTCACATGCACTGGCAATAAAAACATTCCATTGATCCTTCATAACTGTGGAGGGAGCTATATATAGCTCATGCTATTCTAGGCACATGTTATGCCTCCAGGAGGATCTGATTAGATGAGATACTTGGAATAATTCCATGAAACAACAAATTGAGATGAGTGCACTGAATAACTAAAGCCTTGCAGACATTTATGGACATGCTTAACTTCATGCACACTACTAATCCCATTTAAATCAGAGTATGCTTTTGCATAGACAACACAGAGCTGGATGCTAAACTAGGTATTTATAGTGCGTATCAGCAGAATATCTGTGCACTCCAGAGTTCTTACAAGCTGTATCTTGTCACAGCCTGCGGGAAGGGAGAGGGTATGCTCTCTGCCGGGTTTGGAAGTTGCAGTCCGCGTCTCGCTCGCCTCTGCGCGCTGGTTCCCCGAAAACCGCCGTAAGCCACGGGGGACCGATCCGCCCGCAAGATCGTGAAGGGCCGCCCCCCTGCACTAGCCGCTTGTGGGGGGACGTAGCCAAGCACGCTGGCTGCCTGCAGGTAACAGCGAAAGCGGCGGCTCCTTGCTGGGGCTCGTCCGGGGCCGGGCAGGAGAGATGGCCATGCGGCAATGGCCGTCGGTCTTCCGGCTGGCGGCAGCGGGCGGCGGCGGCGGCGATCGGTGCAGCGGCGTCGAGCGGCGCAGAGGGGAGTGGGGCCGAGCCGCGGCGAGGGGCAGGAGAGAGCGGCTGCAACGCGCGTGTGCCCAGACTAGCTAAGAAGCTGCAATAACGTGTTCGGTTTTCCCGGCGCTGTGATGCGGGACAGGACGATCCAATCACGCACACAGCACCGGCCGAGGGCAGAGGGGGCAAAGAGAGCTTTATTGGCATGGCGACGGCCCTTTTATGGGGCTTGTCGGAGCCAGTTCCAGGAGACAAGGGAGGAGTTTGCCAAACACAGAGGCGAGGGGAGGTACATGTTACAAATATGGTATGGAGGGGTGGAAACTTCCAGACATGGAAGCGGGGGGGGGGAAACCAGGGCAAACATGGCAAAAAAGGTGCAACAGAAACAGTTTTGAAGCAGCAATCAGTAACATCTAGCCTTGTCCAGATTATTCTTGAAGTAGTTATACATTTCCTCTTCCTGCATAGCTGAGTTCCCACAGTATCTGTTTACCAGCCCTCTGAGATGGAAATGTACTCATTTTAAACAGAATACACTCTATTGAAGTCTGTGGCTGAATGGGAAAATAAACTCAGATTTCAGAAGTCCCACTGAATCACTTTAGATTATCCTTGCTGAAGCAGAGCTCTCCAAATATTCTTAAGTCACACACAAAAGGACATTATTTTGTAGGTTTGTCAAATTTTGCTAAAACATTCCCAATCACAGAACCATAGAAGCTGTTTTCATGATATATTAAATTTCAGCTCTTAAACTTCACAGTATTTTATTTTTTTAAAAAAAATTACTTTTTTCTAACTAAAATTTACTGAATATCGTCTAATTAGCAAAATAATTTCTCTATGTTCTCTGTGGAGACAAGAGGGGCAGCCTTGTATCTGGGGAAATTGCTTTTATTCTTCCACAGAACTAAAAACTAAAACAATGTCAGTTCCAAATCTCAAGTGATGTGCTTTTCCCATGCATACACAGTAATTTGTTGACTGGAAGGTTTATTCTGTTTAGAGGATCAGAAGTATTGTAAGCTATGTACAAAACCGAAAACAAGGAGAATTCTCTTTCACTTCCATGTGATCATTATGTGGAGGAAATCAGCCCTAAGTTCTGTGGACTGAGGACAGAACTGACATTTCTTTTTCTGTTTCTTCATCAACACAGTAAAATGACAGATTATTCAGCTTTTCAGGATACAATCATAGAATTGTTTGGGTCGGAAGGGACCTTAAAGATCATCTCGTTCTGACCCCCATGCTGTAGGTGGGGATACCTTCTACTAGACCATTTTGCTCACAGCTCCATCCACAGTGGACAGGGATGGGGCACCCACAGCTTCCCTGGGCAAGTTCTTGCAGTGCCTCACTACCTTAACAGTGAAGAATTTTTTCCTAGTACCCAATCTAACCCTGCCCTTATTCAGTTTAAAGTCATTCCCCTTTGTTTTGTCACTCCAGACCCTTGCAAATAGTTTCTCTCCATCTTTCGTGCAGGCTCCCTTTGGGTACTGGAAGGCCACAATTAGGTCATTCCTAAGCCTTCTCTTTTCCAGACAAAACAATCCCAATTCTCTCAGCCTTTCCTTGTAGGAGAGGTGCTCCATCCCTCTAATTACCTGGGTGGCCTCCTCTGGACTCACTCCAACATGTTCGTGTCCTTATTTTGGGGGACCCAGAGCTGGGTGCAGTGTTCGAGGTGAGGTGTCACCAAAGCGGAGGGACAGAACTCCCCATCAACCTGCTGCCCACACTGCTTTGGATGCAGCCCAGGACACATTTGACTTTTCAGGCTGCAAGTGCACAGTGCTAATCATTTGCTCTTTTTTTACTGCCTTGAAAGATCCCACGAAGCCTCCAGTATAAAGCCTTCCTGTGAATCTCTCACTAAGTACTCTGCCATCTCCTTACAGACAACGGGCAAGTTACTCCTCATCTTCTCTCTCAGATGGGGCCTATCTGAAATAGCACAGAGAATGGGACAAATACACAGCAGAACATTTTGATAGACATTCCCTAAGAGAAGGCACTATTTTTTTTCAAAAAGGATCAATTACAGCTGAATGACCATTAGAAAGTAAAATTTTATGCGAATAATGTCAATGTCGATAAAATGTCTTAACTAAACGTCTAAGTCAAAATTCAAGAGGGTTGAAGATTCCTCCCAGACCAAAGGTGCCCACACAGAAAGCTCCTGCCGTCCCTGGAGTGCCAAGGGTGGGGCGCCGACTGCACTTGAGAGAGGGAACCTCAGGGCTTTATTATCTGGCTGGAAGGGCAATCGTTCCCTGGCAGGAGCACTGCGCCCAAAGTGGCCATCTGAGGCTCAAAATTCAATATGGTTGAAGATTCCTCCCACACCAANTTCAGAAGCACTGCACCCAAAGTGGCCATCT
>VZRE01013171.1:0-16386 GCA_013396775.1 Cephalopterus ornatus
ACTTGTGTTCGAGTCTCTTCACCAGCCTGAAGAATCTGAACAGCATAATACACAAATCACATTGTGGAATGACTGTAATGCATTTTGAGGAACATCAAGACAGTAAATGGTCTGAAGAGTTCACTGAAGTCACATTCTATCAATTAATTGAAAATACTAATTTTCACCTCCCCACAAGTTTACAAGCCACCAGTGTTCTTAATTTTTGGTTTTCTTTTTTTGTTTTGTTTTGGGTGGGGTTTTTTGTTTGTTTTTTTTTTTTTTTTTTTTTTTTTTTTGGGTGGTGTTTTTTTTTTTTTTTTTTTTTTTTTTGTTTTGTTTTTTCGTTTTTTTGGTGTGTAATGATCAGTATTGACTAGGATAAGCAACGGTGACCCTCACTTTAGTTTAGTGAGCTATTCAAAAAAACAATATTCATTTGGCATGATATTACAGAATATAATGTGCCTACCCGTTTCTTATCTCATAACCTTTCTGCTCTTTTAGACTTCTAATCAGCAAGCGAATAAGCATGGCAGAGAGGGTAAATTATCAACTATAGTGCAACATTACCTGCAGTATCTTAATGGTCTTTCCACAAAACTTTTAGAAAGAAAATGCAGTAATTTTCTTGCTGCAAATAAACTGTCAAAAAAACCTTGCTTTGAAAATGCTGTCGTTATTATCTCGTCTTTCTTCTTACTCTTCTCTTAACTCATGCTATCAGAATATATTGACATTCTTCTCAGGGGTCCTAGTCTCAGCATGACACAAAATTAGGCTTCAGTGGGGTCAAGATTACAACCTTGTACTCTTCATGGAGGAAAAGCTAGATACAGTCACACATGCAAAATACTGTGTGTGATTAGGGAACAATAATAGAGATAAATTGGGGTTAATAGATGGCTTCAGTGCTAAACTGTAGCAGAAGTTTTAGTGGTTTGATTTTAATTTTTTAAAATAATATTAGACAAAGCATAGTTACAAATTGGTGGAGGAAACTAGCAGATTAATTTTGAGTGTCACAAATTATAATTTCATAATCTTTTTGATGATTTCTGGTGTGTCTCATGATTCATCTGTCTTCAGTTTTTCTAATTGGACAAGGGGAAAAAATCACAAAGGGGGAGTGTTAACACTGGTGCTATTGTATAGTTCTGAAATTGGATGAAAGAATTAATACAGGAGCTAAGAGTCGTGACAAAATGTTCTCTACAATGTTCATATACTGAGGACCAAATGCCCACTTGGATTCTGAACATCCAATTTGTTCCTTCTTAGGCCTGATTGTAAAAGTTGCTGGCAGTCACAGCTTGATGTTTGCAGATACTGTGAACTTTGAAAAGTAAAATATTTCAATTACATGACACAAAACTAAAATGTCCACTACCAAAATCTCCTTCTGAATATATGGGTAGAAAACACATTAGAAAAGCTTTCAAAAAGAGTAGCTTTAAGGTATTCACAGGAATTAATTTTAAGACTAATGAGATCTTGTAGTATACAAGAGCAGCGTGATAACCATCTTATATCTTCAAGGCCTTGGAAGTTGCTCCACAATCTTCTAAATTTTCTGCAAATAGAGAAACGTCCAGACCAGCCCTCAGGGTTTCCAGAACACTGAGAGAAGGTTATGGTGGTTACCGTATGGGGAAAGACATGGCTGCAGTTTGGGGAAAGACATATGCCTCTAATGCTCCACTTCAAAACACACAGTAAAGAATATCCTGTCCCCTAATGCTCCAAGCTCTCTGATTGCTGAATAGAGTCTTGAGAGGTTTAATTAGAGCAAAGCATCTCTTCTATTTCATTCCATTTGCTTGTATTAGTGTGTCTCGCTCATACAGTGCAACCCAGAAATGTTATGCCCTCAATGTTCAGCCTTCTGCTATGACTGAAGTTGATTCAAAGTGGCTGATTCTGGTCTGGATTTACCAAAATGTCTCTACACATGAAAATCTCAAGTAGCTTTGTGTTAGTTTCTAATGCAGGATACTAACTGATTGTAAACTCTAGGTGGGTCAGACTGCATCTGGTGTAAATCAGCATGGATGTAATTGAATTAAAATGCTGCATGCAGAATGTCATCTCAGTTTCTAGAGCAGCTCAACCCAATGCTGCAGCTGTTCCAACGCTGTTGTAAAAATTACTTCTGTTGGTAGCTTCATTACCAAGAAATTTGAAGAATATGGTGTGCTGTGGACAATCTTAAAAAAAATTAAATAATTGCTAGTGCATTTCTATCCTATGCACTTAATCACATCTACTCTTAGAACTACTGTATTCAATATTTCTGGATTTTTTTCCTCTCTAATTTTGACAAATATTAGTGTATTTAATTCCAGATAAAAGACACTGTACTCACATTATCACTTCTGCAACCTTCTACAAGTCCTGTACTTGGCATATGTAAATGACTGAGCAAAAATTATGGGGCCTTCTTTGCACCATCTTGCTTCATAATATGGAGAAGTGTTTAGAGTGTTGTAGCTTCCTGTCCAATATAAAAAACCCCATCAGATTAAATTAATGCTACTTTAAATCTTGCCTGTATATGAGTTGTACTGTACCTTCTTAAGTTGCCTCTGAGAATCAGAAGTTGTAAGAATAGTTCAAAAATTATTCATTTCAATCACATGAAACATTACTTTTGGATTCATTGAGTATATAAGTACAGTTATAGTTAAACTTAATGGTAAATCACAGCTGTCTTATTTAGTTGACTGAAGTCATGACACTGTTAGTGGATGCTCTGTGATCAACAGGAAATACAGTTATCAGTGCATTTTTCAGAATACTTAGTCAATTTACCATTACTTCGAAGAGAAGATTTAAGTACTGAATGGGTGTAGAGGATACACTTCTATTTTCAGAAATGGATCATCTTAAAAAACATTAAAATCCATCAAAAAAATTGATGTAAGTCAGCATTAACTTCTGCTGCCTGTGCTACTGAACAGGTTTCAGTGGTGGTCAATCCCACGCTTTTAAGAGATGCAAAATAAGCTTTTTAAATTTAAAACTAATGTAGAAAAAATCTAGAAGGCAATTTCTTCAGTAGGTGCTTGTTGGTCAAACACCTGCTTTGAACTCAGCATCCATATTTCTGTCAGCCTTGTCTATTAACTCTCTAAAAGGATGGCTAACAGAAAGGTCAAAACAAAGAAAAAAGGAAAGTCCATTAAACAATTCATATGTATTAATGGAATAAAAAAATAAAATCTCTTCCAAATTACATTATCATAGAATCATAGAATATGCCATGTTGTAAGGAACCCACAAGGATCATCAACTCCAACCCTTAGCCCTGCACAGGACCATCCCCAAGAGACACCGTGTGCCCAAGAACATCGTCCAAACACTTACTGAACTCTTGTCAGGATTGGTGCTGTGACCTGGGGAGTCTGTTCCAGCACCCAAACACCCTCTGTGTGAAGAATATCCAACCTAAACCTCTTCTGACACAACTTCAAGCCTTGGGTTCTGTGTATTTGAGTTAGTAACATGCACACTAGTATACATATATTTTTCTCTTTAGCATTTTTGGAGTAATGTTCTGCTCATGAAAGAAATCAACTTGAGCTAATTTTAGAGATGCATAGGTTTTCAAATGTTTTGTACCTTTCACTACTTTCACTGCATAAGGAATTATAGAGAAGTGTTAAATCTTCCTTTCCCCATCAAATTCTCTCATCTGAAAATAATAGGCTTTAACTGCATATAGGACACTAAAACTAATGATTAATAATTGAGTTTTAGAAACTGAAACTGAAACAGAGTAAAGCCCAAAGTCAGTCACAAGTAGAGGTTCTACTCTTTTCATAGCATTCCCTTCAATTCACCAGCCTAAACCAAATGCAGAAGAGGAGAGCCAGTAGAGGGTTCATGAGCCCAGTTCCTCCCCATCATCTCCATCATCTTACTGTGAGTGTCAGGCACCCTTGCAAAGCAGAAAAAGCTATTTTTCCTTTCAGTGGTGTAAAAAGAAGAGAAGGCAATTACTTGAAAACTGTCCCTTCTACTCTACCCATCTGAAGTACATCTTGAATCAGACAGTAAATGACTGGAATCTGGGGAATTATTTCTCTAAATAGCTGTAGTGTTACTGTACAGTGTAGAAAATGTGATATCTCCGTACTGTTTAATTTTTCCAGCACAGCGCTATGTATGTCAATGTAGAGAAGGTCTTTTAAAGGCAGGCCTGATACCAGAAATCAGATAAAAGAGAGACAGTTTATAGGAGCTAACAATGTAGATGTCTGTGTATTTGTCCTCTAAAGTATTTGGCAATCTCTCTGTGTTAAGCAGAAGCAAAACATGTCGTTAAGGAAATATAAATGGGTGCTTTGTGATTCTGTAGTATGTAACAGGCCATGTCAGGCATGAGAAATTGATTGATTGATTTGCACTAGGAAAATGAGTTTTGATTGATTCTCTGAAGAATCATGTGGATAATATCCACCAAAAAAAAAAATAAAGAAAGAGAGAGATAGAAAAAGAAAAAGAGGGAGGAAAAAACCAGGAAAAAATTGCACTTCCGGAGAAAAAACTGTTAGAATTATAGCATTGTTTGCAGCTGAGAATGTTTATGTTAAGGAAAATTGCATAGCTTTGGTGCTTATGTGTATTGGCTTGATCAGCATTTACTTGCTATCAACATCAAAGAGGAAGAAAAATATAAGACAGTATTATTTCTACTCATTATATCTACAAATGAGTACACACACATGGAAAAGCAACAGCTAGTAATTTGGGGAGGGCAGGGATGGTGTATATCTCTCACCAAAAAGGTCTGTCAGTCAGTTTGTTTAGTAGTTAGTGATACTTTTACTGCTCTCTCTTTCATATTTATTGGCTTTGTATTGATGGAAGTGTCTGGTTCAAGCTCTCTGATCCACTGCCCAGATCCTTGCAAGGGTTTGAACCTTGGTGTCCAAGAAATCAGCTTTTCTTCCCTGACCTTTCATGGCAGCAATTCAGAACAATTGTTGACTAACAGGAGGGGTGCTTAGTTTCCCACTTCACAGGCTGAGCCTTGATTATGTAATGAAGTCTTAGAAGAAATAAGAAAGGATACAAAACTCACCACAGGGTTAGACTCAGAAATAGTCTCTCCAGAAATAATTCCTTCCCATATATATATAAGAAACATGAGCATGCATAAACACTCTTACCAAATTAAGCAAAAAAAATAAAAAGCCTATCAGCAAATCAAACTATTTCTCTTACAATCTCCAAGGAAAGAAATAAAAAAAAAAAATAAGGAATTTCTTTTGTTACAAAGTTTTAAATTTTAAAAAAACCTGTAGAAGATAGATGGATATATAGTAATGAAGCAATATCTTAAATTACATTTTAAATAGGTAGGGAGTTCAAAGAACATCAACATTCTGTTCCACCACTGTCATATAAAAGCCAGCTAGAGTTTTGATTAAATTGAAGTTACAGCAATTTCTTATTTTACAACAATATAATGCAATTATACAAGCTACATTAGAGAAGTTAGTGAAGAAGGAAATATTTTCTGAGTACAAAATGAACTTGTATACGAACTTCAGATACAGCAGATTTCACATTGTTACAGTGCTATGAGGGTTATAGACAGATATTTGTATCATATAATCATTCCAGGTGTTAAGGGAGAAAAGAATTGAAGAAAACGGAACCTTTTTTAAATATTGAGCAGGTCTTACTCATTGAAAGGTAAGAGCATTGTCCAATCATATATGATTTCTTTCAGTAATGATTTGATGAAGCTGTGATTTTCAAGCTTTCATCAAGTAGGCAAAAGTTACAGAGGTAGATTAGAAAACAGAGTTCTAATTTATATTCAGTGTCTACGTTGTTTCAATGATGCTCAGGTATCTTCTCCAGGAGGTAGGTTACCTTGCAAACAAAATTGTTAAGTGAAGAATTGTTCTTCTAATCTCATGTAGGATTTATAATTGCAACCTTATGATTACCTATAGTGTTGGGGGGTTATTTTATTTTGTTTTTCTGTTTAATTCGGAAGTATGTTAAATTACCAATTTAAATATAATTAGGACATAACATGTTGTAAGACTGATTGATTAATAAGACATTATATGCATTTTTATGAAGAATTCCTAATCAGTTTTATTGTTATCTCCTTTAATCTTCTGTTTAAGCATTTTGTTTGTCCAGGAGAATGATAGAGGAAATTTTTTTCTTTTACCTTCTTTATTTTTAACCTTTCTCTTACTTTATGTCTACACTAAAAGTCACTACCATTTTTTAATATATATTTTCAAGTGCATCCTATCTTTCAGTCTTAGATGTCCGAAATAATCTTTATATCTCTTTATTTTTAATTTTACTGTTAAAGAAACCAGATTTCAGAAGAAAAAGACTCTGATATAGTGCTGGGTCCGTTGCTCTGTTCTAACTTTCATGTGGGGAAGTTTGTGTGCCAGCTAGCACATCTGTGACTTTATTTCCTCCTCTTCCTGAATGTCTTCTCTGCACCCTGATCCTCTTCACATCGCAACTGATTTCTTGCCAAAGGCACCATGTAGAAACTGATTAAGATTCTGAGTTTTAGTTTGAGCTCTGTTTACATAATGCCTTTGGTTGTGTTTCTCATCTGACTTATCTCTCTGGTCTGTGAATCAGGCCACTGCTATTGCAACAGAGCTGAGCATTGGTCCATTCTGGGGAGTATCAGCCAGTTTGACACCAGGCAATCTTCTCCTCAGCCTTGATGGCATATTTTTCTCCAGGATATTCACTGGAGGACAGCAGCACAGGGTGAGTGCTGCCATTGTAGTGCTGAGGAACTTAAGTGCATATTATTTAGATACTTGCTTTTGCATGCAAAGTTGAGTGGTCTACACGTAAGGAAAACATCAGTCTTTGCTTTGTGGGTGATTTAATGCCCACATTAGTCAATACTCGTTATATTTTAGCTTTCAGTTCAACAGTGCCCTGTATCCAGGGCAAATGGTATTAAAGATGATTCGTATTTTCATATTTAGCCCCCTCTTTCTTCCAAAATAATCAACCCATGCTCTACCTTTGCACTTATACAGCTTCTTTGTATAGTACTTTAGAAATTACACCTTTATACAGAGATTGCACTAAGCTGAATTTTAATAGTTCTGTCCACTCCAGCTAGAAATCCTCCACCACAGATGTAATCCACACGTACTTGTAACTCACTGGCCAAACCAGTTCTGATCTGTTCTGATTGTTCTGATATGTTATGATTGCAGAGCTCTGCTGCGCACTAGCAGAATAAACAACTTTGAGAAGCTTGCAAAATTTGCAGTTCTATTTTCGAAAACACTATATTTATTTTTAGCACCAGAAATTTGCTAATGTATACACCTTGCAGAAGGATGCAAAAGGCAGAATTGTCCACTGCAGTAAGGAGTTAAAGTTTTCAATGTACTTGGAATGAAAAATCTGGATATTGAAAGTGTTCAGGAAAGAATGTAGTGAGGAAAAAAATATTAAATCCATTAAAGAGTCTGATTTTGTTCAGATATGTTTTACATTTTAATACAGTTTTTACATGCCACAATATTTAATATTAAAGGAAAAAAAAGGAGGAAAGTCACAGTGAAAAGGCAAAAGTTAAATAGGCTGCATAGAAGTTATCAAACAGGGCAAGTTTTCTTTTTCTCTTTTGAAAGAAAATTTTGGCACAATGAACATAATTTTCCAGAGCATTTCTTTTGTACAAGAATCATTAGAACAGCAGAAATTGCTATGCCAGAATTTTGCTTGGAGATCATTTAATAGATGTTTTCGTATCTAAAACAAAACTAGTTTTTTTAGCTGATATCAGTTCAACCTTTTTCTTTTTTAATTATTTTTCTGTTGTTAAACAATGGCTACTATGTGAAGAGAAGTATTGCTTATGTCAGTCACAGAAAGATATCAGTTAAGAAAAATTATCCAGGCTAATAAAAACCAGAAGATTTTCTGTCATAGATCAGCATATGTGCTTTGAATTTTTAATAGTATTTTAAAAAGAGTTTGTTTGGTTTTGGGAGTTTTTTTATGTTTTCGATTTTCACAGAGGGATTTGAAGGGAAGGGCTGTTTTTACATTCCTCAGTTTAGCTCAAACACTATGCATTTAAAGCTAAAATCAGTTCAGATTTGGGGATGATGTGCTGATGTACTCTCATCTGAAGTGGCGGGGTTTATTTTTTCAGCGTTTCCACAGTACAATAAATTCTGGGTTGTGTCTAGCTGTGGGTCCAAGGCTGCGTTTAACAAAGAGACTGAACTTTTAACCTTTCAGGCTTCCAGGTTTTGATTATGACAATGAACTGATTTTCATTTAGATTTTGTTTCATTAAAGTAAATCCAAATAATCAATGTGCATGCATATATATGAATATGCTGAGCCTCAAGCAATAAAGGATGTCTTTTTCAGGTCACTAGCAAGACTTATTAAGGAAAGAGATATGTGAGAAACCCCTACTCCTATTTGATTAGTAATCAGCACTTAAATGAAGATTTCTCACACCTTGGTTTCAGTTATTAACTTACTCACCTATGGACAAATTGATGCTTTCCCAGGGGTAATGCTATACTATTGTATGCCTTCTAAATGCTGACTGTTTCAGAGATTCTGCATGCCACTAGATTTTTTTTTTAAAGATCAGGCATTGTTTTACACTAATTTCAGACTGGAATCTTCATTGCTATTTTCTGTTTGTTCTTACAAAATTAGCTGAAAGACATCAAATAAAAACGCATTAAAAGCATTCTATTTACCTTTTAATCTTCTTGCTACTGCCATTAAACTCTTAAGCTATAAATGAGCAGAAGCCGTCTCTGTGAGAAGTTATGAAGTGACAAGTCTTTTCCCTTCTTCTTGGAGGAATAATGTGATGAGCAGTGAACACTAGAGGGGGAGCTTAACCGTTCACGAGACTTAAATCTCCAGACCCTCTGGGAAAGGATCAGAGTGATACGATAGCTGCTGACTTAAACAAGCAGAGTTAAGGCATGGACAGCCATGGTTGAAAAGTCAAGAGGTCAAGAATAGTAGAGAGCCAATTTATTGTCATTTTCCAAAAAGGCAGCAAATCATAAGTGGAATTGAGAAGTTTAGGACTCTGCTCCTACCATGATGTGGTATACTTTAAAAACCTCTCTAGAGGCAGTTTAACATGAAGAGTAGGATTACAGGGATTTTTTTTTTCCAAGGACTGCCTGTCATTTAAATGTCTGAGGAATGATGGAATGAATTATCATAAAATTTTGACAAATGTGATGGCTTAACCAAAGGGGGAAAACAGACGTTCCACTTATTGGGTTCTAATAAGACATGACATTTAAAATGAGTTTACATGGCAGTTAGACCTTTGCTTTTCTTTTTTTTCCTTTTTTTCTTTCTTTGACTCAGAAACATTTGTGTTTGGAGAGAAGTGATTTATAACTGATGCTTATCTAAGAATGGAAAGCATTCTCCTTTTCATCTTTGCTTCCTATATTTTAATGACTTGGTGCCTGTTTCATATACTGTGCTTCCTCTACCCTTAATTTTGAGTCTTGCTGGCTCTTGTAGGATGTCTATTCATCCTTTATTGCAGTAATGAAATATGGATTCATGATATAATTTTGCTAACTTTGTTATAATTGCATCACAAAAATTGTTTTGAATTTTAAAATGCTGCAGGTTTTTCTTTCTATTTGTTGAAATTAATGATTTCAATAGTTCATTTTTATATATCTCTTCTTAAGGAAGTATTGACAAGTCCAAACTGTCTATTTTCTGCTTACACAAGCATAGAAGTATTTGAGTAATGTAGCATTTGTTCATTTCCTGTGAAGTAGCAAATAGCCTAGAAAAATGGCCAGGTGAGTACAGCTTTTTTTTCTTTTTTTATTTCTGTATACCACTGAGTGCATGGAAAGCAGTATAGACACACAGAAATTTTCTGAGTGCAAAATATCCATGAAAGTCCCTACAATGGATCAGGATCCATTTCCAGGATAGGACAAGCCTTTTTTTTCTTATTCCTGCCAATTCCCAAGATGATGATGAAAGGTGGATGGCAGCAGCTTGGCCAGGGAATGCCTGATCCATAACCTGACCCAACTTTTCCATATCACTGCCTCTGGCACTGTCCCAGTCAGTGAAACTAGCTGTTGCCCTAACAGTAATGTATTCAAGCAACCAGTGTGGAGCCAAAATACCACTGAATTAAGCAAAACAAAACAGAGTGATAAATTCTGTTTTGTTTCCTTTCCAGAATGTTTATTACTCTTGGTGGGATGATAATTTTATCTGCAGTTAAGAAAGTAATGCTCCTGCTATATCTGCAAGGCACCAGATAAGCAGAAATTAGGTAAGCATATGTTTATGTCTAGTTACCTAATGCAGGTGATGATATTTTAAAGAGCCTCTGCAAAGGATTTTCCCTCCTTCTGTTTCTCTGCAGAAGACGTAGATAAATTTATTATTTTGCCCCTGTTTTGCCCCGATGGCTCTTCCTCATGATGATTCTACCCACAGTTTTCCTTGGACAGCAGATAAATATTACCATGATGCTATATTTAAATATATTAATTATATATAATTATATATTGTAATTTTTTTCATTATAAATTCACTTATTTATGACATTATTATGTCATGTGCCATTGTGCTGGTTTCATCTGGGGCAGAGTTAATTTTTTTCACAGTAGCTGGCATGAGGCTTTGTTTTGGATTTGTGCTGAACACAGTGATGATAATATAGACATGTTTTTGTTATTGCTGAGCAGCACTTACACAAAGCCACGGCCTCTTCTGCTTTCCATACTACCTCACTTGCAAGGAAGTTCTGGATGCATGGGAGGCTGGGAGGAGACACAGCCAGGACAGGTGACCTCAGCTCACCAAAGCGATATTCCATATAATATGACATCATGCTCAGTATGCAAATCTGGGGAGAAGAAGGAGGAAGTGACAAACACCCTTTGGCATTTGTCTTGCCAGGTCACCGTTACACATGATGAGACCTGCTCTCCTGGAGATGGCTGAACACCTGCTTGCCCATGGGTAGCAGTGAATCAAATCTTCATTTTTCTTTGCTCATGTGCCTGGCCCAACAGTTTAATGAGGAAAGCAAAAGCCACACAGAAATATTAATATTAATTTCTATTGGTTTATTATACTCAAAATCATTATAACATATTGTCACAAATATGAAAAGGTTTGAAATATCATTCTTCAGTGGAAATGCAAATAATGAACTTAAGAGCTTAAAAAGAAAGTAATTCAATTAGATATTATTCTAAAATTTTCTGCCTTTGACTTTCATGAACCCTTTTCTGAACACGATATTCCTGCCCTTGAAGAGAAAGAACGTCACCAATTTAATTTGAACTTATCATATTGTTCTGAGTTGGATGGCTCACTTTGATTTATGTATGCATTTTGATGGTGTAGAAAAGAGTTTTGGGGATACTGCAGCATTATGTATTGCAGATATTCCTCCAATAGCACTGTGAGTGTCCAGAAGTTACTTCATTTTAGAAATTGCTAAGTATTGGATTAAAAAGACAAGCAAGTCCATTGATTACACACTACACAGACCCCAGCCAGCTTTTAAGGGCACACTTTTGTCTGTTTTGTTACTATATCCTCAATGATTTTCAACACAGCTTCACTACTGATATTAATAGGGGAATTTGACCCTGTATTTTCAATCACACTAATTTCTCTTTAGACGAGATATTTTTAATGCTGTCAAATCCTTTATTATTTCAGGCAGACATTTATTGCTTCTCTGTGATGCTGAGGAAAGACCCTTTATAGAAGTAAATACAATTCAGAAAGAGGGAGAAGACAAATAGAAGGTCAGTAACTGTGGAATAAGAGCTCTTTTAAAATTCAATATCCATCCATGCTTCACCAGATCTCACCTTTTCTTCTCTCTGATCTCTTATTTTTGGTTTACTAATATATGTAGCTAAAGTAACCAGCTACAGGCTTCTCAAAAGTGCAGGGACAGTTTATATTCCACCCATCTAGATGTTTTTGCTAACAGTGTTTGCCATAGGATTTTTTTTTTTAATATAACATAAATCTAATATGTAAGCAAGTAATGTGTAAGTACAGTAGTTGGGCAGATGTTAGAAAAATTACATGAAAGAAGGTAAAACACTGTATTAGGTAACAAATAATTTACAAAGGCACAAGATGATGGGTTTTGTAAATTGAGACTTACATTTATGGCAGCTGTGAGCGAACTCAGGCTCTACCTAGAGCACTTTTTGAATGAGATCTGGATAGAGAAGCTATAAAAACTGGAAATTCACCAAGAAATCAGGCAAGCTCCAATGGAATTTAGAAGAGAAGGTGCAAGGAGATGATTGTTTCCAAATGAAAAAAAACCATTAAACAAGTATCAGCTAGCTAAACAAAAAAGGACAACATAATTCCTTTTTCTTGTTTAGTACAATGCTGATCACATGATACATAGTCTGACATTTTCTGAAAAGCTTCGGTTTCTCAGGCAAATGAGTAAAAGAATAGTTTTATGTTAGTGTTAAGCAGAGGTAACTATTCCTTCCTTTTCCTTAAATTTCCTCAGTAAAATTCTCCTGAGGGCAGTGCTGTATTTCTGTCTGTGTGCAGCACTGCTCACTCTTGACATGACAAGGGAAATTCAGGAGAAAGCTCAATGCTGTTGATGCTTCTTTAAGCAAATGGCTTTCCATGAGGTTGTGGCCAGTGCAGGACATCTTCTCCTTAAGAATAAACCAATGTAAATGGGTCAATTCTAGTGTTCATTGAATCGTAGAGTATCTTGAGTTTGAAGGGACTCAAAAGGATCATAAAAAAAATCTTCCTTTATTCACAGAATCAAAGAAGAATACCCCTGATCTCACTGTTTGCAGACTCTCTGGTTGAAAGCACATCTGCCCCCATGATACAGCTGGTTTGGATTTCATCCTTCAGCTTGAACTTAGCATGTCTCTAGGCAGAGTCCTCAGATCTGTTTTTCACTGAAGACCCACCCACACTGTGATTGCATGGCTGAGTGGCCTCATTTTAGAGAATTTCTGCATTTTAGCTGGCGATTGCTACTCTGCCACTCAAATTCAGCATCTGCCCTTAGGAAATATAATGCAGCACCTTGAACACTCTGCAAGGACTTAAAATTGGGGATGTCATATCTGTCACAGGTCAGGTTGATGTGGACAGTAAATTATGGTCTGGGCAACAACATTTTCCTTCTTCAGTGTTGTGGCCCATGAGATAGAAAAGATTTAAGGATGCTGCTTTTCATATTGAGCTGCAAAGCACGAAGGAAAAAAAAGCCAGGTGTTTCTAGGAATAATGTAATTAGGGGGAGGGTAAGTTGCCTTCAAAAGATAAACACTGTAATTGAAATAAGGGATATTATCTAGAGAGAAAGAATTAAACCAGAAGATGTGAAAGAACTCATTGTCTTTTAATACCCACAGAATGATTCATAACAGATTGCTGCTTTCAGCTCTGAGTAAGTTGTTAGCAGTTAGAGCTACAAAGTAAAAGATTCTTGTAGTGGTATGTGAAAAGTAACAGAAAAGAAGCTTACTGGGAATGAAAACAGTGATCCTAACAGCTTGGCATTTGATATCAAAATCAGCACTAACAGGTAAAGCCTTTGCAAATTCTGGTAGAGAAATTGAAATCTACTGTTTTGTACTTGTAAATCTGTTGGTTTGAAGGTGTTCTTGATTATTTTTTAGTTAACTACATTTCCCATTACAAGCTTGATTTCTAAATCTACATTTTTTAATTGTCCCACACAGAAGCAGTCTCTTCAAAGCTTGCATGGCACATCTTTACCAAGATCTTTTAACACATCTGTTTTGAAGGGAAATCTGGAGTAAATCAGGGAAGTCATTCTAAATTTAGGGCACTTTCTTTTTATTTTTCATTTTTTTTTCTTGTTATTTAATTGCTTGACTTATTCCGTTGCTGTTATGAAGAAATACACTTCTTAGTGTATTTCTGGTGAACATGTTAAAGGGTACCTACCCAGTGGTGATGTGCAAGTGCAGTAGCTTGTGATGTCTAGTCCTACAATGCAGTTCAGAGCACAGCTTTGTTTCCTGTAAGGGCACAGCTAACACAGTGTGGATAATAACAAATGGAGGAGATGTGACTGCTGCAGATTAAACCATAAAGAAGGAGATACAGAAAGCAGATAGATTAACCAAGGAATGACAGGGAAGAAAGATGAGAAAGCACCACCATGTCAAAATTTAAGTGTTTCATATGGTTTTCAGTGTTATTACGAGGTTGTGAACTTATTTTTCTTCCATTTCCTTAGTGCTCTACTATCCCATGTAAAAAATTCTTTCTTTCCTTTCCAAAGTCTCTACTTCTATAGTGGAATACCGGTGATTGTAAACCACATGCATTGACACAGCAGTTTCTAGGAGGAAAGACAAATATTTTTAGTTAAAACTGCAGAGTGGATTTTACTTTTGGAGAATGCAACTACCTAAATTAGATTTAGGTAGGACACTTAACATTTTTATTGCCATCAGGTACTCAGCAAATTCAAGCACTGGATTGAAATAATGTCTCAGCCAAAAGAAGGGAAGTAAACAGGAGCTGCAGAGAAGGAAAACATGGAAGAGAAAAAAAAAAAAAGGAAACATATTTTTCTCTCCATTATCAGCTTAGAGATGCTAAAAGTAGATTATGCACACTTCCTCCCTTTCCTCTAAAGCAACTCTGTCAAAACAAATTGATTTTAGTTTAAGCCCAAATTAATGAACTAGCCTTATTGTTTCAGGAGAGAGAGGATGGCAAAGAAAAAAAAATAAAAAAAGACAAGACCCAGGAGTCATTGATAGAATAGGTGGTTTATAATGTGTTAAATGTGTTTATTTGCACTTCCAAAGTTCAGATTTTCTCATACATTTTCATACTGATGGAGATAAAATGCTAAAGTCTTAAATCCCTCTATGCCATGCTGAGTTGCTAAGGGCTGTTGAGTTTTTGTTATTTTTCCTCTCGAGTTAGCTCTGATTATGCCTGCTGAGTGAAAAATTTGTATTTGCCGACAGAAATAGGAGCCATACCACACAAGCTTGCATTCAGCAAATACTCCAATACATCACAAAGATTTCCTCAACCCACCTTCAGAGGCCAAATAGAGAATGTTATTTTCTGTCTGGATCTGATCCCAAAAGCTATCAGTAAGGAGTGTTTCTCGATCTCTGCTTAAAACAAGGCCTACAAAGCTGCAAGTGTTCATGCACAGTCTCATTAGAGGACTGGACTCCTGGTCTTCTTGCACAGAGCTGTGAGTGAACTTCAAATATAAGGGTGCATCAATCAGATCCAAGGTAGGCTTTTAATGTCATTTTTTCTACTTTGCCTTTAAAGTCCTAAAGCAGTGCCCTTTCCACTGTGCAGCCAATGATCATTCAACAGCACCAAACAAACCAACAAAAAGCCTCTCAGGAGAAGGGTTTCACTTCCCTCACAAAGGGGAAAGCAAGATATTTTACTGATGGGTTTTCTAACAAAATGGAAAATACACTAGACTCAGTATAGCTTTTCGCACCCTTCTGATTTTTGCACCTGCTTATTGAGGGAAAGATTAGAAAAAAATACTTTTGAGAACAGCACAGCATCTGATCCAGATATGATCACTGTCATATGTAACTATTTTCTTTTTAAACGATGGAGTCATTTTAGTCATTAGAAGTCATTTTAGTAAATACTCTTAAATGGAAAAATTAAATTAAAAAGATATTATACTTCACCATCTAGAGGTCTTTTTCAAAAGTTGTTATGATACAGTGAACTGTGATCATAAAGGAAAGAAAGTATTTCTTTGAACATAACAAAAGATCCAAAAATAAATACAATCCAGGAATGACTGTCCATGGAAATTAAATTAAAATGAACTAGGGGAGTTTGAAAAAACAGAAGAAGCTAGATACATGAAACAAGCCTAACAGTGCCAAGTGACCAAAACTTTGGAAGTCCAACAGTCAGTAGTCTGTACTCAGCTGCATTCAGCTGAGGCTAGAAGGACCTACATTTAGTGTTTGTCCCCAAGATAATATAGCCTTTTGTGTCTGTGGCATGGGTTTTTTTCCCCCTAAACTTCATCAGTTATGAAGCAGCCATGACCTAAACACCACTCCTTGCCTTATAATGATTTATACATGCACACATATATTTTTTGCAGTATTTCCACCATTTTATTTATATTTTTTTATTTCAGGTATTCAGATACTCAGAAGATTTATGCAGATTTTATAAATAAGTACTAGAGCATTTATGCCACTTGGTGGTGTTCCATCTGTGCTTCATCTTAGTGTTTACGGGGGCACCTGTGTAAATTGCTACTTTTTTTTTAACTAGCTCACTGCATAAAAACTATCATGCATTACCTGTTATAATCTTCATATGCTTCAGAAT
>VZRE01013172.1:0-38959 GCA_013396775.1 Cephalopterus ornatus
TCTTCGTACCGGGATTTTTCGGAATCACCCACACTTAACTTCTCATTTACTCGCTGATACTTGACCAAGCCATGTTTTAATTTAAATAGCTAATTTGAAAAATAATTTATTTTTTTAGAGCAGAGATTTCACTCATGGTATCAAGAAAATTGCTATGTAGCTCCTGCCAATAGCATTTCTCTTCTCCCTTCTTTTGGCTTAGGTGTCTAGATCATCCTGGCTCATAATTTCTCATGTTTTGTGAAAGATTAGAGAGCTTTATAGCTAATTAATTGCTGCAGAGTCCAGTAGCCCGGGAAAATAGTTATTTTAAATCTAGTTTCTTGTACATGGTTCTGTATACATAACCATACATATACGTGTAAGTATGGATACATATAAACATGTAGGTGGATGTATATTCATTTTTACAATTATGTACTCTTTGCATTAACATGTCAATGTGTTAAAATTAGTAAAATACTTGTTCTTATAGTGTCCTTGAGAACAGGGAAAAAGGGAAGCCCTAATATCCATTTCAAGAAATGGTAAGAAGGGTTGATTGTGAGGAAGAAAACATCTTTAGCTTAATATAGTAGTCAATGAAAAGGAGACTTGTTAAGGTCCCTCTTGAGGTACACATAAGGTGCCCTGCTAGATGAAGGTTTGACGACAGGGACCCTTAGTTGTTTTTAGGTGTTTAACCTTAACTTCCCAAAAGCAGTTGCACAGAGGAAAGGCTATAGGCAAAGAAGCATTTTTTGATCTGGTTCTCAAGGAAGGGTTGCAGTCACTGTACCACCTGTGGCTGTAAGAGCTGAACAACCATAAGGAAATATCACAACTAAAGGCTGTCAGAGGAAACAACCAGAATTGGTCACATAAAGTAGCATTAGTCTGATCTCTGTTCCTGCAGCCTATTGTCGCTGACAGTGTGCTGTGGCAGAGTTAGAACACAGGTTTTTTGGCTGCAAGCACTGCTCAAAAGGTAGAGGGAGGTTTTGTAGATGGTGGCTTTAAAACTGAGCCATAGCTTGACTCTTTGGCCAGCTGATCACAGGCCCACTACCCTGGTAAAAACCTGAGCCAGCTGAGCTTGGCCTTAGCTAAGTTTACATCTGTTTCTTTGATTTCAGTAGGCTTCTCACACAGGTCATACCTGAAGTGACGGATAAAACTGAAGGGGAGATTCTTCTTATTCTGCTTAGTAAACATAAGACAAATAATGCTGTGCTAATCAGGATATTATAGCTTTCCTTAACGTCATGGATTTTTTGCTTCCGGACTTTGAAATCCTTTTGAATCTCTAGGTAAAAAAATACTGGAGGAAAGGCAAGTTGTAGGTCAGTGCTCCAGAGCCTGTTAAGAACATTGCTAGCATGCTAGTCCTTGCTTTGAACCTATATCCTTATGATGGGCCGTATTTGTTGAACTTTTGGATTTTGATTTATTTGATTTTCATTATTTTTCTTCCCTTGTTCTTTCGGTCTCAGGGATACCAATTGCCCTTTGAAGAACATGCATAGACTGTACAATGGAAGAACTGTAAGGAAGTTCTGTCAATATTATCAGCCTGACATGTTGGTGAACTTGGTGTTCTTCCACCTGACCACTTAAACAACCTAATCCATACTGGCACTACTGGGTAACAGCTGTTGCTTTAGATAACCAAAGATTATTGAAGTCTCCCATTTCCTTCAGTCTTCTCAACAACTTAAGCAGGCAATAGTCCAGAACTTCATAGGCCACTGGTGTCAAATAGGAAAGAGATTGGTAGGGATTTGGAGACGTAAAGTTCTGTTGGTATTGACCAGGGAGGGGAAATCCAGTACGAGGACAGACAGGCAGCAGGGACAGAGCTGTCATCATCAACATTTCCCTGGACACAGCTGCAGAATCTGTCCAACCAGAGGGAGCAGCTGCTGCCTCAGCAGGATCCACAGTCAGTGGCCAGGCAGCGCACTAAATCATTCCAGATGATGCCAGTGATTACAGATGTATCTCCAGCAACTTGAGAGTCCCACAGCATTTAAGTTCATGTCTTAGCAAACTTAAGACATATGACTCTTACGATTTATCCAATTCAAAACCAGGGGTAGCTGCCTTTCAGGGGCTTACCTATTTGCCTCTGACACACAGGGCTTCTTCAGATAGGGTATGCTGATGCATTTCTGTGGTGGAAGGAAAATAATTTTTTTAAGGAGTATTAAATGGCATCAGATACAGATAAAAGCACACTTTGAGAATCATGTGTGATCATTGCAAGTGGTCATAGTGTAGATCACATATGAAAATGGCAGAGAAAAACATTATTCTTTAAAAGACTCCAGAATTTAGGTGCCTGTATCTAATTCCATAAAAAATATTAGTGAAATCTTGTCTTTAATGACTCAGCTGTGTATCCTGCTTAAAATATTTCATGCCTTAACATATTTATGATGCTTTTTTCCTTATTTTTTTTAATGACCTCTGAATAATTTTTACACACCTTTAGTACAAGTAAATAATAAGATACACATTAATCACTTTGATATAGTGCAGAAGTGGAAGTTGTTTTTAAATGGATAAACTTATGAATAGGACCAGAATGTTTAATTGAAGGTAGCATTCAGCAATAATTATTATTGTTGTGAGTCTTTGTTCCTAATGGTGATAGAGTCAGATATAGGACCAAAATTTTGTGAGTGGTCAAATAATTTCGGAAACCTAAATCCCATGTAGAGATATGATATACAGCATTATGTATAATGGTACTCAGGCTTCGGTGTGGAGAATAAGGAACCCATCTGCAAATGATTTGTATACCCCTGGGTAGGCATGATTAAGAGATGATTCATTTTGGCCACAGTCTAACTTCTCCTGCAGAAATTATACGCTTTAAACACAATCTGATAGTCTGGTACCTCTATAAAAAGCAAAATCAGTAAAATAATAATTATGTAGACAGTGGGAAGATAAGCAGTCAAACTAAAATATTTTCATGGCCTTTTTTATTCAAAGTTGAAAAGACAAGCTCCTTTGTTTCTGCACAGACTGCACACAGGCAGGAGGAACCAGATTTCATTCTGCTCTTGGTATATTTGAAAAGTGTTTCTAGAGTCTCTACTATTTTCTTAGCAGTCTGCTCAGCAGAAATTATTCTTGCTGATGCTGCATGACATTTTGATGGTTTATGGAGTTACTGAACTTAATCAAAAATTAATTTCCACAATTTTTAATTCATTTTTTACAGAACATAAACTACTGGTTCTACCAACCTGATCTATACTTTCTATCCTTTTCCTACCGCTAAATGAGAGGAAATCACTCACAAATATGTCATATTGCTCAACATTAAAAAAAAATCATTAAAAACTATTTGAAAATGAAAAATCAGCACATACTAGAGCCAACACAGGCATTTATCTCACTGGCACATCTATAGGAAACATTCATAAAAAACTTAGTATGTCTATCAGAGTGTAATCACTCAAGTATTTGTATCTCTGTCTAGTTTTACTTCAGTGAACACCTGTTTTACAGCAAGTGAGGCTGCCTGTGTTAGAGAAGCTGTATATTCATGTAGTGCTTTCAGAATTTCAGCTTACTGCCATGGTTAACAAAGCCATTAACTTCCAATGTTTCAATAGGCCGTACATCACAGTTCCAGACCATTTCTTCTTGTCATGCTAAGCTTCATCTCCCTTCAAATGTGAACTGGAAATCCTCCTTAGGAAAGACTAGAAATTTCCCATTGAATACTGCAGAATCCAGTATATTTCATTAAGAAAATACAACACATGTTATTTCTCCGCTATTAATTGCATATTGAAAAGAAGGGTACAAAGCCACAATTGCAGTTTAGAGAAAAGTGCTGCTGCTGCAGCAACTCCTTCTCAGGTCATTACTCCTGCCAAATAAAAGTGCTATGGGTTAGTACAAGAAAGGACTTTCGACCCTAAATTGTTGCTTAAGATTTGGACTCCAATACCTAAACTCCTAGACCAGCCATTGTATTTAAATCAGAAGTGTGGAATATAAAAGTATAGGAGCTGTTTTAGCAGAGGAGGTAATCCAGGTCTTTTCTTCTTCAGGTGTGAGAACTTTCAGCTCTGAATTACAGTCATTGACAAATTCTGCTTGATTCTGGACTTTTCTTTTATGGTGTGCTTTAACAAAGATGGTGAGTTTTCCTACCTGTGGATTTAGCCCACAGTCAGTTGTCTCCAGGAAAATAAGACTGATTAGTGTTAATTTGTTCTTCACCTTTCACTCAGAAGGATAACTGGTCTGTTGCAAAGCAGAGATAGACATCAGCCAAAATAAACCCAAATCTTATCGCTGATCAAAGTTTAAGTGAAAGATCTCAGTTGTGAATTTTGAAAGAGCAAGAGTCTCTCTACTTTTCCTATCAAATTTTTTTTGTTTGAATTTATTTTGAAGGATCTCTAGAAGCTTTTAAATCAGCCTAGTTCAAATCTGATCACAAATATAGTACAGGCTTCATAGACCATTGGTATTGCAGAGAACAATAGAAAGTATGGGATTCATTTTAAAAGATTAAAAGGTCATGGGAAACAGGTGTAGAATCAGTTATGATAAGCTGAAGGAAATACAACTTTGAATATGGAATAAATTTTAATTTTGTCTTAATGAAAGAAGAAACTTGCTAGAAGGAATATTTGTGATTGAAAATCTCATAGCTTTCTGAATGGTTTCCATATATTTTCTGATGGTAGTATTAGACACTGAAGGAAGCTTTCAAGAAGGTTCTCTGTCAGTATGTAGAACAATGAAAGGTCTCAGTGTTGGCAGGACTGGCTTAGTGGGTCAGGATTTATAGAATCAATGTAAAAAAATACTTTTCTTTTTTACGAAGTCATTCAGTTGTATAAGGCCTATTTCAGTAAACAGCTTTTTAAGTCTGCGAGCAAAAAAAGGAAATGACACCTACAAAATCAAAATATTAATCTGGTTCCATCCTCTTTGCATCCTACCTTCAAATAATTACGTGCACTGATAAGATTCTCCCTCAGTCTGCTTTTTACAGGGGCTGAACAGTCCCAGTTCTCACAGCCTTTCCTCACAGGACAGACATTAAGAGTCCTGTAATATTTTAGGGGCCTTTAGCTGATCTCTGTCCAGCAGGTCCATCTCTCTTCTGCACTGGGAAGTCCAGCACTTCAGGTGTGATCTCATCAGTGTTGAGTGGAGTGGAAGGATCACCTCCCTCTACCTGTGGTGGCAACACTTCTGCTAGGGCAGCCTGAGTGCCGGTAGGAGTGCCAGTCTCCAGCCCTGGCCTTAGGCCCATTTGTTCCTGGATGCCTCCCTGAGGTGATCCAGTGCATCCCCCTGCCCTGCCTGGGCCATCTGATGGCCACTTTACCAAGACTGGCTCAGCTCTGCAGGGCTGTGTCCCCTCACTAAGATGCTATCAGTGCTGGGCTCACCTCAGCTGCTGCTTGTCGCCCTGGTGAGAACAGGCTCTTCCTGCTCTCTGACAATAATTAAGTCCCTTGAACAATCGCTTTTACTTTCACTTATCAAACATTGATAAAGAAATGTATGAAATGATGAGAAAAGTGTATCTGACATTACACATTACACCCTCTATTCAGACAATATCTAAAAAAAAGCTGGTCAGTGATACTGGGCCCTGGCACATGGCTGACATGCAAAACTTCAGTGATACAAGAAGTCCTCTGGTTTTCCTGAAAGTACAGACATGTAGATTGATTGATTTATTGAATAGATAATATTTTCTGTGCAAAACCTCGTAAAAATCCTCTCAATTTCTAAAATCCATTGAGATTATCTCTTTCTACAGCGTTACTGGAATGTTGTAGGCCACATAGAGACTGCTTATATACAGATCACTTACTGTAGATCTTAGCTGAAAATTTTGCCAATGACTCTAAGGCTTGCTGATTTCAGCAAAGTTTTTGTAGTTCAATATGCAGAACTATTTTTGAGACAATGCTGTATTTAGTAAGAAGTGAGTCATTGGTACTCTATATAGACCAACAGGAGGTTCAATGGAGAACATAATGGAAGAATTTGATTAAGACATACCGCTTTAATTAGAAAATTACTCCAAGAACAGAAATAGAATTGGTTTAGAATCCCCTTCTGATTTACAGTCCATTGGGGATCAATAACATCTCCTAACAAAAGGTGTAGGCTGCTTTAGAAAATGTCCCTAACTCTGCCTGTTGTTCATGTATCAGTGAATAACTGCTGGCTGGTTTTGCATGTGTGACTATATTATCTCATGGAATTAGTAACAAGATGCTTCTGGATTTACAAAATATGTCTCTTTTTATGTAGTTCAATGTTCCTGACAGATCTGAATTCTTTTCTTTGCAACTATGCTATTTTGCATTGGTCAGCATGGAATAACATGAGAATATTTCATCTCTGGGCATTAAGATCCAAGTATAGTTAGTAAGTTTAAATGAATGCAGTTATTACTTTAGTCCATAAGCTGTTGGCAACCCAGATGAGTGCCAGGGCTCAGGATGTGCAGTGCTGTCACATTTCAGGATTGCAATGCTTTCAGTATTAGAGGCAGTGCATTGCCTGCACAGTCCCTATTAGTGTTTTTTGCTCAGCTGCAAAATCTCTTTTGACAATAGGGAGGAAGCTGTAGCTTGAATATTCCCTGTGCAAAATTCTCCATGGAATGCTGACTCTAGGAAGGGAAATTAACTTTGCTAAACTATATTAGTCTTCATAAATTCAGCCTTTCTGTCCTCTATCCTTCATCAGATCACAACCATAGCTTACATGTAAACCAAACTGAATACTCAAGCGAATGCAAAATATTATTTTTCCTTGCAGAAGTGATAGATGCTTACCAAGGTACTGCACCGTGCTTTCAGCAGAGTTGTAAGAGTAACTGTCCCCTTAAGAGTCATGAGCTGAAATGTCTCAATCCCTTTAAGACTGTGTTTCCAGTTAAGAGTTCCTGAGAGTCCTGGTCGAAGTATATTAGCAACTTGATTAAATTCCTCTCCGTTTCTCTTAGACAATGCCCTTAACTGCTTCTGCTGGTTTACTGTATTAAAGGCTCATCAGAATTATGGCTCCTGACTCAGTATTAATCACCACTGCAGAGCTCCACCGGGGTCCATTCACGACACCACAACACTTCTGCTGACGTGCTTTATGGAGGAGGTCACTATTACCTTTACTGCCTTGGCATTTGTAGGACAGCAGCTCTACCTTAAGATTTTTGAAGTGCCAAGGACATGACACAACTAATTTGATGTGCAATAACTGTCTCAAGCTGGCCTGCAGGACTTCTCATTTTAAGACACCTACATGTCCTTAAGGCACGTACAGTTTCACAAATCTATTAGACTCTTAAAGGAGTGACATCATTATTAACTATAGGCTTTTTCTTCCATTTCATTAATATTTAAAATGGTAGCCATATCCACTGATATAGTGGTAAACAAAAAAGTAGATACACTTACCTATTTGGTGTTCACACCAGTGAAAAATCTGTTATCACTTAGATTAGATATGCATAAATTCTATTTATTTATATTTAGCCTGGCTGAACCTTTAGCTGCAGCAATATAAAATGAATGTGAAAGCAGACCTATAAATTATAAATTAAATAGGTGCACATAACAAACACACATGACGGATATCCGTGGTTAGATAGTACCTGTGCTTCTACTTTTTATAAAAGATGTATTTCTTTTTGAAAACAGATAATTATTTTCTATTCATGTTTTAGGGTGCAAATGTATCTATGCTATTCAAAATATTTTGCCCTCATAAGCCTTCAGGAAAGATGTATGGTAAACAAGTTTGTAGTCATTGTATAACTTGGAAAATGGTTTAGTTTTAAGAGTTTTCCTCATATCTTTTCCACACATTCCTTTGTTATTTATCTATATGCAGTCAGACAGTTGCATTTAATGATGAATCATTTGCCCTAAGCCAAAGTGATTTTTTTAATGAGCAGTAGCACTGTTACATATTGTTTTATTCTTTAGGATGGTAGGCCATTTTTTATTTATTATTTCATAACAAAAGGTTCAGAAGAGATGTTTATCAGGGCAATTAGTGACCCTGGGGTTTTTTTGGTTAGCAAAGCAAGCCAAAACAAAATTATAACATCCCAGCATGCCTTCGACCAGCTGCAACTCACGCTCTGTGGGCTCAGAGAACACGCTCCTTTGCCAGGAACATCTGGCTTTTGAAAAGCTGATAAAAAGTTTTCTGGGATTTCTGTAACAAAAGCCAGAAAAGAATTACAAACTGAGGAGTAACTTCCATAGTTTTTTTTTAAGTGGAAGCAGTTTCATTTTCCTTAGGGATGAAGATCAGAACGAGAAGCACTTGCCAGTAAAGCTGGCCTAAACAAATTATTCAGTAGATACACACTGCTGCAGCTCAGAGCAAACTTGATTCCACATACTTGTCCATCAGCCTATTCCAAAACATTAGCAAAGGCACAGAAATCCTGGTAAAACCAGGTAGGGATAGTTCTGCAAGCATCATGAGTTTTGATTTTAGTTTTGATTTACTTAATATGTTGGCATCTATACCATACAATCTCAAAGCAAGGAGAGGATTTTTTAAAAACATTATTATTCTGGAAGGAATCATATCCTGCTCTGTAAATGCAATCATTGCAGAAAAAAAAAACATTCATGACAAATAGTTTGTTGCTTTTCTATTGATTTTGTGTTTTTTTTTTAATTCTCTAAGTGTTGACTCAACTAGCAGTTTAAGTAGATATCTAATTTCAAAGGTATGATTAGTTTCACAGAGGTTTTGTTCATATGGTTTAATTCTGCACGTACTGAAGTAATTTGATGTATCAGGGTCAATGTCCTGTGCATACAAGAATATCCATAATAGTTCTGTCTGTGATACAAACATTGTTACCTGTACATTAGAGGGTTAAGGTTGAGACTCCAACTCTTGCTTGTGCAGGAGTAAAAGACCTCGGTGAAGTTTATAATCAAATAACTTGTATATTAGCAGTAGCTTTGTGAGTATGGATCTGAATTTTGTTTGCTGTGTATGTACCTTATAAGCATGTTCACCTGAAGCATGAAAGCTGTTAGCTATTTGCAGAAATTGAGTGCATCTTGCAATCGGGTGGATGCTTAGGTCTTTTAGTTTTTCCACTAAGTGATAAATTTAGCCTGGGTTAAGAGGATTTTAGTATCCAGAGGTAGTTTCCTTGCTGATTTTTTTCTTGTTTCTTTGCTTACCCTCATTTCCCTACACAGCATAATTATTTGGGGTTTTTTTCCCCACAGAATCACAGAATGAAAGTCAGTAAGCTGCCTCCTTTTTGGAGATCAATAATTCTTAATTTGCATAATAGTGAACTATTTGTGGCATTTCAGTAGGAGAAGACCTTATAAAATATTTACATTTTTAGAGATTTGAAGAATTACAGATCAACCTCTAATTAACGCTCATAAAAAATTCTGTTTTCTGTAATGAGAACAACACCAAATTCCATCATTGTACATTCCCGATATAATTGTTATTATTCACTGTTTTCATCCCATTACCATTTTTCTTTTTTTCATTTCTACTCTGATCCTTCAACTTGACAAATTCTCAGTTCAGCATATCACTGGATTATCTCCTTAGCCAGTTGCACTTCAAGATAAGTGCCTCTGGTCTAGGACTATACATAAATACACAATGTTTTCCTAATCATGATGGACTGAATGGCTCAATGACCTTAACATAACCCTAATCTAGCCAGGTTTAGAGTTTGAAGGCCATCAAGAGCCCACGGAAAAATAGAATTCACGACAGACTTTGATAATATGACCAGTAGTGCAGAAAGAATAACCCAAAAAAAAAAAAAGAGAAAAACTCCAGCAAAATATAAAACTTGGGGAGATCCTCCAAGACAAATCCCTTTCAATATTTTGTTTTCAGAAAGACTGTATCAATATGTAAATTGTTCTTTATTAGGTGGCTGGAGCAGCAATACTGACTTATGAAATTACAGCTTCTGCTTGATTTTTTTTCTACTCTATAGCAGTTAACACAGTTGTTTGAAAAATCACACCTCAGGCCAGATCAGTGTGCGGATTCCAACCTCAGCCTTTTATTCTGGTCAGTTTTGTTAGCTTGGCCACATAGTGTTCTCAGCACAGCTAAATGGATGGCAGCTTGAGATGTGGGAAGAGGAATGAAAAGCATCAAGTAAAGGAAAGGAATTTACTCTGCTGGTATTGTTACAGAAGACATCATTGGTGGCAAAGCAAGAGGACATATTTTTCTGCTTCAACCTTTGAGTCGACTGTCTTTGTTTCTTTTAACAGAACTGTCAAATGCAAAGCAGAAGTAGAAGGAAATCCAGCATCTGCTGACAACGTCAGGCAGCAAAATTAGCTGTTCACTCACTTCTTTCTTGCGCAGTTCTCTGGGACACAGCCTCTCATCCCCAGTTTGTAATACTCAACAGTCACTGATCGTCCTCACAAGGCCAGAAGAACCTGAAAGAGGCCACGTTGGGTTGGCTGAGCCAGGTACGCCAGAGACTGTTGTGTCTCCAGCAGTAGGGAAACCTAACACAGTGTGAGAGGACTAGGGTGTTACAATGCCTTCCACGGAAAGCATTCGCATTCTGCAGTAAACTGCAGTTCAGGAACTTGCAGGACCAGTGGTATGTTTTGTATTTTATAGCTCCAGGCAGATGGTTCTTTTATGATTTGTTGTTTTTCGCACAGGTATCCTACAAGTCTCAAGACCATTCGGAAATGAATCTCAGGTGTAGCAGAAGTAGCCTGAAAACTTACTGCACGCTGTGGCCTTGAAATGTACATGTCAAATTATTTTTATAACGAAATAATTATCTTTTTAAGGTATTAGTACCTGTTTTATTAATTGAAGGATTGTTTCTTATTTCACCTTAGCAGTACTTAATGTGTGTCTTTAAATATATATTGGAATCTAAGTTACTTAATAAAAATAGATGTAGTATATAATAATAATATAGGATTAATACATACTAGAGTAATAATAATAGCTAGTGATATGTAATAGTAATATAAAATGGAGAAAAAAAAATGTCAGGCTTTCTCTTGGCACTTGTACACCACCAATTATACCTCAGATTTTGAATCTCCAGAGAGGAAAAAATTATTCTTTTTAGCCTGTACTAGTGAGGGAGAAATCAGCTCTTGTGATTGTGGGAGGAAATGACTGATGATAGCATTGTCTGGAGCCAAGTATAAATTGAATAGCTGCAATACAAGCTGCCACACAGAGTACCAGCCTGTGGTTGTGAACTCTTACACTATATTTCAGCCATTTAATGGCTGTAATGGAGTGATGAGAAGAGTGTGTTATTTGATGCACATACTGTGGCTTTTTCTTGTTAAGGCACCATTAGAGGACTGTTCCTTTGGTTAGTGGCAAAGAGCAATCTTGAATGTGGGATATACCTCGTTCCAAAAATACCCAAGGGAAAGAAATGATCCTACCTCTAAGCATACAAGCTTTTCCTTTCTTTAGGCTCTTGGCAGTTTAGTGGTGGTGAGTTAATGAGTTGAAGGTTTCCATGGGGACTCTGGAGGGAGCCCAGGGGCAGTGTAAGGAGAACAGCTTTTGGTGGCATCCCAGAGTTCAGGGATGTAGGAATCTACAACTAAAAGTCTCATGCTGAGCACACCTGAGGGGTTCCAAGCACTCTTGGTTGCACTCTCAGTTGCACTCTCATTTTAGCAGGTACTCCATGGCACTCAAGCAGTCCTTGTTTAAGGAAAGTCTCTGTCTGGATCAAATTTGTTGATATTTCTTTGTAAAAAAATCTAGTATTACTTCTGCAGACACAGTGTTGAAAATGATAGATGTCACAATGAAAGAACTGGTAATCTGAGATTAGAGTGTGAGTCCTTTAAAGTAACATGCTGAATTCTACAGCACTTGTAATTTCCTTCATGAGCAGCTGTCTTCTGTGCCCATTCAGTTATGCACTGCATCCTGTGGCTGGATTTAGCAGCTTGATAGACAGCTCCCAGTAAGACTGCGAAGTTTCACCACATATTCACACAGCTTTCTGTTAAGCTCCGTTTTGTTTCAGGGGCTGGGGAGTAGATTATTCTTTTGTTTGTTTTCTGTGATATGACAGTATTGCAGGACTTCAAGACCAGGAGGTGATTTGCCTCCAATTCCAGGAGGTTTTCAGAGTATACTTTCTATTTGTGTTTACACAGGTTGAATCTGTGCTTTCTAAATAATTTCGTCATCTGAGCATTTCCCTCCGCTGTCTTGCATTTCTTCCTTTGTAATGGCATACTTTGGCAACACAACACAAAGGGACATGTACAGCTAAACAGCAATTTTCAGACAGAGAATAGAAAGCAAACAGGAACTTGCTAAAGCAAATCTCGATTTATATATTGCTTGAACTACTTCTTAAGTCAAAGAGGGAAAAGCATATATTGGGTCTTTCCTCTTCTTATTAAATTACCTGAAGGACTGTGTACATGATCAGCCCCCAGTCTTGCTAGAAGATGAGCAAACCATGTTCTATTGAGCCTTTTTCTGAAGATATTTTCTTTCTTTCTCCTTGAAGAGGAACATTCTGAAAGAGTAGTGGAAAGTACACAGAAAACACTACCATGTGATTATGAATCATCTAGTAAAACAGTAAGTTGTGTCTGCTGGGCTTGTTTTGCCTTTTCCCTTATAGTATAAATCAGGTGCGGTTTCACTGCAGTAAAAACAAGCCAGAAGAGTGAGGACATGTAACATGCAAATATGCTCCTGAGGTAATGAACCTACACCAGCTAAACATCTAGTGAGTGCAGAAATGCATATATGATTTATATGCAGAACAAGCAGTGGCAAGAAAAAAACAGTGGCATGACTGTACCACTCAAGAGAACTGCATACCTCCCTGTCAGAAACTTTTTCAACCCCATTTACTTCTTCAGAGTTACAAATATTTGCCACTCTATAGGACCCAAGTGACTTTGTTATGCATGTGTGCACTATTTTTTCTGAACTCAGACATGGTAGCATCACATACATTTAATTTCTGCCAAATTAAACTCCACCCTTTTACAGATATCCACACAGTCTCAACATGCTATTTTTCCTAATGTTTCTTGAGTTGGCAGAGAAACGAGAAATCTGTTAAACCAGATAACTGACTGTAAGCTTATAATTGATATAGATATAATTAATCAAGGCTATATTGATCTGAATAATCTTTTGAACTGTACTTTGAAAAGAAGCTTGAAGGGGGGAAAAAAGCCTGAAAAAGAAACACGGTTTCATATACAGTTTCTTTCTAAAGGATATGGTCTTGCTTAAAACAAATATCAAGATAACAATAGAATTTCTATAGAGAAACTATGGAATCAAATTCAGCAGTTTTGCAACAAAAAATGAGTAGTCATATTTTTCTGTCTTTAACATGCTTTAACATTTTCTTCAGCCTTCTCTTATAGAACCTGGTAAAGAGTTCCTGAAAAAATAATTTCTTAATTTACTTAGAATAGGCATACAAAGATTGTTTAAATAGATCTGGAGAATACTGTTCAAAGAACAGCTCAGCCTTAGACAATCTAATCTCCTGTTGAACTGCCAGGTCTTTTCATCTTAGTCTTTCTTCACCTTCCAGAGCTGGCATTGAAGGCTTCTTTTGTTTTAAGTAGCCTACATTTAATTATTGGAGTTTTTTCCATAAGCACCATTATACGAAGAAGTGGGTTCATCATGTCTGTTCCATGCATCCTTACTATCTGTGTGTGCCACATCTGGAAAATTCACCCAGTGTCATGGCTGTGCACTGGAGTATAGCACCAAAAATTACTTTTCGTTATCTGAAACCTGGACAAGACATAAAGCTTTCCAAGGCAGGGTCACTGAGCTGGTAACTGGCGTGTCCTGTGCAAGGCCAGGAGTTGGAATCCATCGTCTTTATGGGTCCCTGACAACTCAGTATATTCTATAATTCCATGAACTCTGAGTAGTGTGTGATGCATCCATTTATTAAAGACAAAAATACCAGTCTTTCACTTGAAAACCTTTTAGCAGGAACAGTCGAAACACAACTGACTTAAGCCAATATTTGTATTTCCATGTATCAATAGGCTCTTAAGGCATTATTACTGGGTCCAGTTTTAAAACTACTCAGAATGGTCCTCAAATTTCACCTTTGGTTGTAGCATGAGTTCATTAATCTGACTGAGCTCTTTTGTTACCACAGCTTTAAGTTTGGTTTTCTGCTCAGATCTCTACTCAAAATAAGGTGTTCTTAATTGTCCATAAAAGTTTTAATAAACTCCATGACCCTCCCTTCCATATTACTTTATCACAGTGCTCTTGGATTTTCTTTCAGTTGTTCTAACCTTGGCATGCTCTTATGATTAGCACAAGCAAGAGATAATAGCAATAAAATATCCACTTGTCTCTAGATGGATGAAGTCCTCAACACTGTATTTTCAGAGACAGAAGAGATGAAAGTGGAAATACAAAGGTACACTGATAGCCCCTGGCCTGAACAGTGGCACAAAACCCCAGTGCTGTGTGATGTGACGGGAGGCTCTGTGCTGACAGCTTCCACCCTACGCATCTGGGAAATCCTGCACACACTGACATGTAGAGACCTACCAGAACTGCTGTACCTGTACAGGGCAAATAGCCAGCACAAAACACAGCGAATCTGACACATTCTAATCAGAGATTGACTCTACAAATAATCTTCTGTGAAGCTCGAGGGGCTGCAGCGTGTTACACACAGAGCCTTCTCCCCGCTGACACGGCGTGTGTGGCAGGAGGGGAGAACTCTGGCACATCTCTGTGCATGCACCAGGCATTTAAACTCTGCCATCTGTTCAGGACATAAGGGCTTTGAGCAGTCTGACAGGGTTGCTGAACATCTGGAAATTTTGGACTAAAGGGCTGAAGTGGATGATGTTAATAGCTAAGAACTACAGGACCCGCAGTCTTTGCCTGGATCTACAAAACTCCGTGCCTCCACACAGGCTCAAAATCCTCTATTCATAAATCATTCCTGAAATATGAGATAATTTTTTTTTGCTTGTAAGAGAATAGAATTAGGGGGTTTTTTGACAGCTTACAAGCATTTCAAAAGTCACGTCACTTCAAAACCATGCTTGTTTTATAATTTATGAGGCATTGCATCTCATTATTTCGTGATAAGATTCATGAAGAGTCCAAATCCTCTCAATAAATTCTCCAGTTGAAGCTAAAAAGATTCAATATTTTTTTGTTCATGGATAACCTTAGAAATTCCCTAGAAAATTCCCTAGAAAAGAGGGATCTACATTCACTAGCAGAAACTTTTCAAGGCCATTCCTTTTTTCACTCAACATCCTCCAAATCTACGGAATTATACTAGTTTTTGTTAATATTTTCCTGTGTTCCTATCTAAGGATTTCAAATCTTATTTTGTATGATGCTGACATATGTGTAAAACTTAATAGTGATGGGCCCAACTGTTTATAATGTATTTATAATGTTATGAGCTGTTTATATTACGGATTCACTAAAGTATAAGAAGTCAACAACTTTGTCCAAGTTGCCCATGCAATCTAAAACTTATTTGCATATTGTAGGTATTAAACTTACACAGTTATTCCAGTTTTTAAAAACCCATCTCAATTGTTTACATTTGCACTATAGAACTTGTTTATTTGTTGTTTCCAGATCTGTTTTCTTGGATGGTTCCACAGTCAGGAATACAGAGAATGGGATTGCAAGCCTCTTTTGGAACAGCATCCTCTGCCTTTAGTAAGTCAAAGATCTTAACTTTTCTTCTTCTTATCTACTGAAAGTTCCTCTGAATTTTCAGAATTTTAGTACTCTTTAAAGGATTTTAAACATGTAGAATTTAATTCAAAGTGTCTTTATTTCTGTTATCAACTCCAATTAGATATTTAAGTCAAACAATGCTAGAAGGTTTTCTGACAGTTTCTTCAAATTACACATTGCAGATTTTTTTTCCCTAGTCACTCAAAAAATTATATTTGATTGAATATTGTACCTGAGTGGAGGGTCAGAAACTGTAATGCTAAAGGAAAAGTCCTTTTTCTTTGGATTTAGCAGTAGTCCATACAGATATGGGAAGATACATGTAAAACCTGTCTGTGTCATGTTACCCGTTTATTGGCTGAACAGTAGTGAAGGAAATCAGTAAAGAAATAAGATTATTTTGTTCCCTTTTTCATTTACGCGGAATTATGTTTAAACTGTCACTTTGAGGGAAGTGAAACAAAAGAAATTGGTCAGTGTGGAATAGCTCCTCTTTGAGATTTGTTTCAGATTCTCAAATCGAAAAGCCCCCCTAAATTCCTTTAAAACCTGGCACAACACACTGATGTGCTAGCAGTGCTGTACAGTCTCCACTTGCTGGTTTCATATCCAGGGATGAGCCACAAAAGTTGCCTGAATTTTCATGTGGAAAAATTGGCTTGTACTTCTCTCCTGAGATCTTGCTGGCAGCCAAGTGGACGCAGCTTCCTTACCTCCAGCCAGCTGGCCCACCTGGCAATTACGTGCTAAGCTGTTCCCAGGGATTTGCTGGAAAGGCTTGTTAGAAATTTACCCTGGAAGCGATGAGAGGACCAGGGTCACAGCTTTTTTTTTTTTTTTCCATAGCACATATTGGATGGTCTTTGCTGGAGAGGACGTCTCCCAAGGTCAGAAATCCAATTTGACATGTGTATTCAAAAATGTAAAAGAAACCCCAAGACTTGCCATTGATAAGGAGGTTTCCACAGCAGAGCATACCTGGAGACTTTAGAGAAATAAAGGGCCATTAACAGAAATAGCTCTAAGGCCAAAACTTATCACTGATGAGCTGGAGGCAAGAAGGATCAACGTCTAACATTTCTTTGGACTTGAATATTAACAACAAATATGTTTTATTATGAAGCAGTGGAATAAGTATGAAATTGCTGTCTGAACAATAGAATTCAATGAAGCACATTTTTCTGTGGGGAAAAGCAAACAACACACGGATTGTAAGTTACATAATTATCTCTCACTTAATTGGTCTGTTAAAAGAGAAACAAAGCAAAAGAAAACACAATTAAAATAGTAACTTAAAGGACTGCTCTCTAAAGGCAGACACATCTGAGACAGATAAAGTGTCACTGAAGCCCTGAAATGTATTTAATCAATTTTCTATCTCCTGCTGGCTGCTATAAATAGACACGACTTAAAGGTAGTTCCTTAAGGTAGTTCATGTCAGGACTTTCAGAGGAGAAAATCTTTTCATCCGTGCATTTCAGCCTCCTCAGTCACAGCTATATTGTTAAAAACATTTGATCAATTAAGATAATAAAATTCTGCTTGATAGTTTTAAGAAAGAAAAGAAAGAAAGAAAAAGAAAGAAAGAAAAGAAAGAGAGAAAAAGAAAGAAAAGAAAGAGAGAAAAAGAAAGAAAGAGAGAAAGAAAAAAAGAGAAAAAGAAAGAGAGAAAGAAAGAAAGAAAGAAAAAGAAAGAACCTGTTGTATTCTGAGGTTTGCATTTATATGCTAGGCACTAATATTTTAAATTATACAATTATTTTAATTTATTTAATTAAAATGTCCATTTGTTTCTTTGCATCTAACAGTTTCTTTTCCATTCTTTCTCATGCACACACAGTGTTTTGGACTGCAAAACCTTGCACAGTGAATGGTATGACAGTATCATTCCAGTACTGGCAAAATGGTTTGTCTTTTATTTATTTGCCTTGCTTTGTTCATATACTTCATAATTTCTTACTAGAAGTTCTTTGTCTTTCAATATAGGAAGAAACTACTTATGGTAAACACCGTTTCCAATATGGAAATTGCCCACCACAGACTACTTCAGACGTCTAAAATGCAAATTAAATTATGTTTACTTCAAACTGTACCTACATGCAATGTATACACATAACTATGTTAGAAGCAAAAAGCTATTTATTCCATAGGCTTAAATATTTATTTGTCTGGGCTTTTTTTCTTCTCTTTTCTTCTAAGAGTAAATAAAATAGTTATTAAACAGCCTAATCTCACCCTAAAATTCTGCCATATCTGGAACAGCTTTTCATCATTACAAAGTTCTCTCTCTAAAATGACAGGAATCAGAGCAGCTAAAAATTATGACCAATATGATGATACTAATTTTCAGTGAAGAACCTAAACTCAGTTCAATACCATTAAATGGTGTTGCATTAAAAAAAAAAAAAAAGCTTTATGATGTTTCTTGCACATAATGGCAGACAAGAGGAGTTGGGGTTCTTATTTGCTCGTTTGGGGGTTTTTTGTTTAGTGGGTTTTGAGGGTTTTTTTTACAATTACTGGTCTCTACTGTTTGTGTTTCTGAAAGTTTGGGAAAGAGAAAAGCACCCTCAGTGTTTCTAAATAAAATTTGGGCATGTCTTCAGCCTGATTTTCTCTGTTCCTGATGAACTGTGTAGACCTAACAGCTTGTGGAGGTGAAATTATTTTCATAGTGAGAAAATGACAACAAGTATTTTAGGTATGGAAGCCCAACACATAATAATTCTATACTGTACTTAAAATGCTTTGTTTTTCTAGCAAAACTATTTGTGAAATTTGAAGGTATCCCAATGTTTTTAATGTTAAAAACATCTTAGTGGATCAAGTGGAAGATTTTTGTTTTATTAGAGAAAGTGTAATTAAGACGTTAAAATTCAATGAATAAAGAGGAAAAATGAATCAATTCTAGTTAAAAACACATCAAAACTTTTCATTATTTAAACAAATGAATGTATTTACCTGGTTTTTCAGGTAATATTTATCTCTTCACCCTAAAGATTTTTCATTAAGTTTGTACTCACTCATTCTTTGGACTTCTCTCAATATGAAGGATTTCTACTAAATGATTTTGACCTTTTAGCTGAAGCAAATGATATCATGGACATTTTCCATAAAACAAACAGGATCCATGGTATGGCATGAAATGTGAGACCATAAGATTCTATGTGTACTTTAATCCATAAGATTAGGTTAGAATCTATAATTAGTGTTTGCATGCAATAGATAAAATGAGGTAATTAGAACTATCCATTTAGTAAACATAGCCTCATGGAGCTAAAATCAATAAGCCAATGAAATTCCCTTCCCTGTCTGTTGTATAGAAGTGTTCCTATATGTGCATGCAAACACCCAAGCAAATATTCTTTCTAAAACACTTGTGATTAAAATGTGTATCAATATAAATTATTTTAAATATGGGTTTTATTTCAAATTCCAGCTTTGTAGGTGTAGGAAATTATTCACATTATTTCAACTTATACAAGTCATCAAGTTGATTTGGTTTTAGAGCACTCAGATGGTTTTGAAAAGCAATGGCATATGACAGTTTTTCTGAAAGGATTTTAAAAAAGCATGCAACAAGAATTGATATTTAGAATAAATTCAGTTTAAAACCCAATTAAAATAAAAAGCAGTTTGAAATAATAAAGTACAGATATGGAAAAAAAGGAATGTGGGAAAAGACAGGGAGCACAATTCACAATTTTGTCTTGGAAAATGATGCGTTAAACACTTTTGGCCCTACCCTCACCAGGTACAAATCCAGCTAACTCCACAGGCAATAATGGAACTGTTCCAGTCTGCCCTAGCTGAAGAGCCAGTTCTAAATCTTTTTAAGCACATTTTCATCTTTTAAACTTGTGCTGTCTGAGCAGTTTTAAGTATGACTATCTGAGCAAAGAAATTTCTCAAGCACAATGGGGTTTAATTATGACAGCTTAAATTAATTGCTTGGGTAAATTAAAGACTTTGCTTTATTCCAGATAGTTTTCTGACTCAGAACCATTTCTACTTTATCTGAAAAATCCTTTGCATAGTGCTTTAGTGACATTTAGTTTATTGTTTGTCATCACTAACCAGCTCTCCAGAGCACTGTCCTCCTGCTTGCTGCACAAAAAGCCCAAAGTATTAATCTTGTGATTTTCATCTAGAAATGGACCTTGAAAAATTAATTCCAGGGCATCTTGCTCCAGCAGCTTAGGGCAAATATAGAGCAGAGTGCTCCACTGGAGATTACCGTGCTGCTGGCAGAAGTGGTAGGAGAGACCTTCTGCCCACAGCTCACCTGCTTCTGTGAGCAGTCTGTGAACCTCCTGTAATTTATTGTATAATAATACTCTGAAATCCGATATAAATAAGTTACAATAAATAATGATGCACACACTAAGCCACTTGTCATAACTGCAAAGTACACACAGGCTTCTGAGTGGAAAAATGGGGCCCTGGATTATGAAGAAACCTTTAAATTCAGTGTTTGAAGAGACTTAACACAAAATGGAAGGACGGACTGTTTTGTGAATGGCTTGGAAGCACAAACAGCAGAGGAAAAGAGAATTTATGAAAAAAACATAAAATTTGGAGAGGCTATGGAAGCCATGGAATAGTCATAAAAAAATTATAAAAGCTACTGCGTTTGGTGCTTTAAAATCAGATTTTACAAGGTAATAGGGAAGGAAGAAGAGGCAAAGTGCTGAAAGGAGCACTCTGACTCCTTAATCCTGAGGCTAGCTGAGCTTCATTTATGCATCTTAACAGCAGTGACCTAGGCTGATCTAAATTACATTGATAGCAACAGCTCCCTGAAGACAAGAGTTATGTTCCCTCTGTTGCAAGGCTGACAAGAGGAGGAACAAAAGGTTTTGAAATGAATATGAGGTTCACCTAATTTAATTCAAATAGATTAGCCATTTGAGAAATGTTTTGCTCTCTCAAGGAGATGGGAAGTACTGGAACAAATTTCTGCTTTACTGTCACTACCCTCAGTAGAGTTTTATCAAGTTGAAATTTGGGCTTCATCAGATAGAGAGAGCAGCAGAGTTCTCACATTTTGCTCTGTGATCAGTGCTGAGTTTCTTCAGGGCCTTTGCTGGAATAAGGGTTATTTCACTTTCCAATTTATGTGAAAATATTTTCTAATCTATTTTTTCATCTTTTCCATTCTGTTCTCTGAAGAATTGCTTAAAGACATTTTATCAGAATCTAGGAAAGCTTGCAGTAATCCAACCCAAAAATGACCAGTTCTATTTACAGGACTGTTACTTCTCAGAGAGCCACCTCTGCTCTGTAGCAGCTTTGTACCTGTGAAGTCGAGGTGCATCTTTCCATTCAGTGAACTGAATAAATGGGTGGTATAGTTTCAGAAGAAACTGTGATGATTTATTGTGTTTCACTGCTAGAACAGCTTGCTGAGGAAATTTGATTTCTGTGGGAAGAAAGAGAATACAATATACTATATTTAAATTTTCAAGAGACATACCATAGACAGCAGGTCGAGGGGAGGGGATTCTGCCCCTCTGCTCTGTCCTGCTGAGACTCCACCTGCAGTTGCTGCCTCCAGTCCTGGGGTCCTCAGCGCAGGAATGACATCAGGCTGTAGGAGGAACTCCAGAGGAGGCCACCAAGATGATGAGAGGGGTGGAGCACCTCTGCTATGAGGAAAGGCTGAGAGAATTGGGGTTGATCACCATAGAAAGGAGAAGGCTTCAGGGTGACCTAGTTGCAGCCTTCCAGTACCTAAAGGGGGCCTACAAGTAGAATGGAGAGGGACTTTTACAAGGGTGTGTAGTAACAGAACAAGGGGGAATGGTTTCAAACTGAAAAAGAGTAGTTTTAGATTAGATATTAAAAAGAACTCTTTACTGTGAGTTGGTGAGGCACTGGAACAGGTTGTCAGAGAAGCTGTGGATGCCCCATCCCTGGAAGTGTTCAAGGCCAGGTTGGATGGAGCTTTGAGCAATCTGGTCCAATAAAGGGTGTCCCTGCCCATGGCAGGGGGTTGGAACTTTGCTCTTTAACATCCCTTCCCACCCAAACCAGTCTGTGATTTATGATTACAGTGAAAAATCAGTAAAATATGTCAAATGGCCTTTATTAGAACAAAATTTATTTCTACCAAAACCAAATCATCTTTTGTTTTGAAAGACCACTTCTTGAATATGTGTGGGAATGGTGAGTTCATGAAAAGTTACCAGAATTTTAAAAAAAAGTTATAGTTGAGGGTAGAGTACATTGACATAGAAGAAATGACAGGGTAAGAAAAATCTGACCAGGCCCTCAAAAAAGAGGGCAAATTGATTAATAAAATGTTTTCTGGTAGAATTGCAGAACTGGTGAAAAAGTTCCAGTTTAAATCAGGATTTATTATTTACAAATTTCATGTGCTGCTTGAATAAAGTGATGGAAAATTCTCCACTGACTCTTGGCTGGCAGTAGCAGCCAAAGCAGATGAAGAATATTTTAAGCAGATAAGAAGACCAGTGAGATTCTTCTTTCTGGTGCTTTAATAATCTATAAAAATTGTATTAAATGTAGATAAGTGGATAATAACTTTCCATGTCTTTTGGAACTCAAAAAGAGTTCCTAAGTGCCAAAAGCTATACCCAAAATATAGTTTCAAAAGTGATCCATACCAAAGTAAGCACATGATTGCATTTGTCCAAAAATTATGATTTTTCCCATTCGTCAAGTTTAAATTAGGAGGATATTCTATTAAGTAGCAAAATTTGATGTTAAATTGTGCCATATGCACAATGATCCTATTTATTTAATCAGTAAAATTTATGTTTTAAAGTTTTAATCAATAATCTCATAAACATATAGTTTTGACTAGCAAATATGAATAAAAAGACTATCAATCAAACACAAATCACACTTCTTCAGAGGTCAGCTCTGTGTAGTTCAGGCTCTGTGTAGTTCAACACCAAGAAAGAAGAAAAGAATGAGATGTGGAAATAAGTAGAAAAAGGTACTCAGATATTTTGGATAGATCATCAGAATTAGATTTTGCCCATCTTCAATTTTCAGGAAATCATTGGAACAAATATTCAAGTAAACTAATCACACAGATGGAAGATAGAACATAATTATGCACCAATACAGATGTATCAAGAGCAAATTATGTTAAATCCATGTAGTTTTTTTCTGTCATAGCTTGTAAGAGTGGAGAAAAAAACGCATTTCGTGCACCTTGACTTCAGTGAGGCTTTTGATGCTGTGGCAGATTGTATTCATTAGCAAGATAAGAAAATGCAACCAAACTGAAAGTACTTAAAAAAACAGCTGGAAAAGCACACTCAAGGGGAACCCAATATTGTGCATTATCGAACTGGGTTAACATATTGATAATTCCTAAAAAATTTGTTCTGAGCCCTTTACTATTTTTCTAATGAGCCAATCAATAGAAGAAAATAGGAATATTTACTTTAGAGATGCCACTCATTTTGGAAAAGTGGCAGTCCTTTATGAGATGGGTTCAGATGTAAAACGACTCTGATAGACTGGAGTAATAAGTCAAAAAAAAGAGAATGAACAACACAGAGTTCAGTTTTTAAAAAGTCTCCCCTTGCATAGGCATAGAATGAATTCTCACATTACCAATGGGCACCACATCAAAATTACTCATTGTGCCGAAAAGATCTGTAAGAAGGGAATGTACTGAAAACTCAGTGTGACTGTGTCTTGTTTTCAGAAAGCCTACTGGCACACTACTGGGATCTAAAAGGTAAGTTTGTCAGTAAAACATGGGGCATAACCTTTCTACCACACAGATCACAAGTTATCTGCCCAGCTCTGGCACTACATTGGAATAAAAATTCAGTCAATGGTGGGAGAATAGTAAAAAGGCTGATCAGTGATCAAGAAACATGGGTTAAAATTAAATACTGGAAGTTTGGGAGTTATTAGAGAGAAAAAGGAGAGCTGAGGGAGGGAGTTAGTCTTCCTTTATATAAATGTTAGTCTGAAGGAAGGAAAAACCTGTTCTGTAGTTCTCTCTATATATTATTATTACATGTACGAATTGGTGTGTCAGTGCTGTTGGTCCTATTTCTGATATTTGTCAGAAAGTGGCATTTGTCACTGCAATAGTCCTAAGACATATATATGTTGAAAAGGTAATACCATACACAAAAAAGTACTTGCCCATTCTTAAAAAGCTTAAAAATATTAATATAAAACATTCCTCTTTTTAGCACTTTAAGTAGTGAGGGACATGTAAAAAGAAAGTTAGAGAAACAGATGCTGTCAAACACTCATAAGGTGCAAACTGAATTAGTTTAGTTGAAATTACACAACCTAATAAAATGGTAATTTAGAATTTTTCTTCTGGAATAAAACTATATTAATGAGTACTAGTGAATGTTTGTTAAACTATTTCATTCTAAGAGATTCATGCTGGTTTTTAAAAAAAAAAAAAAACAAACCTCTGAGACATCAGTGCTATGAGAACTTAGACAACGGTTTAAAGTGCCTGCTTACAAAATCTAATCATGCAAAAAATGTCCAAACTGGGATGCCAGTTTAGTAAGGAAAATGGTACTGACCAGTAAAAGTGAAGATGTTATTCCTATGAGGAGAAAATTAAAATAATCAGTAAAAAACTAGAAGAAATGCAGAGCAGATGACTGTAGGCGGTAAGAAATACTACGAGGAAATCACAGGGGCAGAATGGGCCACTGAAGTTGGTCTGTTAAAGAAAGTTACTTGCTCTGCAGTAACCTGCGATTCTGTAACTTCAGAACCTCAGAAATTTAGAGAGCTGTGATTTTGGCCCAACACCTCCCAAACTGAGCACTTAAACTAGTGATCAAAACCCCACTTTCTTTCTAGAAAGCACTATTCTTCCTGATCTATTTGCAGAGGTGGAAGAATGTGGCCCAAGAATCCACTGAACCATAAAATTAACATTTGTGGGACTATGTGGGGCTCAAGACATCTACTCCTGCAAAAATAAACACACAGAGATAGACAGGTAGATATGCCATTTCTTGAAAGGAACTAAATTATGCAAATTGATGATGCACAAATGAGAATTTCCACTGTAAGTCCAGAACAGAAAGGATGAAGACCTACTGAAATGGGTAGTACCTTGGTTATTTGTAACGCTCTGACCCTAATTTACAATTCAGAAAATCTTAGTTCTGATACCTTTTGGCTAATCTAACTTAAGGACTTTTTGAAGAATCATATTTAGAAAGTACTTCTATTCAGAAAGAAAACACAAACATTATTTTAATCATGTTTACATCTTCTAAAAACAATAAGGTAGAATTACCTAATGTTGTCATAAACTTGAATATTTTACGAGACACTTGTAGTACAATTTTAAAATGAAAAAATATATGGTAAGAATAATTAAAATAAAATTGATAGTAGAGACATAAGGAAAATCTTTGTCAAAAATGTTGGAAGCTGATTCTGATAACTTCTTTCACAACAGCATAGATCAGGATCTGCTCCACTCAAGTCAGTGGGACTAGATTTAAGTGTGAAATCAGGAAAAATTATATTTGATTATGCCCCAAGTTATTAACTATTCCATAATATTACAGCAAATAGGATGGGAACACATCTTTCGCACCTGCTAATAGGTAAGAACTGTGTTATCCCAGAGCCTCCTTGAAAACCATTGAAGGTAATTATAATCTTCCCAAGAGCTTTAGTGCACCTGGAATTATGGTTTCAGGAAGGAGATGCATGAAAGATTAAGAATACGCACAAAAGTCAGAGTACTCTTATTGTAAGGGGAACGTGGCTCTTGCACGTTTTTCCGGACTCTTTTCCTTGCATTTGCATTCTAATGCAAGTATTTCATCAGTGTGCAATTGTAAACATATGCTTCAGAAAAATGACCTATTGATGGGTTCCCCAAAAAGCCCCTACTGCCTGTAATGTGTAATTTAATTTCAATTTCTGTCTGAAATTAATTATAAGCACTGTGAGACATCATAGAAAATTGCATATTCTGTTTTCCTTTTTTTGTTTTTTTTTATTAGCAGCAATAAATTCCTGCTGATTCTTTTTGAATTATGTTTATGTTTTTACTGATATGAAACTTTTACTGATAACACTAGTGAAGCAGCAATAAGCAAGGTAAAATATACATGAATGCACTTATTCATGGTTTATGATTAACCATAAAAAACACTAGGATTTTGAACAGCTTATCTTTTTCTAGCGTCCTTTATTGTGTCTCCAAGGCTTGGTATTTTATATATTAGTTAAAATATATGCTACTCTTACCATGAATGGAAATTAAAACTACAATTTATTTACGGGACAGTTTTATGGCCGTATATATGTGTACTGCTGGTCATAACCCTGTATGAGGCTGAACGAAAAAGATTTGACTGTAAAATATGTCACCCCTCATATCATAGGTTTTGCTACAATACTGCATAGAATACATAAAAACCAGTTACTTCCAAAGCCCATGATATTTCTAGTATATAGAGGAATACATTTTCCATCTGTAGAATTACTTTCTTACTGCATCTTTTACAAGCTTTATGTTAAGGACTTGGACTTCAGCATATCAAACATAATATTTTACCAGTTTTTTTTAATAGACTTTGTTGCAGCTCCATCTAGTCTCAGAGCTTTCTCTTCCACTTTCAGCTAGCCCAAGGCTGAATGAAAAATCTAAGGTCAGGCTTTTCTCTCAGTCTGGGTAGCTTGACTTGGCACCCAATATCTGCTGTACTTCAACAATGGGGAAGACACAAGATCCTAAGCTTTGAAGTTCAGTAACACTTGAAAGAAAGCCCTAAGGCAAATACCAGAGTCAAAGAAGTTAAATCTGTTCTGGATAGGTGAAGCAATACCCCATAGCTACCAAGGGAGATTTAATTAATAAAAACATGCTAGCTCCCTGTCATTCTGTGCCAGAATATCCTCTTGTGATCTCTGTCAAGCTATGTGATGTTAAACAACAATTCAAATTAAATACTTTATTCAAGATATAACTTCTGTTTAGAAAACCAGTTTGGGTACTTTTGGAATTCAAAAAAAACAGTTATCCAAAGTAGAGAGAAAGCAGTAGACTAAAAGACCTTTCAGATGTTGGGAGAAGAGACATAAGTCAGGAAAAGAAGGAAAAACATACCTGGTAAAGTGTTCTGTCCTTTACAAAGCATATTGTTACTTTGCTTAGCCTCTTCAGCTCAATGATCTGTGAAGCCTAATGTAGTTTCCAATTTCTTGTAGGAATTGCTGAATTTCTGCTTGTCCATGAAAAAACACTTGCTCTGGGGGGAAATTAATAAATAAATAAATAAATAAATAAATATTAAATTTATCTACATGGATAATGTTGGAATAGAGTCAGTCATCCAAAAAGAAACTTCATCTGAAATATATCCATTAGGCACTTCTGTATCTTAGCGTCCAGAGTACCTCTGTTTTTGCACACAAGTCCACTGAGAAATCTATCAAAATGTGCAAACAGTTTTAATTTTTTCTTGCCCTCCAACTTCTTTGCTGCCTCTTGCTTATTCTCATCCCTTAAATTTATTTTTCTTCTTCTTTCGTCTTCTCAGTTTATCAAGCAATTTTATAATCTATTTAGTTTTGCTTATCTATTCTCTTCCCTCAAAACTTTTTTGAGTGTTATGTTAGTAAAGTCTTTCAAGAACCCCATAATCAAATACATTTCATCATGTTTTACCAATGACTGAAATTTCTGGAATATGATGCATCGTTACAAAGGACATTTATCTTATTATAGGAGCATCATTTACTTGGTTTGCTAAAGATGTTGTCACATGTAGAAGTATAAATTCCGAGTATTCTGCCTGCCCTCTTCTTTATCAGAGAGAAATACACATCCTTTCAGCTCATGCCAATAACAACTTCAGGACTGGACATTTCTTTGGGGTTTAATGACCATTTCCAGGCTTGTGGATCATTGGCTCCCAGGAGGCTGTTAATTCTCAGAAAAAGCTCTTTTCCTCTGCTTTTATTGCTTAACTGTATTGTGTGTAGAAATGCTGTATAATATAAATACTGGAAGCAAGTTACCAGCTGAGTAGAAAATGATATGGCTCAAATTGACTTTAGCTTATGCCAGATGGCAGTTGGATATTAGCAAGTGCATCCACTGCTCATCCTTAATTTAACCAAAATTTCAGGCTAAGAAACTGCCTTTTACTTTTCCTTTATAAAGGACCTAAATTTGTCTTGAGATTTGTCTTGAGAGCATCAAGGATGCACTTTTGAATCATAAAATGAATAAACCCTAACAACTTACATATTCCTTGCAATTTTTACCTCTCAAAAATTTCGTTTTGCCACTTTGAACTGAAAGTAGATCTACAGTTTTAACCAGGCACTGATTAAACTGAGTTATTAACCCCTCAATAACAACGTTCGTAATGAAAATACAGACAGATCACTAAGTGTATTGCCTATTAAGAGCAAGATCTAAAACAAATTGGGGGGGGGAGGTGTTTGTTTTTAACATAGTGTTATTTTTCTTTCCTTTTATTTTGTAGGCAACCCTCTAAGTCTCATCTTTTGTAATAGGACAGTCAGAATTAAACCATTACATTTACTGTAGTCTGAACTGGGTTTGGAGTTCAATGTGCAACATTTAATTGACAGGTGAAGCACAGTATTAAAATAGACTCAGATAGACTCCTAAAATTAAAAGAAAATAATTAAAGAGAAACTAACAATAACAACCTCATTAGAGTTTATTCTTACGTATTTCTTTTGGAAAGACTTTTTTTTCAGTTTAAATCTCACTGGTCATTAATTTCTCCTTTCTTCAGGGTTGCTTTTGCAGTAATAAGCAAGATATTAAGAGAGTGCAGCAATGCCTTTGCTGTGTAGATCTCCAAATCACTAACATAAAACTCATGATAAAGTATGCAGGATGGAGGGAAAGCAAGAGATTGGAATCATTACTGTTTCAAAGGTGCCAAAGCCCATTATTTCCTGTATCAAAATTTATGGCATATCCTATTAGAGCTCTGTGGCCAGAGTTGAAGGTGTGGGCAGGAAAAGCAACTTTATCAATTACTTTCTGTTCATTTAGATTTTGCTGTTGTAAGTCCAGCTGTGTTTGGCCAGTTTTTGTCCTGTCGCGTTTTCATTAGCTTGCGTACAAGTTTTACAAAAAGTGAAGGAGCTTAAATTAAATCCCACTGGAAGCAAGAATGCCAAGTGAAAGGTTACAGTAACTCATTTTCATCTAGATTAGCACGTTCTGTGCTAAATTTTGATCAGTTTGACTGCCTTTCAGACTTCTGATTCTCTTGTTAGGGAATGATAATACACGCAGACAACCATATCAGCCATCTAGATACAAGCTATTGTAGTCCTTTGGCAGCTGAGTGACCAACCAGAATTGCTTTTCAAATCTGAGTGGATTGCTCAGGTGCTCAGTGAAAATGTATATGAAGTCCTCAGAGCTAGGTATGACACATAAATAACTATGCCACACTTCCACAAATCAGTGTGAGCTACACTTAAGATAACGGCCAATGCTAAGTTAGATCAGAGGAAGAATCAGTTCTGAAAATATGGAACAGTTGAAAACAAAGACATCTGTTTCTTGGTGCTCATGAGATACTCAGCATTCTGCCACACATAATCAGATGTTCATATCCCATCGTATGTACATTAATTTCCTATTAAACAATTGGTTGCATACTTAAGAAGTGTGTAGCTAGATTGAATTAATGTAAGACCTGCAAGCAGCTTGTGTCTGACCTGAGGCAAGCCTGGAGGCCTCAGACAAAAAAGCTCTTCAGTCATCCTATGTTCTCCTTCTGGGTGAGTGTCTGACTTCCTAAACCCCAGGTTCTCCATGGAGTAAAATGTGTAAGTCCAATTGGGAAACCTAAACAAGGTTCAACACTTCCCATTCTCCAAAAATGGTAAATTCCATAGCCTTTCTGAAAGTATTTGACAGATTTAAGGTCACATAATTCACAAGGATAATTTATTAGAAACATGACAGGCCACCTCCCTCACCCTCTCCTAGTTATTTAAACGGTGGCTTAGTGGTTCGATTTCTCAGAATGCATGGATTCCTACATTAGTTTTCATTCTCTGTATGACAATATATAAAAAAAAAAAATCATTTCCTGAAAACTGCTCAAGTTACCAGGTGAGGTTTCAGGTTTGGAAAAGGTACGTAGCTCCTCTTTTTGAAGCTGGAACCTCTTTCCTTACTGAAGGAGGCGTATTGGCTAAAACAAACCCTAGCTGCACAGCCTGATGGTTAAATCCTTTTTTCAGTAAGAAGGATGAAGATGATGATTAGCTCATCCCAACTCTGCATTTTAAATAACAGGAATGAGTGTCCTGGACAGTTTCTAAGTTTTCAAGACTTAGATGATGACCTGAGGGAAAAAAATCACATACACATCTTTGTTTTCCATTTTCAGATTCTCATTCTCTCTCTACATGGAGACTAGGTACACAATTTTCAATATTAAGATATACCTTAAGATTAAGGTCCTGGCATGTTTTCTTCAGTTGAGCTTAAAGTCTTCATTCTATTCCCACCCCAACATATTCTACACCTCTGAGACTTTACTTGATCTAGGTTATAATGGTTTTTGGGCCTTTTTAGGGAAAGAAATAGTTGATAACCACAGCAAAGTGAAGTAGGAAAAAAATCAGATCTGAGTGAAAAAGGACTGATTTTTTTCCTATTTTTTCCCCCTCTACAAATTTACAATATGAAAAATACAGTTCAAATCAATCCTTAGAAATTCTTCCATTCAGTCCAACACAGAAAAAGAATGAAATAATGAATTTATTTTTTGGAGGGAGAGGGGATGTGTGTGGGTAAATATGTAATTTTTTAACCCCAAATTCTCTTTCTCAGCTTTGCTTTTGTTGAAAAAATAACCACATTCTGTCAGGCTTTATTGCCACACATTACAATTATATATGGTTTTAAGTATACATAAAAACAGTGCTATTGAAATGCAAACAACTATTATTCACATAAAAATCTCCCTTTTGAAAAACCACATTTTTAACAAATGTAATTTTCAAGTCAGATACGCTTCTGGCCTTTGTTGCAATATTAGAAGACATTAATCCTGAATCATGACTTTGGATTCAAAATCTTCAGGTTTTTCACACAAATACAAAAGGATTTCCAGACAAGTTCAAAATATACTTTGTCAGTCTCTAAGAAAAATTGTACTCAGCAATGACAAATATTTCTGACCCAAGGAAGACTCTTAGCTTTTTCAGTTTATTACACTGTTACTGCTTTTGCCAGTATTCTTTCCTCACAAATATTTTCCATTCTTTGTTAGAAAAATCTAATTCCTCCTAGACAAGTTTCCTAATTAAAAGTAATCTTTAGTGCAAACACAAAAAGGAGTAACTTTTCTGTAACTGCCCTTTCCCTTTCTGCAGAAGATAATAAATGTGACCATGTACATTGTCTATCTACCTCATATGTCTAGTGACAGAAACATTAATTCCAAGCACATTTTTATTTCAGCCACTTTTTTGCACCCTGTTAGTGCATGAAGAGCAATATTTCTGTGGAGTTACAGTGACATCAAGTGGCTGCCTATACAGTCCCTGCAAATATATCAATATATACTCCAGCCATTGGAGAAGAAGCCAATGTAGGGAACTACCATTAGGTAACGTTGAGAATATCTTACCTCTTTGATATATTAGTGAACTTCCAGTTCCATGTGATGGATTAAAATCTTAATTTTAGATGTATCATCAGAGTGTGCATCATTAAATGCCGTTAATGAAAATCAAACCATCGTATTTCATTCTTGAGATAGAGTTCAAGGGCAAGAGACTGACACTGAGATGAAAAACAGTGCCCAAAACCAAATCAACTAAACTGCTCTCTTTTACCCTGTGATAAACATAACGGGGTAACTCAGTCAGCCTCTGTGCAGCCATTAGGAAAATGGAGAGACTGATAATGATCTTCTGCTAGGATTTTTGCAATTGAGTTAACAAGTTAATATCTACAGCTTCACTTGCATCTTCTGGTTCAATGACATGAGTATGAAGACATCCATTTTAAGAGTCTCCATTGAGTGCATTTTCTTCACCAGCTTGTTTTTACATGCACTTCCCTGATGGGATGACTTCTCCTTTGCCTTTCCTACAGTCAGCTCTTTCTTCTGTTTGCTATCCTCAGCCTCTCAAAACTAATGCAATCACTCTCCATCCTTCTTCAGTGTCACATCAGAGCTTTTTTCCTTCTTCAAAGCTTACTTGAGTCCACTTGTTTAGATGGCCTCCAAGAGAGGATAGCAGGGGAATAAAGGCTCAATATGAAATCAATAGAAGGTACTTTTACTGTTGACCAGAGAGGAACTACAGAATTCAGGCTCATCATAATATTGCCAAAATGGTCACTGAGAAGCACAGAGGGAATATTGAATGGAGTTTGTTTGAATTTAAATGTACTGATACAAAAATTGCAAGTTAACTCACAGTTTAATACCAGTGCGGTATAATACAGTGGTTGTATAATACTGACTTAAGTTGTAGAAAAGATGAGAATTACTTTCTTCAGTTTGAGGAAAGCCTTTAATATTGACATCTTTCTTGACTAGTCCACATTTTTCAATGTATCATAATGACTTCAACTTTGTGAGTGAATCATATTTACCTGAAAGGATTATTTATTGTGTAGATATATAGTGTAGGTATATAGTTTAGATATATATATACATACACACACATATATAGACATATTTATATATATATTTGTCGTTGTTTGGTTTCTTGTTGTGTGATTCTCAAAATGCAAATTATTAGCTCTGGTACATCAAGACTTATTTGCAAGATTAAGATGCAAATTCAATATTAATAAAGAAAGAAAAATTCTGGTTTGAAGTGCATATTCTTTAGCTCTCATAAAAATATTATGTATGAGAAACGATGTGGGACAAAAAATCACATGACTGCATTGCTCTGGAAGATATACAAAATAAAAAGCATTAATCAGTCTGCTCACAGGACTATTTAAAGCAGAAATCCCATTAAGTGCTTAAATTGATTTACTTTTCCCTCCCCCAAAATAATAAAATAAAATCCTCAAGTGTCTATTAAATCAGACAATAAATAAGTGTAGGTAGGTAAAATCCTTGGGGAAAGGAAGGACCTTAAGGCCATCTGATTCATATTTCATACCTCTTCCATTTCTCCATCTTTTTTTCATCCTTGTTGAAATTCATACATACACAATGTCATAAGCTAGTGTTGGTTTGGATTCAATTTATTTTACAAAAAAAAAAAAATCGTGTGAACTGAGGCCAAAATAGTCTAGTGAAATAATTCTGATTTTCATTTATATTCACTGCCATGTCTCTCCACTGAAGTTAATGCATTTTCCCTGAAAGGTAATTCATTTCAATTTAAATCAATACAGTATCTTTGAACTAATGCCTTCCAGAGATGCCGTGTTTGAACAAACAGTGATATATTTGTGTAAATTGCAAATTTTGTTGGTAATTGCACCAAAAAAAGAGATGCACAGAAAAATACTTTTTCCTCTAAACAATACAAAGCATAAACACTAGTAATTCATGTTTTGTTTTGTTGTTTTGCTTTGGTAATCAGTATTTGGTATTATGGTCCCTGATGTCGAGGAGGGAAGGGAAAAGCTACTTATATGTCTAAATATAAATGGGTCTAGTTTTTACCTAAAAATGAATCAGTATTTTCATGAAAGGAATGACTATTTTTTGAGATTTTTTTTTTCCATGCCTCTCAACATACCAGGGAAGACTGGCCTAGGGAACATAAAAATCCATGTTGTTTTAAATTTGCATTTCCTAACCTACACAGCATAACCTCTCAGTTAACACTTAATGGGAAGGGGGTACAGATATGAGAAGAGAATGTTTTTACTTCTTAATTTCTTGTTTAGCACAAGCCAGTAATGTGTGTGGTCACACAAGAGGCAGGAAAATCCCGACCGATAGAATACTTGACCATCATTCTCAAGTTCCTCTTGCAAATAATCTGAAAGACTTTGAGCAGTGTTTTTCAGTCTGTAAAAATTACCGTGCCCTTTGAGGGATCAAAGGGATTATAAAACGCTGGAAAATGTCACATCAGTTGCCGATTGCTCAGTTCCTTCAAGGGAGCTGAGGAAAGCAGCAACTGTGATTGCTGGCTGACAAGGCTCCCACCAACCGGAGAGCTGGGAATGGCCTTGAATTGCTGGCAGTGGCTCAGCTTCTTTGTGACACTGTCCTTGAGAAAACTGAGGACTTCACTGATAGAGATATTTTGAAGTAGAATATGAAATGCAACAAGAGTTTAAACCTGTTGGAGCCAGTTTGATCCTGTTTAAAGCAGTTGGTACCCGACTGGTCCAGTCTGAACTGGTTGGAACCAGTTTGATCCAGATTAAACCAGTTGGAATCGGTTTGATGTGGTTGGAACCAGTTTGAACCGCTTTGATCAGGCTGGAACCAGTCACAGCACCAAGCCTGTCAGAGTTTTAAGAAGTTTTTGGACAACACTTTCAGGCACATAATGTGATTCTTGGGATCTCCTGCACAGGGCCAGGAGTTGGACTCAATGATTCTGGTGTGTCCCTTCCAACTCTGCATATTCTGTGATTGAATGGTTCTGTGATCTGGTTTTAACCAGTTGGAAACACTTTGACCCCGTTTGAACCAGCTGGTGTCTGTCTGATCCAATTTGCACCATCAGAATGATGGAAGAACCCAACTTTATTTACCTAAGATGTTTTAAAAGAAGATCCTCCAGACCAAGGTTAGGAAGTTAGCTGGTTAGCTCGTCATGTGGGGCAATCACTAAAAATTCTAAAGTACATGCTTTCTTCTCCTTTTTTTTCATACTATTATCTCCTTTAACCCATCATGTGGTTGTCATCCTTTCTTGAGAGAAAGTGCAGAGGGATGCTGATGAGAGACATATTAGGAATTTTACTGTAAGTACTTTTTCCCCCCCCATTACTCTATTTTAGCTATCTCGCTATCTTTCTGTGTCCAGTTCACTATATGGATGGGTATTGATCTTCAAATATAATACCTCTTTCTGTATGTTTTTGACAGCTTCCTCATTTATTAATTTTAATTTTTTTTATTTTTTTTAGAAGCCAGGAGCACTTAACACAGTTCTTCCTTGAGATATCATTAAAATATGCTAACTAAGGTAAATGTGTAAGAAGGAATGCAGACATTTCTAAAGGTTATGATCTATGACAACACTTCTTAGCTTTAAAGTTACTTTAATTGAATTAATTGTAGCATTGAAGAAACTGAAGAACAAAGACAGCCCTGACTCTGAATGTATTAAGGGGTAATACTTGACCTTTTCATAACGTTACATTTTGATTGGCAGTCAGATTGTTGGAGATCTCCTAATAATAGTTTCTTAATTTTTTTCCCCTTGAAAAATAAGATAGGTGTGTCAGAAAACCAAAGTACAGCTGAGATAATTGGAAATGTCCAATTTTGTGAAATGTGCAAGTATATGTGGACGCACTCTACCATAATTCAGAAGATGTTAGCAATGGTTGTTTAATTTTGTTGGCAATGGTTTTAGCAAAAAGGAAAAGCTAGACCAAGTTAAATTTAATTTGTCATATTAAAATCATGGAATCATAGATTGGTTTGGTTTGGAAGAGACCTTAGATAAAGAACACCTTGCTGCAATCCCCTGCCATGAGCAGGGACACCTTTCACTAGACCAAGTTACTCAAAGCCCCATCCAGCCTGACCTTCAACACTTCCAGGAATGAGGCATTCAGAATTTCTCTGGGCAATCTGTGTCAGTGTCTCACTTCCTTGCAGTAAAGAATTTCTTCCTGATATCTAATCTAAACCTACCCTCCTTCAGCTTAAAGCCATCTCTCCTTGTCCTGTCACTACATGCCCTTGGAAAAAGTCCCTCTCCATCTTCCTTGTAGGCCCCTTTTAGGTACTGAAAGGCTGCTATAATCCTAATTTCAAACTCATTTTGGTTTGTGGAATCTTAAAGAGGCCTTTCTTCACAAGGTTTTTTTCTCTGATAAAGACTGTTCACTGCTATCAACATGAAAATAAAAAACATTTGTAATGTAATGTAATGTAACTCAGGTTATTTTTTAATACACCTGTCTGAGAAATGGAGGTGCCTTTTAATTTTTTTGTTTCTTAATATCTTTTTTAACTCCATAAGATTTAATCAATTTTCTCAAATGGCCGGCAGGAATTTCACGTCATAGGATTTACCTGAGGATATAAAATTTTCTTCTACCTCCTTCTTTACTTTCATTGCTGGGTACATGCTGTTCCTGTTCTTGTCTTGCGTTTTGCTGTGTGCACTCTCTGCAGCTCCATGACCCTGCATTTCTATGTTACTGGGTCCACAGTTACTTGATATTTTTGGGTCTCCTGGCTCCTCACTGTTATGTGAATTATGTATCAAAAGTAAGGTAAAGGGCCCTTTCTCAGCCTAGGAGAGTTAGTACTTTCTCCCTCACAGTTTATGTAGCCTTACTACAGACTGAAGAGTTCAAGAACAGCTTCCACAGTATGCCACAGCTGCTAAGGAAAAAAAATTCAGGTGGCAAACTGTCTTTTTAGCCTGCTTCGCTTTCACTGGAAAACTTTACTGCTAAAAAATTTTCCATTTCACTTTTTTAAAATCAAAACAAAACAAAAGAAGGTACTGGGAGAGTTCCTGATGTTTACTGATTTATTGGAGAGACCAAAATTCACTTTACATGCAAATCTTCCCTAAGCCCTCAGAGGTTAGGATAGGTGCATTTATGCACAGCCAATATCTCTTTCTGTAGTGCTGTAATTCTATGCAAAACCAAAAGAGAAATTATTTTCCATATACAGATTAAAGCATGCTTGGGGGCAAAAGTCTGGGCTTGTTTTCAGCTGGTGAAGAATTTGTTTGTAGGCCACATAGGCACCATATTTCTGGGCTGCTGCTGCATCTCTAAACTCCCTGTAAATTGTTTATAAAATTACTCAGATTTTCACTTTTGATATCTGATCTGTACTTTTCCCATGAAAAGTTAGAAGGTTGGTAAGTGCTTTGAACTGGTTCAGTTCAATTTATTGATACTTCATTTCACATTGTCAAAACATTCACAAGAAGCCCCAAAAAGTGCCTTTAATTGCATCGGGAGAATAAATATATTGTAAATAACTTCCTAACCTCATTTCAAATTACCATTTTCTGGACTTCAGTTTTCTAAGTAGAAAAACACTTCATATTCAGCGCATCACCAGATCACTTTAACCTCTTTGAAAATGCATTTCAGGAGCCTTGATGGATCTCTTGCTCAGCAATTGGCCTTGGGAAAGTATACACTTCATGGTAAGCCGAGTGCCACATGCAGTAATCCGTCAGAAAGGGAACAGCAAATGTAATGGAAGGTTGAAACAGATCATTTAGCATTGTGACATTATTTGTGAATTTGGCACTATGAGAGAGATTTTTGTCATGCATATGGTTGATGTTGATCTGAGGTTATGAATGTGACTGGCTGTATCCCCAGTGTCTGAAGAGTTTTGAAGTATAACTTGACCTCTCTTTCTGCAACCTTTTAAGACTGGGACTGATAACATCTCCTGCATAAGATGCTCCCCTGAAGTGAAGCTGAACGGTTATGATGCCTTTCCAATTGCCTACAAAGCAATTTGGGAGGAACCCGGCCTCACTTTTATTAACCCCAGAGGTCTCCCCATTTGTTTGACTTTTCCAGTCTGTATCTTTCTTCAGCTGTCCAGCTAAATTGACAAAGCACAGAGTCCTGTTCCATATAGCATGTGTCTTTGTAGGAATCCCTTTAAAAGCTTTAGCACTTAGGAAAAATCAATAGCGCTTATGATGTCTTGCAGGTCTCCCCTCTCCTGCTCGCTAAATTCTCATCAGCCCGTTATTAACTGTTGGGAAAAGACAGTAAACATTGCATTTTAAAAGCACTTGTGTGGCATTTCACTTGAATAACGTTGTCTATCCTTCCTTAACGAATTTAGTGGAACTGTGCTGTTGGTATATTTAGAAAGAGAAAGAAGAGCTGTGCAAAATGCATTGTAGGCACAGAGCCAACTGTATCTATTATACACAAGTCCTCTACATTCATTGAAGTAAAATGAGCCCATAGAAATACTGGTATTTTAAGTAACACTTTTTAAAATATAAATGGCTGTAAAGATAATCAATAATACTTTCTTACAATTATCCTTAAAAAAAAACCAAAAACCAAACAAACCATAAAGCTTTGCAAGATTAACCTGTGCAATATTGCAGAAAAGAAAATGTGGACGTAAAAACAGCAGTGAAAAACTGAAGAAACAATTACACAGTTGAACTGCACTAAGACAGGTATTTAGGAAACAAAACCACCGAATGCAGAAACACTTCAGTCTCAAACATCTAGTCCCCTAGTGTTGCCTTATGGTTTCTAGACCTGTGAAGTTACTGTGTCTTGGAAAGGGACCTAGAAGAATTGGATTTGGACCATGTTCCTTGTGACAGGAACTAAAAACAAAGAGTTTTACATCAGGATGGTGAGTATGTTTGCCTGATATTCACTTCAGAGTCTCTGCTTGTTATGTACGTCTGCTGCATTCCCACACAGATTATAAGCACTTTTTAAACAGGAAAAAAGGTGATACTTTTTCTTTTTTTTTCCCCCCCTCAATGTTGTGTCACATCAGTCAGAACAACACTGTAGAGTGTGTGGATCCACTAATTTCAATCCTCTAATTTTCTTAATAACCTCAATTTTTCATCACTAGAGAAACCAACCTTATTATCAGGTTTTTGGCCACTTCAGTAGGGCTCGTTCACCTGTTAAAGGAGAGTAGGGAATTCCCATTCTGCACCTCAAAGTTTTTTTACTTAAAAAAAGAGAAAATCATTAAAGAAGCTTTTATTCCAGAATGAGAGTACAAACATATGTATGGTTCTGTAGCCTAGTGATGATGACATTTCCTGGAAAGGGACAGGTTTTGATCATGCAACATTTCTGGATGTTTGTAATCATCCTGTAATAGAAGTTAGGGTTTGTTCATTGCATAAAGTTCATGTCACACATATAAAGTTGTTTTGAAGGATTAATGCTTAAATGTTGGTGATTGTCTCTGACTTATGCGCATGGTAAACAAATGGGTTATTACAGCCTCAGGGAAGGAGGAAAACAAACAGTTTGTAAAACTTAATTACCCTCCCATAAAGACATAAAAAAGACTACTTCTTCCCCTGTTTTCCCTAGACATGGGGAACC
>VZRE01013173.1:0-14526 GCA_013396775.1 Cephalopterus ornatus
CCTCAGCCTCTCCTCACAGGACTTATGTTCGAGTCCCTTCACCATCCTAGTTGCTCAGATGAATGTTTTCCTATTTCAAGTGTCTAGCCAAGAATATGGAGGTTGGTGTGAACCTGTGGATTTTTTTTCAGACTTGGAAAGACAGATCTTGGATTGACACAAGGATTTCTGAATGTTCATCTGATCTTTAATATTTTATTTTGTTTTATTTTGTGCTATTGTCTCAGTCATAAGTTACAAATACACCACTGGAAAAGACTATCCCATTACACATATAGATATAGTAACTATGTGCAATATTCCTGTAACTGATCTCTCAGTGTGTGTGACATGACTCTAAAGTATCATGGCCATAGGCAGAGAACCAAAAGTGCTATACTAAAAAATCCCATTTTATTTTACCTCTGTTTCAAAGCTAATTAAACTTGCTTTACTCAAAAAATTCCCTGCTCCTCTACAATTGCTCCTAGTAAAGTGCTATGTGAGGAGAGTGTTGTGTTTCATTGTGTGAAACATAACATATAATAGTGACAAAAAGTTCAAACCAGCATAACTTTATTTCATCTGATTATATGAGACATGCCTTTTTTTCTCATATATGTCTGCAATTATTTCTTTTAGATGAAGGAGAACACAAGCAGAAAGACTAAACTTTCAGAACAGCATTAGATTTTGACTCTTCTTTGACACAGTCTACATAGGAAAAAAAGACAAAAAAGGGCATCTAGCCCTGTTTTCTCTAGAAGTAAGAAACTTCATAAACTACATACATCCAGCTTAGCTACTTAGTGTTAGTAATTCTGATTTTCTTAATCATCAAGGTTCATTCAGACACCAGGATCAGTTGTCCACACTAAGAGCATGGATTTGAATTCAGCATCCACTGTGGCATTATAAAGTAACCTTGTTGGGCTCTCAATCACCCAAATCCTCTCTGCGTCTATAAAAATAGTTATGTGGGAATATAAACAAATAGCATGAATATGCAGCATAACAGTAAAGGTACTCCTGATGGAAGGTTATTTGGGGAAAATAAGTCCAGTTTCTGTCCTTGCTCTAGAGTGCTTCAGTATTTTTCATTCATGGCTGACTTTATATTCAAGACTGATGAGAGAAAAATGAGGAGAATATCCTCATCGGTGTGCAAGGGTCATATTCCTTATTATTGTTTTTCCAAAGGTTCATGACTTTTGTATCCTCAACTGTACCATGCGCTAGATTTTGCAGAAGAGGTGACTACAAACCTAAGTTATAGTTCAGCAGATGAGTATGAATTTCTTCAGGCAAAAGAGGGCACTTAACACAAATCTAATTTGTTGAACAAATAGCGTAACTCGTTGTATTACAAAATGTAGGCAGGAGTAACAACACAAGAGTTACAGGCTGCTCTCATTTTAAAATTAAAGAAAAAACTACACATATCTATTAAAAAGATATATTACAGCCTTAGATAACTGCCTAGGTTCAAGGGAGAGGTAGACTTTATAAAATACTCTTCCTTTGGACTTCTTGTGTCATCTGCTAGATATGTCTTCTATGCTATGGATGATGTCTTTTATGGATCAAATACACAGATGTTGCTATAGACGAAAGTGAGACATAGGTACCTTCACAGGTGTATATAGCCCAGCTTCTAATAGGTGTACAAGGCAGGGGAAATAAATCCTTGCCTAGTACATTTATTGAAGACAACCAAGATTGTTACCTCTTAGATAAGTGCAATTAGATATGATGAATGCTGTCTTCATTGTACAGGGGATTCAGGTTCATAATTCCTGTTTTTTGAATTTCGCTTTCCGAAAGAAACACCCAACATTATGTTCCACACTATCAAACGTGAGATTGGTGAGGACTTTGGCTTTAGGAAAAAAAAAAACAAAAAACCAAAAATCAATCCAACAAAAACCACAATCACAGGAAATCCTAAATTAAAAACATATAGCTTCAAACCACAGGATCATAGAATGGCCTGGGTTGGAAGGGACCTTAATGATCATCTGCCATGGGCAGGGACATCTTCCACTAGATCAGGTTGCTCAGATCTCCATCCGACCTCGCCTTGAATTATACAGATATATATGTGCTAGTTTTGGATGGGGTACAGTTAATTTTCTTCACAGTCGCTGGTATGGGCCTGTATTTTGTATTTATGCTGAACACAGGGTCAATAATACAGAGATGTTTTTGTTATTTCCAAGCAGGGCTTACACAGAGCCAAGGACTTTCCTTCTTTTTGTACTGCCACACTGCCAAGTTGGTTGGGGGTATATGGGAAGTTGTGAGAAGACACAGTCAGTACCCAAACTGACCACAGAGATATTCCAGACCATATGACATCATGCTCAGTGTATAAAGTGGAGGGGGAAAGGAGGAAAGGGAGGACATTTGGAATGATGACATTTGTCTTCCCAAGTAGCCATTACTCTTGATGGGGCCCTGCTGTCCTGGGGATGGCTGAACACTTGCCAGCCCATGGGAAGCAGTGAATTAATTCCTTGTTTTTCTTTGCTTGTGTGTGCAGCTTTTGCTTTCCCTATTAAACAGTCTTTATCTCAAGCCATGAGTTTTCTGGCTTTTATGCTTCTGATTCTCTCACTGATCATGCTGGCAGGAGAGTGAGTAAGTGGCTGTGTGGAGCTTGGTTGCTGTCTGGAGTTAAACACAACAATATACAATATATATATCTCTTGAAATACTCAGAGGACAATTAGGGGAGTAGAAATGATACTCAGGCTCACACCCTAAGCAATTCAGAAAGTACTCTCAATTCTCTGCACATAACAAAGGTTATGCATTCCAGTGAATTGAAGATGAGAACATGGACATATATATAAGAACTATATCATAAATCCAGGATGAAATGAACCATGAATTTAAAGCCACTTAATTTAATTTTAGAATTTCCAATCTTTTCAATACTTCATGTGCAGCTTAAATACATAAATAAATATATGCAGATAAATTTCCTCGACATAGTAGGATAACAAAGAATTTTTTAAAAACTTCATATGCAATTTTTGTGTAAATACTTTCATTATTACACTTCTGCTTATGATGTTGAACTTTTTTGGTTAAAATGTGATTGTGGGGTGAGGGTTTGTCGACAAATAAATGTGCCTTCAGAAAAAATTATGGACTGTTGAAATACTGTAAATGAAGCTTTAAAATAGATAAATGAATGGGGAATAAATACAAGAAATTTCTACCTCTGAAGACAATTTTCTACCCATTTCCTCCTGCACACTTTACATAAAAACTACATACAGTGGTATGACTATGCTACATTTCATTGTTCTGTCACAGTGTCTTTTCTTTCTTTAACTTCTAACTTAGTGTTCCATTTCACGTTTGACACACAAAACACACAATCAGGGGAATTAATTTCTTTAAATTTCCAGTATTTCTGAACTAAATGTGTTAGTCTTAGTGACTCTCTAGTGGACAAATGTTGATCTAGCACTGAGTTATAATCAGTACAGCCCATAACACTAACAGAAGTCTTGACACTGAAATATACTGGCAGAGACTTATCACTATCATTTTCTATATGCTGGCAGTTTCCAGTATAACTTGACATATAGCATTTGATAGAAATTTCAAATACAGCTAAGTGATTCGGAGTAAATAGTTGGGACTTTTGAATTGCAGTTTCTTATCTGTATCTCTTGCAGTCTGATTGAGCAATATCCAATTTTATTTTTTTTTTTTTTGTAGCAATGCAAAGGTCTGTAAGTGTCAAGTCGGCTATGTTAAATTTACAAATATGGTCATAAAAACATTTCTAAAAATGGAGTCTAAAACCAGGTCATCTGGTTTTGAGCATTGCCTGCCCAAGTATGAAATTTTGGGTATTTACTGAGTAAAACTACTAGAGAAACTCTTTTAATATGTAGGTGAGGATGCAGCATTTGCCACAGGCAGCATATTAAGAAAAAGTCTTAAAATAAAAGAACACCGAGACTTGTTTTGTGTAACCTAAAGCTAAGGTGGCATTCAAAAAACAAAGGATTTTTGAAAAAGAGAAATTAAGACATTGAAATTGGATAAAGCCTTCTGATACAGCAATCTTCCTACAGGCTTTACATGCTGAGGTGAATGAAGTGTGTGTCATAGATGTGCTTGAGCTAGAGGGAGAGTTGAGTACATGTGTTTAGAACACTTTCAAATGAAATTTGCATATATAGGACAGGTTGTTATTACTGAAACAAGGTGTGCCCTCCTCCTACACATTCCCTCTTTAAGTATAACCTATGAATATTTATGTAGCATTATGTTTTCCAGATTCATTTAGGAATATTGAAATTATTAAAGTGAGATAAAATACTTATTAGTTCTCTTTCATATCTAGAGTTCTACATTAGACAATGGTTTAAAATCTTTCTTAAAACAATCAAAAATAAAATAATATGTGCAGCAGACGAATAAAATAAAGGCAGAGAAATATGGCAGAAGTGGAACTTAAGCAGGCAGATTAAAGATGCAGTTGTGTAAATGCTTGTACTGATTCACCTGGCAACAAAGCAACTCAATTCGTTGCATATGCAATTGTTGCTCAGTATTTTTATTGATTATTACTAGAGTACACTGGTGTATATAACTTATATCCTTTAACTAAAGGTATACAATTCCCTCAGAGGTACTGACTTACAGAGTATCTTGCATCACCTGAATTACCCATTTCTGAGTAACTACTGAAGTAGTTGTAATAGCTTCCAATATAAATATGAGAAACTAGAGCTCATACAAACTGATCTGAAGCTTGTAATACCTGAGTAATAAGAGTAAGCTCATTCTCTGTTATCATTTAGCCATCAGCCTTCAGTCCTTAAGGTGGGATATTACATGGCTGGAAGAAAAAGAAAGATAAGCGATGGCAGTTTCTGCCCTTGTGACTGGAAGCTTTTATCCTCTGGCCATTGCCAGAGTATGGCTACATTTATCTCTGCTTCTAGAGGCAGTTTCAAGCTGAATGCTGATAGCATTACCAAAGCATTTTCCTTTCAGGCAAATTCATAGTTATAACCCTTCTGATTTGTGTCAATGTTAGGAAAGAACACATTTGTTTTAGGAAAACCATAAGTTGAATGCTTTTCTCAATTACATTGGTGTAAATTAGGATTAAATCCTAATTAAATTCTTAAAATCCTAGTTAAAAAGTTCTCAAAAATTTCTATCAGATCTAAGTTTACATTTCAACACTAAAGATAAGAGTTTGGTCAAATATTCCCTAAAGCACATTTTGTAAATTGTTATGTTTCTAAATGCATATGTCCCTTGAAAACTGATTGATTACTTAAGTTGATTGAAATTGTTAGCAAATTGATCAGAAAGAGAAGTGATTTTAATCTATGAAATGCAACAAACCAAAATATATTTTTTGTGTAAAAATAAAGCATTTTGAAAATTACTTTTGTGGGTCAAAAATATTGTTGGAATAATTTCTTTTCTCCATTTACCTCTCTGTTTCCAAGTCAAACCATCTCAAAGAAAGAACAAAGCCAAAAATATGCTTTGGGCCTTCAAAAATAATGAGCAATTTTAAAACTCTTTAGAAATTTATGTATGTGTTGTATGTTTGTAGCTTTCTTTGTCAGTTTTAGTTGGGTTTTTTGGGTTTTTTTTAAGCGTATAGTTTCAGTTCTGGGTCCAGTGTAATCTTCTTATGGAATTTTTAAAATCTTTCTCTTCACTTGAACTTTTAAAAACTGTATTTATTTTTTTATGCTAAAAATATCAGCACCTGTCACAACAGCTTAGTAATTATCCATTAGGAAATCCTGAAAGATCAAAAAATTTCAAATTATTTAGTGTGCTGCACAATAAGTAACATTTTAAGATAAATAGAATTATGTATTTCTCCAAAGTTTATTCAACATTTAAAAAATGACATCCATATTTTTTAATTTTTACTACTGTTTTGGATTACACAAAAATTTTGGTATGCACCTTTTCTCTTTTCCCCAAACATGCCTACTAATTTGGACCCTGAAGGGAACTTGAGATAAGGTAAGGGTGGTATTATGATCCTAGGAGAAGGATGTATGCACAAGTGTGAAAGACTTAAATGCTGATGACACAGTCAATCCAGGTGCAAGGTGACCATGAGCAAAGTAACCACCTAGGTTACTGGGGTGCTGAGGGTGCACACCTGAGGTGCACACCTGCCACCTCAGGCTTCAAGCTGGTTGTTGTTTCTTTGTCCTTACACAAATGACTCAGCCATGATAACTCCCCTTTGCGGAAGCATCAGAACAATTCACACATAGCCTGAAGATACTGATGGGCCATAGTGGATCCACCTGTGCTGATGTAAGAGGCAGCTGTAACATTTTAGAAGGTGTCAAAAACTCCTGAAATGTCCCATGATCCAGTAATACATCATCCAGTGTAGAACTCTGCACCCCAGGGTGGGTGCTGAGGGCATTCCCACACAGCCTAAGCCCAATAAAAGACCAAACATGGATTTCGCTTGATACTAGGTTTTCTTCCTAGACTACATGGGACATTCTTTACTACGCAGGCTTTCTACCATCACCACCACCTCAATCTGGATGGTGACTGTTACTTCGACAGGACTACAACTACCACTTCAACCAATGAACGCTGAAATTGCAACAACCAAGTTGCTGGATCTAGTGGGTGTCTTGCAGGGCCTTCTAGTTGCCTGGGGGTCTGCAGCCCTGCTCTGACTCCCTGTACCAGCACCACAGCCTCACTTCAGCACTGACTCTCCAACCATTCCTGCCATGTTTTTTGCTGTGGGGGAGACAAACCACATGGAACAGTGGCCATCTCATCTCTGTCCAGTGGCCACGTGTGTTTTTTCTGAGTGGGGGAGGCCAGCTGCCATCCTGATTTGGCCTGGTGGACGGGGATTGGGAGTTTTCTCCTCATTGGTGGGTTTAACCCAGTTTTATCAGTATTGTTATCAGCATTCTTCTTGGTAAAGAGTTTTGTTTGTTTGTTTGTTTTCACCGGGAGTGTTCGGTCTCTCTCTCTGTGCTGGAAGAACCAGGGATATTGAATCTGAGGGAGGATACTTCTGTCTGAGGTTTCAACTCCTCCTAATTGTCTCACGCTGAGACAACTATATTATTAATACTCTTTAAAAAAGAGCAAATAAAATCAAAGTGTATATGTAGCTAATAATAGTATTTAAAGTAACAGGTGTCTAATGTACTATTCTTTTTTGAGAAACACCCTTTTGATTGGTGGCTGCTTGTTTGATAAAATCTCCAGCTTTGACAATATTTCCCCATAGCCTTCACTGTTACTTCAAACAAAATTTTTAATTGTTAATGATGTGACTGATATGTGAAACTGTCAATGGGATGCTTTTGAGTGTTCTAGAAATCAGCCTTACAGCATGACTCACAGGTTTTTCCAGTGTCATAACGAGTCTAGCCACATAAGGTTTATTCAAGAGTGCTGTAGTTTAAGCATTGACTTTATAATCCTTGCAAGGAGCTATAACAATGTGTTAAAAGTGGGCAATAGTAATGTGTTAAATGGGGGCATTTTCAACTCATTCAGTTAACCTGAAAAAGGCAGTTATTTTTAAAGTCTCTTTTGAATTGTGCATATTGATGCAAAACCACTAAGATTTCCTATTGCTTCTATTAAACCTGATATTAAAAAAAAAAGTTATGCAAATACAGTTACACGTATACTTTCTGTTTCAGGCATTAGACTGTGTATAGCAGGACATTTTCTTGATGCTAGTTACCCAGCAGAATGATCCTCTCTAGAACGTCTGCTTGCTGATTTGTGGTAATCAGAGAAAACATACTTTATTGATCATGCTATGGATTCCTACTGTGGATGGCAGTTTAATTTTGCATTTAGCAGAATAGATATATAGCAACCTTTCAACACAACCAAAAACCCACAGTTTTGATTCCTGAAAGGTTTCCAAAGGTTTTTAAGCCTCGTTTTTTGCTGATGCTTATCTTTCTGCATGATCCTGGGTAACAGGTGCAAGGGATGTGGGGTAGATTAAAGTGCGAACACCAGGTTCAGTACCACGTGGTCGTAGGTGGTGATAAGGGGAAGTTGATGAGTAGTAAGGCTGTGATGGAGCAGCCTGTGGCTGTAGGAAGTACAGCTGATTGATGTTGGCCCTCTTCCTGCTAAATTAAACTGAGCTGTTTAACCTGGGAGAAAAACAAGAGCTCAAATTTGAGGCAGACAGAGGTATTTTGGGGGTCATGGGAAAGAGTTAGTTCTTAGGGAGCCACACTGCGTGAGAGCAGAATCCAGATGGAGAAATCTTTTTAACAAAGTTTGAAATTTTAATGCATCCAAGTCTCCTTAACCTTAATTTGCCCATCAGTTTCACTGTGCATGGACTTTGCCAAGATGTTTCAACAGATTTAATTCACACATCACTGCATTTCTTCCTCATCACTGTCCTTTAGAATTCTGAACTTTCTGGAAAAAGCAAAAAAAGAAAAGAACCATCTATGACATTTCTTTTATATACTCCATCATGTTGGTAAGTTTTCTATTGAAATACTTTTAAAAACTTCTATGCACTGAGGAGCAAATTCTGTTGATCATTGAAAACCAATGCATGGCTCTGGGCAACTTTTAGCTCTAAAGGTTTAATTTCAAGAAATAATACATCAAGACAGTCACTGATTTTTCCTGTATGGTTTATTCAACAGATAACTATTGTTAAATATGGGTGTAGCCTACTGGCTTAAACTGGGTTGTCAAATCTTCACATCTATTGTGTGCACCAAATAGCGGAATATGTCTCAAAATGCTTTGAATTATAATTTGATTTTTAAAGAGTCTAAAATCTTGATTTGGATTTTAATCCTATAAAGGTAAGAGTGGTTTTTAAATATACTCCTGTTTTGCCTAAGTTTGATTGATATACTTATGAAGAAAAGGAGAGTTGATATTGCTTTTTCAAGTATTTAATAAATGTTAATAACAGTTAAATCTACTTCTAAATTATAGTTACAGTAATAATTAATTCCCATTGCATGAAAGACTTTGGGAAATTAATTCTGTAGTTCTATGAAATGTGATCCAGCCTGGAAGTAATTTTTCAAGACAGTCAGATTTTGTATTAATTATCTATCTTCAATCTCATTCTAACATTCCAGTGAGCAACAAAAGGATTACTGATACTCTTTAGAATAAAAATAAAATATGTAATTACATGTATTTTTCTTAAAACATATAATTCAGTTGTAGAGCATAGACAATAAAGTTACCATTGAGTTTAGCACACTGAGATTCCTCATGCCATTTAAGATATTTGAGTTTATCAGATATCCATGTAGGACTAGTAGGTATCCCAGGAGAGCGGACTTATACTGGAAGCAAGAGAAGATATTCTAGACCATCTCATATGGCAATAGACACTACTGTGAAGCAACTTAATCAAACCTTAGAGTTCACTAGATCATAGTGGAAGCTTAAACTTCTATCAGTAGACACACAGAAGCTTCATTCAGAGTATAGTCCTCTCCCTGACTCCAAATACTACTGAGTTTTATCTCTGAGAACCATGATCTTAGGTATCCTACAGCTCCTCAGGTGGCTCCAGGTGCATATAGAAATATATGCAACCAAAGTGAGCCTCAGTCTCCACTAACTGTAACAGGAATCCAATGACTTAGTTTACACACAGAAGTCAACATTTAGATGTTCACAGTACATAACCGAATACTACACAAAAATATCATAATCAGGAATTTGATCCATATCTCAGGATAACCTCTTTGGCAATATAAACACAGATTATACTTTACTCCTAGAATTATTCTTTGTTTTGTATGTAATAAGTAACAATCACATGAGACTTAACTGGTAAGAATTACAGTAAAATACAGAAAAATTCTGGTAAAGGGAAGAAAAGCAAAATGAGTTCTTTCCTAAGTTGTAGTTTAAATCTTCCAAAGACAAAGAGCATGTATAGCCAGCTTCTCAAAAAGTACTGCCAAGAAATGCTGACTGTACAGCTGGACTGATCCAGATTGACATCAGTGGTAGGAGAGTCCAATAGAAGCTTTCAAGAAACAAGATATTCTTGGCAATGAAACTAAAAATATGACTAGTTATACCAGTTCTGATATAAAGATGGCAGGTGTTCTTCACATTTTTTAAAGGCATTATTGGTTGAAAGCAATCCAAATGGTGATGAGTAAAAAGGAGAGCACCTGCTTTTCACTGATAAACACATACTGCTCAAGACAGTTCCTGGATGAAGACACATGTGTGTGCTTCTGTAATAACTGCCTGTTTAAGAAATGTCTGGGAAAAGAAAATAAAGAACAATCAGAGCAACATGACAACATTAAAAAGAGACTTTCGTGTTGAGTATATAGTAAGAGGATAATTTGTCGTGCCATTTTTAATCATTATCAACAATAGCTGTTTCTACAAGTCTTCTTTCCTCAGCCCAGCTGCTCCTCCTACTTCGTTATTCAGCAAGACTTGATTTATAAGAAGCTATTTTTAAAATAAAATCTGTTAATAATAGAAAAGAATAACATTACGAGTCACGGAAATTAAGTACTTTGATATTATAGTGAATATGTTCCTTTGTTGAGCAGTGTTCCAACTACATCCCAGCCTGAAATAATAGCTGAGGACCTTAAACCATAAAATGGAAACCACTATAAAAATCAAGAGAAAATATTATAATTATGTGGAACATTTATTTCAAAAGTTGCCTAGATCTTTTTATTTCTTTTGCAAAATTTTTCAACAACTGAATATGTGAATTCCATTCAACGTACTGTTGAATACTGAGACAAATATTTACTCAAACATACGAACAACAACTTAGCTAAAAAATATTACTCTTCACAGCTGAACTCATGCACAGTGATTATTTTTTGGCCTCAAAATTAAGAGATTACATATGGTGATTAAAATAGATTTAAAAAATATGTACTGAAATGTTCATTGTGCTTTAAAATATTACCTGAATTTCAATAAATAATCATATTTAAAAAAAGAAAAAGTATAATTTAAGAGAGTCAGATACAAAATATAACCTGTTTTTCTGGGGTAGAACAAAAGGGTGTTTTTAGTACTTGTCATGTTATCAACTTTAAATCAACTTGCCAAGAAAATGACAAAGAATTGATTTCTGAAAATGCAAAATAAAAAATTCACACAACAAATTTTCCTGAAGACTTGTTCTCAGTCTGAAAATGGTCAAATCTATTCTGTGTGGTAACACAAGGAAATGACAGTTCATGCATAGATTTACCATTATACAAATGCAGACAGAGTAGAACAAAAAAAAAAAAATCTTAGAGTACGATCAGGCAAGTACTGGAAAGTATGAGAACTCAAATAACTCCTTTTATTTATGCAAAATACTTAAAAATCCTCTTTTGGAAAAATGAATGCAAATGATACGAATGAAATGAAATGCAAGAAGACTTGAACAGATCTCTCCTATTTTGCAGTTGTTGTAGTAAGGTCTTTGGTTAATGAAATATTTCTTGTCTCATAATATAAAATCAAACAAGCACTATACTGTTCTACTAGGATTTTTTTGATTGATCAACTAGAATCATAGAATGGTTTGGGTTTCTTTTAAAGGTTACTGAGTCCAACCTCCCTGCCCTGGCCCAACTAGACCAGGTTACTCAAAGCCCTATCCAGCTTGGCCTTGAACACTCCCTGCGAAGGGGCATCCACGGCTTCTCTGGGCAACCTGTTCCAGAAGGTCACCATCCTCATCATAAAAATGTTTTTCACTAGATCTAATCTAAATCTGTCTTCTTTCAGTTTAAAGCTACTACTCTTTGTTCTACACTACAGGCACTGGAAAAACATATCCCTCCTTCTCATAAGACCTCTTTAAGTATTGAAAGGCCACAACAAGGCGTACCCAGAACATATTCTTCTCCAGAACAACCTCAACTCTTACAACATTTTTTCATAGTAGAAGTGTTTCAATCTGATAATTTTTTTACCCTCCTTTAGATCTACTTGAGAAGTCCACGTTTTTCTTGTGCTGGGGATCCCAGAGCCAGATGCTGTGTTCTGAGTGGGGTCTGAAAAGAGCAGAGCAGAGTGAGAGAATCACCTCTCTCAACCTGTCAAGGTCCCTCTGCATGGCCTGCCTTCCTGCTGCACCACTCAGTTGGGTGGCATCTGCAAACTTACTGAGGGCTCAGACTCAGTCTGTGTCACTAATAAATATACCGAACAGTATTAGTCCCAACAGGGACTGCTGAAGGACGATAGTTGTTCCTGGTCTCCATTTGGACATTGAGCTGTGGGTTGCCATTATTTGGACACAGCAATCCAACCAAGCCCTTACCCATCAAAGAGTCCATCCATCTAATCTGCATCTATCTAACTCAGAAGAAAGAGGTATTGTGTGGGACCATGTCCCAAAGCCCTGCAGAAGTCAAGACGGATGACATCAGTTGGTCTTCCCTTATCCACCAGTCAGTCCATCATATAAAGCTACCAGATTAGTCAGAAACAATTTGCCTTTGTGAAGTATGTTGGCTGTCTCATTGTCACTCATATGCCTTGACACATCTTCCAGGAAATTCTGTTCTATCATCTTACTGGGCACTGAGGTAAGGCTGACTGGTCAGTAGTTCCCAGGGTCTCCTTTTTACACTTTTTTAAAATGGGTGTGAACTTTCCCCTTTCTCCAATAACTGGGGAATTCACTTGACTGCCATGCATTTTCAAATATGATGGAAAGAAGCTTGGCAACTGCACCCATCAGTTTCCTCAGGACCCTGGACATAAGGATCTCAACACCTCCACTGGTCCTGTCTGAAGTGTCTTAGGAAAAGATGTATAATGCCATTAAAGCACTTGTTAATCAACTATAAAAGGAATTTGAAGTTACCAGCTTGGCTTGTCTGTGCTGTAGACACGTAAGTTTAGTCAGACAAACTCCTGTTCAATTAGTAAAGTTACTATCAATCCATTGCCAGTCACCCCACTACCTATATACATATATATATACACACATATATATATATTATTTTTTAAAGGCCTTAATAGATCTGCTCTGGACATCCAATGTTTTATAAAACCCCTATGAAACTAAATCATTAATTGGTTCATATTTGTATTTTCTGCCCTCAGTGTGACCAGAACCAGGACCATATGTTTGTTAGAGCGGTGTGAATACAACCACCACATAGAAATCTTCTTCTGCTCCATATACTTTGCATTCATTTATTTCCTAGAGCTTGAAGGCATACATGTATGAATATGTAAGCCTGTTTAATGTAGTCACAGATGTTTGTATTTATCACATGAATATTACTTTTATTTTTCAGTTTCATAGCCTTAAGTATAACTTGTGGTAATAATTAATACAAGTTAACTAAAAGGATATAATATTTGACAGAATGTTTAATTGTTTTACTATGCAGTTCAATTTCTGTCTCTAAAATCTTGTACTACACTTAAATAGGGAGCAGAAGTTGTGGACTGCCATACAATAACTTATACCATTCATTAATAGATATGCCTCCTTGAACTACTCATTATTTTTGTGCACTCCTGCATGAATAAGAACAGTGTTTTTACAGTAAGTTTTCACTTGCCCTAATAATTTTCTTAAAAAATATTCAGGAAAAAAAATCAAAATTCTAATATGTTTGGACTGGACTGACTTAAATGAAGTTCAGTTCTTCAGCTGAAGAAGTTTTAGAACTTTATAGAAATTAATAATTCTGATTCTTTTTTTTCCTATATCAATCTTCATTTGTGCTAATGTATTTTGACAAAATACTCATTGTGTCACTTCCAGCTCTCAAATGGATCAAAGTAAGACCATCAGTGTGTGTGGTTGACTCATATTGTCATTACTAAATGTCTTTTGTTGTTGTGTTATTCTCTTGTTTTGTCTACATCCTCTCAATGTCCTAGTAGTTCTTCTCTGATTTTGGTGATATAAATTATATATATAGAATTATATATATTTAACTATTATAAAAAATCATGTTATATTCCCCCCATATGTTTACCTTTCCAATTGTAATATTGTATTGGAACCAATGCTATTTAATATCTTCATTAATGACATAGATGAAGGGATCAAGTGCATCCTCAGTAAATTTGGAGATCATGCCAAGTTGAGTGGTGTGGTTGACACACATGAGGGACAGGATGCCATCCAGAGGGACCTGGACAGGCTTGAGAAGTGGGATCCTGGGAATCATGTGATTTAACAAGACCAAGAGCAAAGATGCTGCACCTGGATCAGGGCAGCCCCCACTGTCAATACAGGTTGGGAAATGAACCAATTGAGATCACCCCTGCCGAGAAGGACATGGGAGTGCTGGTGCATGAGAGGCTGGACATGGTCTGGCAATCATAGAACCATAGAATCAGCTGGGTTGGAGGGGACCTCTGAGATCATCAAGTCCAACCCTTGATCCACTACCACCACAGTAACTAGGCTATGGCACTAAGTGCCACATCCAGTCTCTTCTTAAATACCTCCAGGGACAGAGAATCCTCCACTTCCCTGGGCAGCCCATTCCAATGTCTGATTACCCTCTCTGTAAA
>VZRE01013173.1:14932-113580 GCA_013396775.1 Cephalopterus ornatus
AGCTTCCTGTCAATCCAAACTCCCAGGTCCCTTTCTGCCTGGCTGCTCTCCAGCCACTCTGTGCCCACCTGTAGCGCTGCAGGGGGTTGTTGTGGCCAAAGTGCAGGACCCGGCACTTGGCCTTGTTGAACCTCATCCCATTAGAATCAGCCCAACCCTCCAGTCCGTTCAGGTCCCTTTGCAGAGCCCTCCTGCCTTCCAACTGGTTGACACTCCCCCTCAGTTTGGTGTCATCTGCAAATTTACTAATGGTGGACTCAATCCCCCGATCTAATCGCCCTTGCAACCCAGAAAGCCAATTGTATCCCGGGCTGCACAAAAAGCAGAGTGGCCAGCAGGTCAAGGGAGGTGATTCTGCTCCTCTACTCTGCTCTTCTGAGACCCCAACTGGAGCACTGCATCCAGGTCTGGGGTTCGCAGCACAGGAAAGACATTGACCTATTGGAGACAGTTCAAGAGTATGTAGCAATAGGACAAGGGGAAATGGCTTCAAACTGAAAGGGAATAGGTTTAAATCAGATATTAGGAAGAAATTCTTTACTGTGAAGGGTGGTGAGGCACTGGAACATGTTGCCCAGAGAAGCCATGGATGCCCCATCCCTGGAAGTCTTCAAGGCCACCTTGAAGGGAGTTCTGAGCAACCTGTTCAAGTGGAAGTTGTCCCTGCCCATGGCAGGGGACTTGAAACAAAATGATCATTAAGGTCCCTTCCAACACAAGCCATTCCATGATTCTATGAAATTCATTACCTTCCTTATTCAGAAAAAAAACAAACAAACAAACAAAAAAAAACAATACAAAAACCAAACCAAAACCCCTAAAGATATTTATTGGATTCCAAGTCTCCAGGTCTTCCATTTGTAAGTTTTCGCATAGACACAGTTTGTGATCTCTGATAGGTTTTGCTCCTGGAACAAAATGACTGTACCAGACTTCCTTAACTGAACATCAGGAGGGACTTTCTGAAAGTCTGAATTGATTATATTAACTGTTCTCTTTTTACAGTATTCTCACTGACAAGTAGAGGATTCCAATGTGGAGGTTGTCAGATGCTTTTGATTGAATATGCTATTTGGGAGCCAAAACACTTCACAAGCACATATTTTTTAAATCCTTTTCCTATCCTTTTTTACTCCTATTCCCTTATAAAATAGATTTTCCAAAACAGATTATTTCAAAATATGTTTATAAACATGGAAATTTTTTTATGAAGTGGAATGGTTTTTTCCTAGACAATGCACCTACTAGATTACAGAGACACTTATTTTTATTTAATTTTCTTTGCTGAAAAGTCATGTTTTTCCTAACCATTCTTTACTGAATTTTCCACAATACATTTGGTGATATTCTTTGGATTTTTTTCCCATGTATGAAGACATTATTCCAAAGCTGTGAATGAGCAGAGCAAAGCACATTATTGCCACACTCATGCTGGTTTTCCCAGTAGTAATTCTTGCACATCTGAGACAAAAACTTTCTCCAGTCTTAGTATTCTTTTAAGCTATCCAGTATTTTTTATCAAACTTATACATATACCTCTATGGGATTTTAAATTCTATTCTGATTATGAAAGGAATTTTTTTTTCTATGTACACACATATCTGTCATATGATAGATCATAATACAGAGTAAAAAAAAATTGCCTTTAAAATGAATTTTGCTAATTTTGTAGACATGACAAGAAATCTGTCTTTTCTCTTATGAGTTTAGAAAAGAGAGGAGCTGAGGAATGAACCAGCAATATTAATTCTCAAACATGAATGAGTGGAGAAACAGCCTATCAAGAACTACTAAATTCAGCTCCTGAAAAGCTTGACAGCCCATGGTTCAAAGCTTGACCTATTAGTTTATACTAACCTTACTTCCTTACTCATTATACAACAGGTAAGAAAGCTAAAACTGTCTGCAGTCATCAAGTTGGAGAATATAATATGCTCTAATCTTTTACCTATGCTCTAATCTTTTACCTTCAGTATCAGAATAACAGGCTACATGAAGATTTATTCTGTAAATTTCTATTGCAACGTTTTCAGAAATCGCTTAGTTTGTTCAATCTTGACAAGTAAATTGAAATTTTTCAAAAATTTATAATAACACAGAAGCATGTATTTTTCAAATCATTTGAATGGAATGAATTTACTTAGTTTAGACAGCTAGGGACAGACCCACATATTTTACCCTGCAATGTGTGATCAACTACAAGGAAGATACAGAAGACCTGATTTAATTCTCACATCTCTTTTTTTTTTTTTTTTTTAATATTGAAGTGATCCGAATGATTTTGTTCAAGTCATATGTAATTTGAACTCATGCAGTGAGAAAAAAAAATTCCAGGCTTTTTTCTTGTCTTTTTATTTTATTTTAAAAGCTTTTTAATAATGGTTGAGATATTTGCAATGACCTTTTGACTTAGGAAACAACTCCTTAAAGCAATAGAGATTCAGATATAGTGTTTTTCAGAGAGCCACTGGCAAAAGACAATTACAATTAGGACTTTCACTGGTAAAGAGGTTCCTTCTATCAAAAGTTAGAAATAAAAGAGAGGAACAATGCAGGGAAAATATTCAAACCTCAAGTCTTAATTTCAATATTATAATGAAATACAATTGCATTTTGGTGATTAAAAAAATATTTTTGTGGCTTAGCTCAATTACATCTATTGAGCTCGTCTATAGTTCATACCTTCCTCACTACCTTGTGGTTTCTCCTTTTGGTCAAGCAAATTTTTGGTACCACTTTTGAAGCTCTCCAGTGCATCTCAGTGGATTCCTTTTTTAAAGAACTAGTGTTAAACTAATAAAAAAGTACTATAAATAATAGTATAAGTGAGGCTTATAAATTACTGCTGCAGATGTTCAAACTATTTATAGCAGAAAAAATATGCAAATGTTCAAGGAAAACTTGATTGGATAGATCAGTATCACTACCAAGGATACTGATTTATTAAGGAAATCTACTAAACATGCACTGAATTATATTTTTATCCAAAGATTTTTGCATAGCTAAATTGATATCGATCCACATGACCATGGTCAGAGAATACTTTTTCTCTCCTTATCCTGATGCCAGTGGTTGAGGATGTGATTTGTCTAACTGAACTGCACCTCTGGAAGGCACTGGTTTCAGAACATGGGATATTTGTTTATAGACACTATTACCAAATTCACAGACCACCAAAATAATTAGTACTGATTTTATGCTTTTATTTTTGGTATTTGTCAGATTTTAAACACCCTCAGACTGCTGAGACTGTTCTGACATTTGTGTGTCAGTTTTGAAGACTTACTCTTCACTCCTTTGAGTATTACATGATGATACTGAAGAACTTCCTCAGAATAAAAGAAACAATTCAGGCAATGGACCGGGAAATCAATCATTTTTCAGCCCTGCAGAAACCCATCCATGTATGGAAGAAGCACTCTCAACTAACAAACAGTCTTATCTCCCACCATTTCTGTAGGCTATATTATGTATTTACTTTTTTGTATTTCCTTCAGTGTTAAAATTTCTCCCCAGCAGCACGTAGCCAATACTGCAGGTACCTTCTACTTTGCAGGAATTTAGTCTTTTATAAACAATCTCATTAAAAAAAAAAAAGGGGGGGGGGAATAGAGCTCCTTCTCAAAAAGTGTCAAATTTTATTCGTAAGATATAATTATTGTTAAGAAAATGTAGCTAAGAATTCAGCAACTGTAAAACTAAATTTATCACTGCTAAAAAGAAAAGAGTGAGCAAAATCAATCAGTCTATCACAGCTTCAAGGAACTGGTTAGTAAAATTACAAAGTTAAAGTGCTGGGTTTTTTTCTAAAGTCAATCCCACATATCAGCAATTAATTTATAACAGAAGGCTGAGAGCCAAATTTCAACCCAACAATGAAACTACACAGTGGCTGAAACACCGGAAAAAGTTTTGAAAATCACTGACATAAATAGGGTAGTTAAAAGAAGAGGGTAAAGTATAGGAAAAAAACAAAAAAAACACAAACAAACAAACAAAAAACCAAAAAATAAAACCACTAAACATTGAAGGAAATATTTTACTGTTCCTTGAATTACATAAACCCTAGTTGTTTCAGTGCAGTATTTATTTCCTAATGATGTGCACCTGTAATATAGATGTGAATCAATGAGTTGGTGTGTCAGATTCATTTCATGCCTGTGTCAGGTTTAAGTTACAGATAAATTAATAAGCAAAGCTCAGTCAGGCTCAATGCCAAAGGCAGAAAGTTTTAAATGTAATAGAAGCCTTATAAAGGTTGGCAAAGTTAGGTTTTGTGACTTTAATTGCCTGGTCATAATCGAGATAAGAGAAAAATCTGTATGTATGATTTGGACTTCATTAGGGATCTTCCCTGAACTTTTTAAAAATTTGGAAGGTCTTTTCAGTAAATCCAGGCAGTGCAAACAATTGTAATCCTCAAAACAATTTGTCTTTCTTGTCTTGTCGTTCAGCAATAACAGTGAAGGAAAATATTAGCATATGGCTTTAAAAGAAAGTGAAAGAAAGAGAAGCCCACTGGAAGTAATATTTTCCCAACGTTATTTAAACGTCATATACTTCTTAGCTGATACTGCTTCAATTTCAGTATTAATGACAGTGCTGAGAGATTTGGCAGAGAACTTTATGTAAAGATCTTTCCACTTTTTTCAGTCCCCCAAACAGGCCAAGTTGATTGATGGCCCACACAAATGATGGGGCCTATTTCTTTCTTGAAGCCAGCTTTCTTTGAAGATCAATATCCATGGTAGTTATGTGGACTTATCAGAAAAAAGCTTTCATTTTTCTTAGGGTTCAAAAAGATATTTTCTAGAGAAAAAATCACTGTTTGAATTAATACTTAACACAGTATTTTTCAACACAGAAATGTACATGGGTTTGGAGACACGGAGAATATCTAGTGATCATGAAAGCTTCAGAAAACACATTTTCTCATGTTCAACCTAGAATTTCTTCATAGCGCTATAGGAGGGTAGAGTTGAAGCATACCTGCGGTGCAAACAACCCCGTGGTAAATCAGAGGGTCGGTCCATGTTTGGGTACTTGACTGCCTCACTCAAGTTCCTGACTTGTGTGCTAACATCTTAACCACGTGCTCTTCTGAGGTGGCTTTTTCTGATGACCTCCAGAACGGCTTTACTATAAAAAGGACTGTCAACATGTATCAGCTACTGATCTACTGAACTAGAGATAACAGCAATATTCTCTCATAAGTCTGCTGTATCACCAAGCAAGTCTGACACCTTCCATGTAATAGAACACCTCTTTAATTTGCTGAATAGCCAGAAATCAGCACTGTGCCATTCTTGAAAGTACATCAGATTTTAATGGGGACTTTGTCATTACATGTTCAACAGTCCATAGGGTAAGTTTGGGAAATGGTATACTCAGCTATACCGTGTGGTATACTCTGTAACGATGAGTGGTTCCTTTCACCATTTGTGGTGTCTCTTGGATACTAATCAGTTTTTCAGTGTTTCTCTGGAATCCTAGGAATTATTTTGTTGGAAGTGAGTATATTTTTTAATGTGAAATATTATATCGTGGACATTTTACAGGCTGTGTAGAGGAAAAGGTGAAATTGAAAGTGGCAGGAATCACAAGCTTTCCTATTTATCATTACAGCAACAGAAACAGCTTTTGTAAGTTACCATGGATAAGAAATAAGCAATATAATGAAATGACTTCAGAAAAAAAAATTAGTTAATTAAATGTATACTAGTGAATACTGAAATCAGTTACTACTTGTTCAATTCATCCTCTCAAATGTGTATTTCCCTTCTTTTGATGTCTAATTTTGAGCCCTTAACAAGATTCTAGGCAATAGACACATTACAATTAAATAAAAGCTAGTAATTGATCAGTATTTTAGTATATTGTCTAATTGCAGGGTTGATTCTCACAAGCCAGGCACTGAAAGGTTCACAAAAATATCTATCAAGTATAACTCACTTTCACATTGGCTGCTGGTTGAGGAAGAGAGCAATAGAAAACACTGGGAAAAGTTCCAGAGGATTTTAAGATATTAGTGAAGTAATAGCCTGAACAAACATAATTTGATTAGGGCCATTCAGCATAGGTTTAAGAGGGGAAACTCATGCTCAAGCAAATTAAAAGGTCTTCAAAGACATTATTGTCATGAAGTTCTGAGTGACTTCGAGTGATGGTAGTGAGATATGGGCCTGATCACCTCTGGGTCATTATTTCAAATTTAGCCTGGGTCAACAGCAACCAAAGGTTGTCAGTATCTTATGGCTTAGTGATCTGTGTGAAATAAGGGTCTCCTTTGCATGCTTATTGGATACTAGCCCACATTAAAAAGTCACTGTCACAATTGATGCTGCTGTTGTCAATCTTAACAGCAATGCAGGGGCTGCATGGGCATGCAAAATGCACATCCCTCCCAACTGTGGAGGTGAAATTTTTAGATCAAGACTGAAACATGCTGGGAAACCAAAGTAGAGATACTTCTAGCAAGAGTAACTTTGTTCTACCTGTACAGGTATGTGAACAATCTAGCTCAAGCACTATATGCAAATAAGAAACGGAGATTAAAAAAAAAAAAAAAAAAAAAGGGGAAAAAGAAAAAAAAAAAAAAAAAAAAAAAAAAAAAAAAAAAAAGGAGGAAAAGGAAAACAAATAAACAAATAAAAAAGAAGAAAGAACACACACAGTACAGAAAACCAGTACTTTTTTTGTTTTAGTCTACATGAATAATTTCCACAAAGGATTTTGCAGAGGACATAGAATCACAGAATATTCTGAGTTGGAAGGGACACAAAAGATTCATCGGGTCCAACTCACGACTGAATTGCCCCTGCAGGGATCAAATCCACAAAATTTGGCATTATTAGCACTGTGCTTTAAACAACTGAGCTAATCTCACAGCTGATTTGTAATCTTAGCGACATTTGTCATCAAGACATAAAAGGCATAGTTTATTTAATTCAATATATGTAAACAGTTGAAGTGTCAATGAAATGTAATCTGTACACATGTGATAGACATAAAATACCTTTTTAATTTATTGGAAAATATAAACTCTACAGGTATTTATTAGTAAAAAATTATTAATTAGCAACTTTGTTTATTTCAAGTTTTGAAGAAACTGACCTCAGACAGTAATCTGAGATGCCAGAGACTGGAAAATAAACCAATGCTGAGAACGTGTTTTGCCTAAAGGCTAATTTTGCCTAATATGACTGCTCTGGGTACTGCTTATTTGCTTTTTTCCTGTTTAATTACTCATCTCCCAATTCAGTTCATGATTCTGTCTGCACAGCTTTGTCACATTATTCTGAAGTCCAGGTATAAGAACACTCCCTAAAAAGCAAAGTGGTCACTTCACTCCTTTTCCCTGAGGACTTGATGTCACACTTCCTGGGCTATAAATGACAGATTCAGCTATGACTAAGGAGGAAACCTCCTCCCTATTTCCACCCCAGGGACTATCCCCAAAAGAAATGTTTTGAATCCCAAATGACTGTAGGTGCCTTCTGAGGCAGGTATCACCTTACGCATACCACTTGCCATTCAGTGTCGTACTGAATGTTATCTGGCAACAGAAAGCTCCTAGGTAACACGTGGTACTGCATTGGTAAGCACTAAATTCAATCATCCATATATGATAATTGCAGAAGTGTACATATTGTACATGCAGCAGCAGATTTCAGAAAGAGAGAGAGCTCAAACAACTTGTGTAAGTTAGAAAAGACCTAATATTAACTGTATGTCACTTAATATAAACTTTAAAACAGAAAACACTGGAAAACTAACCTATTGAAAAAAAATGCCCTAGCTCTTAAATGTATGAATAATTTTGCTGATAGGCTGCAGGTCTTAAAAAATGATATGGTAAAAGGTAGTGTTTAAATTAGCTTTTTCAGTTCAAAATATGCACTTTAAAGAATATATTTTTAAAAAATTATTTACTTATTTTGATTGTATTAATGCATACATGTGTAATAAATTGACATATCAAACCTGATTTCAACCTTTTAAACTTCTCATTATAACAATTCAAAGTAAATGTATGCTCTTTCTACAATTTCAAAAAACTTAATTATTTTATGAAAATTCAAAATCTTGAAAGGATTAATTTCCAGTAATTTTTCCCAAGTCAGTATAATGTTTTGATTAAATGTTCTTGCTTTGCTTTCAGAAGGAGAGAAAAAACTCTAGGAAGCCTCTGTCTGCCTCTTTCATTGCCTTGCGTCAATTAAGGTTTACACTCAAACAGTTTAAATTCCTTAATTCATTTGTATAGCTATATCCATGTAAACCATTCTTTACTCTAGATGCATAAAAGAGGAAATATCCACATGCCACAAGAAACACCTTGCAATAATGCGTATTTATGTCTAATATTATATATCTTACTAACACATGGACTAGAAGCATATATCATTCTAAAATGTAATTTAAAAATGTTATTAATACGTAAATTCAACTTTTTCATTTTGGAAAGTTAGGGTGAAGGAGGATGTGCCACAATTCTTTATCCCTATAGAATCACAGAACTATTTAGTTTGGAAAAGATCTTTGAAATCAAGTCCAACCATTAACACAGCATTGCCAAGTCTGCCACTAAACCATGTTCCTAAGTGCCACATCTACACATCTTCTAAATACATCCAGGAATAGTAATTCTACCATTTCCCTTGGCAGCTTGTTCCAATGCATAACCACCCTTTCCACTCAGAAATTTTTCCTGATATCAAACCTTAACCTTCCCTGGTGCAACATTTCCCCTTGTCCTGTTGCTTGCTACTTGGAAGAAGTGACCAGCACCCCATCTTGCTACAACCTCCTGTCAGGAGGTTGTAAAGAGTGATAAAGTCTCTGCTCAGCCTCCTTTTTCTCCAGGCTAAAGAGCCCCACTTCCCTCAGTTGCTCTCTTTGAAGAGCATCCAAAGGAGGGCAATGAAGATGGTGAAGGGCCTTGAGGGGAAGCCACATGAGGACTGGCTGAGGTCACTGGGTCTGTTCAGCCTGAAGAAGAGGAGACTGAGGGGAGACGTCATTGCAGTCTTCAAAGAGAGCATCCAAAGAGCTTAATATCTTTCTTATATTGTGGTCCCCAAAACTGCACACAATGTTCAAGGTGAGGCCTCACCAATGCAGAGGAGAGCGGGACAATCCCCTCACTCGAACAGCTGGTTATGCTTTACCTGATGCCCTCCAGGACACGGTTGGCCCTCCTGGCTGCCAGGGCATTCCTGACTCATATTCAACTTGCCATGGACCAGGACCCCCAGGTCCCTTTCCACAGGACTGCTTCCCAGCACCTCATTCTGCAGTCTGTATGAACATCTAGGGTTGCCCCATCCCAGATGAAGAATTTCATGAGTTGTTGGTGATTTTGACCATTTGTGACACATGAAGTCAATGCAGAAACTCACCCTCCTGGTTCTCAAATACATTAGAAAATTATTTATTTTGTGAAATTCAATCTACTTCTTGGAAACTTCCAAGCAATGAGATGCAGTGGTGTATTTTGGCAGAATGTGTAATAAGCAGCAACCTTGTTTGACAGAAAAACAAAATCCTAGATCTAACAGATCTTTTCCATGTCTAACCTCTACAAATCTGTGATACTCAAATATTCTGCAGTCAAGTCTGTGGATATTAATTGTTCTTTCCTGCTCTCTCTGTGTTTGCATGTGTGTGTGCTGGTTTTGGCTGGGGTAGAGTTAATTTTCTTCACAGTGGCTGGCATGGGGATGAGTTCTGGATTTATGCTGAACACAGGGTGAGGGTTAGAGTTGATAATATAGAGACGCTTTTGTTATTTCTGAGCAGGACTTACACAGAGCCAAGGCCTTTTCTGCTTTTTGTACTGCCACGCTGTAAAGGAGGTTGGGGGTACATGGGAGGTTGTGAGGAGACACAGTCTGAACACGTGACCCAAACTGCCCAAAGAGATATTCCATACTATATGACATCATGCTCAGTGTATGAAGTAGGGGGAAAAAGAAGGAAGGGGAGAATGTTTGGAATGATGACATTTGTCTTCCCAAGTAGCCATTACGCTTGATGGGGCCCTGCTGTCCTGGGGATGGCTGAACACCTGCCTGCCCATGGGAAGTAGTGAATTAATTCTTTATTTTCCTTTGCTGGTGTGCATGTCTTTTGCTTTCCCTATTAAACGGTTTTTATCTCAACCCACCAGTCTTCTGGCTTTTACGCATCCAATTCTGTCCCTGATCCTGCTAGTGGAGGAATGAGCAGAGCGAGTGGCTGCATAAGGCCTGGTTGCCAGCTAGGTTAAACCACAACAGTGTGCTGTTTTGTATAAAAGTAAATCATCCTTTATTTCAGTGTTTTTTCCTGAAGTTATATGATGCTTAATATTCCATTATTCTGTTCTCACATAAATTCAGTATTCCATATTATAATAACCTCCATAGTTCAGTTTTTGACATTGCATCTTATCCCTGAATTATAGTTGTCTATGTATGTTATACATGTGCACCTACATGCAAGGAAAGGTACAATATAAACCCTTCAAAATTTAATAATTGCTGTATTTTGCAATGTTACAGGAGCCTTGAAAAAACAGTGATTCATCCGCTGCTGGCCATAGCATATAAAGGCAAACGTTAAATATCCTCCTTTCTGTCACTGAAATTAACGTGGTGGCAAAGGAAAGAATTTCCTTTTTTGCTATTTATTTGTATTTGGCTACATGGTCAATGGAATGTCTGCTTAAAAACAAAGAACCTTTCACTAATGCTTATTTTTTGCCTCATTTATCTTATATAATATCAACAAGAATCAACTTTCCCTCTGCAAAGAAAACTCAAATGCTTATCGCCCAGATGATATGTAAGAAAAACCTCTGAATATGTGGGCAAATTCTTATCTATGGCATGCAGAAACACATGAAATATCAAAAAAGAAATGCATCAACATTAATGTCAGTGAGAAGAAGGGAAGCAGGACCTGCCACTTTGATTAACAGATCACCTGACAGAACTCTTTCCTGTTCATGGAGAACAAATATATAACTCTGGCAACCAGGCAGAGTTGCTGTTTTCCCAAGTCACAGTTATTAATTGCTTTGTAATCTTTGTTGCACCTCACTCTAGTTATCCTATAGCACATAAGACCGAAGGCCAGACTTCTTTGTTTATATATGCTCCATAACAAGTATATTAGACCCATTTCTTCTTCGATGAGAGATTAGCTTTCTGGAACTGTTTATACCTCTCCTTTAATAACTCTTTTTGCTAGTATATTCTATGAGTGGTTCTACGTAATGTACTTTCCAGATCTATCAAGATCATTTTTTATGTCTGTCGTCTTGTTTTGTGAAATAACCTGGTGTATGCAAATGATAGATTTCTTCTGTCAGGGTGACTGCAAGTCAGGAACTGTACATATACTTAAAAAAACATGCAATATCACTATATTCAAGAGGTTATTCTAGTCATTCATTTTTTAATACACTTTCCCAGACACGCCATTCTGAATCTTGATCAATAGGGTTACAAATGGGTAAGTGACAGTGAAATGGCACCATCAGAAATTCATAGTCTCATCCAGTGTCACAGGGACTTAGTTGAAACACAGTCCAAGTGTGTCTTCCTATCCTTCTGTTAAACACCACTAAATATTCTAGTCATCCTGCCATTTTGTTTAGTTCCAGGTAGTCCTTGTTTTCAATAAAAGTTTCCAGGAAACAAACTATTTCTTACTACTATTTTTCAGTTTTACTTCCCTCTCCACCTCCTGTAATCATGGCAGTAAAGAACAGAAAGGGCCAAGAGCCACTGGCATCCACAGGTTTCAAATATGGGACCAGCACTTGTTATGAACTGCCCAAGCTATCAGGATCTTGGATTATTTAAGTATGTTCAGTTTCTGGTAATAAGAGTAACAGTCTGCACATAATTTAACTGTCCCTCTCAGCAGTCATCAAGTCTAATCCTTTTCTAATGTATAGCTTTTAGAAGGGATATAAACCCAGATTTTTACTCTCTCTCCATTCAAAATACAAGCAGATTGCAGTCAGACCCTATGACACTTGGGTATCCCACACTGAGCACCCAAACTGTTCTTGCTGCTCTGCACTTAAAACTGCAGGAAGCTTGTAAAAAAATGTCTCTAAGATCACGCAGACAATTATCACAAGCATAACTAAAAGCATTACATTGCTATTCATAAAGGTTCTTGGTAATCTAGTGTTGAAATTGTACTGCACAGAATATCTACATCAATATATAATTTCATGGAACGCTGTGTTTCTCTCCTATGACTTTCACTGCCCCAGCAGATTACTTTCTCACCCATGATTTCTGTAATCTGTTTGGCATCTTATAATGGCTTGGGAAAAATGCATGTTGCTTTTTGTGTCCTTTCAGGCTATTAATCATTAGTAACCTTGTATTCAGAGTTACTTCATTAAATATGTATGCCTTTTAGTAATCTGATGCCTAATATATATTACAAACATTGTGCACTAACAGCAATTATATTCTCTCTAATGGGTTGTGTAATTGTAGCACTATGTTGGAGAAGCCTGTGAAGTCTGAAATTCTAAAAGTATCAGTAAAAAAAGATTCTCTTAAATGATAGCTCAGCAATAAACGCATAGACAAAAATATTAGGAAAATGATATGATAAACTATTTAGGGAATTGAATTACTGAGATTCCTCTGTATTTCCATCTGTTGAAGAACAAAGAGACCACAAATACTGCATAATAACAGGGTACTATAATATTGTTTAGTTCACATGTTCTCACTGCTCTAAACCTAGACTACTTCAAACTTTCTAAGGTATTTTGTTTGGGGTTTGATTGCTTTTGTTTGTTAGTTTATCTCAGTGGAAATGATCCTTTTGAGCGTCAGATAGAGGACTAGCAGAATCTTCTTGGTGGAGATTGCAGCAGATTTTCCACTTTCTGCAAATGAAATACACCATGAATATTTACCAAAAAAATTGAATAATAGGAAAACTTACATCTCAGGTGTCTTTAATCTATTTGTCTTATGCTAGTAAACCTGCAACAATAAAGGACTATATTATATTCCTAACTAAAAAATATAAAACCTTTATTTATGGCACTTTTCCCTCTGTGTTTGAATGAATTCTCACAGGGTATGATGAGCTGTTAGCAAATATTTGACATGCTTTAGATCTGATTGACAAAACTTTTCTGGATTGTAGCTAGAAGTAGAATGTTGTGTTCTTTAGGTGTATAACAAAGCTTTTCTCTGTTTATAACCTAGCTGAAAAATAATTATTAAAAAAATTATTATAAGAGTACTCTTTTTTCACTTACAAATGTTTTCAGATATAGTTACTTATGACATTCAAAAATATCACTGGCATAGAGATCATGAAATCTGAGGACTGCTGACTCCAGAATTTCCAACTCATTACAAGTGGTGAGTGGCTCTGAGGTTCCAAAAGATATTCTGGCATCTAATGTTTTACATTTTTGTGGTGTAAGAAAATCTTTAGGTTAGGAAGGCAGGTGTGGTAAAACAGAGAGATAAAGGGTAAGAGGGACAGAGTGCATGAAGACAGGTGGTTGGCAGTGCATTTGTCTGGCTATGTCCAAATGTTTGTAGTGGGCCTATTGAGAACACCTTCTCAGCCTCACTACTGGTTGGACCCAGGGGCACGGCGCTGCTGCAGACTTGCCTCTCAGGTTGTTTGATTCAGCAAGTCCCCCGTAAGTCTGAGCCCACAGACTTTTTCAGATTCGAGTTTGATTTTCTTAGAAGAATACATAAATTTTAGGAAGGCCATCAAATCCCCATCCCACCAAAATGCTGTTAAATTATTTGATGGAACAAACTATGAATCCTCAGGAATGTATTTTAATTTATTTGGAACTTTTAAGTTAATTGTTTTACAAAACATGTAAATGTTTATATCAGCATTTACTAAGAGCTTGTCCATCAATCTTGTCCATAAAGAAAAACTCAGTGGTGCTAGAGAAGGTATAGAGAAGGGCAACAAACATATAAGGGAGCAGAACACCTACTTTTTAAGGAGAATTTGAAAAGACTAGGACACTAAATTGAAAAAGAGAGGAGTGATTAGTAAGATTTAGAAAAAAACAGGAAGATAGTGCAGAACTATTATTTGCCAAATCCCACAGTACTAGACATAGGAAGCTCTCGCTGAAGTTAGAACAAGATAAACATTTCAAAAGTACTTAAAACATGAGGCAATACAATTCTGGAATTTATTGCTACAGTATTTTGTGGGTGAAGACTGTATCAACAGGTTCTAAAGTGGTGTAGAAGAATTCATAGATACTAGGTCCATAGACAGATATTAAAGTGAATGCATAAATATGTACCTTGTAACATCCTTAATTTAATGATTTTGGATAATAGGGTTTACAAAGGAAATGGAATGCAGTAGCCAGGCTTGTGTGCTAGTTTGAAATGGCATATCCTACTATATTCCTACTATATTCCTTTCTGAAAGAAGGACTAAGTGTACGAACCAACATTAGGAACATTTCTTACATTCTTATTTTTATATACTTCCATTGGGTTCAAGAGTCCATTTTCTTCAGTCTTACACAGACGTATTCCATAAATTTGTGATTGAAGGTACTTGTTCAGCAGTTTTCCCATGAATACGTACTTTTGCAGACAGTTTATCTCATTTCCAATGTCACACCAGTGTAGTAAAAACAATAACTGGTTTATGGCTTCAGACTGTTAAAAACCGCAGAAACATACAATGATAATTAATGGAATATGTTCCAAAAAGAAAGTATAGTGTCAGCTAATCAACTTAGCACTAACAGCATGAATAAAATATCAGAACAGAAAATATTGCTTAGAACCACAATCCTAAAATATAACATTAAAAGCATTTTAGACATTTGCTAGGAAGTACTCAGGTACAGTCAATAGACATGGTATTTTTAGAAGATTCCTTAGCACCAGTCAGTAGAATCTTCTGGTTCAGTCTCACTATTTAAAGAAAGCTCTGCTTTTGGGTGAAATGGTTTGAGAAACAGCTGTTTCCTCAGAGCACAAAATAAAACACTTTACAGTTCACCATTTCTATAGCAGAGCACATCCCCTTCAGAAAAGTATGAATTATAGTAAACATAATATTGTTAAAGGATAAATTAGAAAGATTGCTCTTCCTTGACCTTGGACAAAAGCATGACTTTGTTTAGAAGGAAAGTCCTCCATCAATTTATAAAACTCTACCTGGCAAAGATGTTACTAAGAACTTATGGGATAAGAACACCTTTTCCTTCATATTGACTTTGCTCAATCACTAGTTGAAAAGAGGACTGAGTAAAATATTCAGATAGCTAGTAAAAGGCATGATTTTTTAAGTCTAGGACAAAGAAAAATAACAAATGTATCTGCTATCCACCCATGAAAATAGCATTAGAAAGACAATATATGACATTATAAACCTGATGATTCAATACCTATCACTGTTCTTTTATCTGGAGATCGCCCTCATGTTACCTATTTCTCTACAGAGATCTTATTTAAAGCAAATGGCAACCAATGACATAATTTTAAAATAAGTACATCATTAACATCTCTAAATTTTAAAAATGTAGAGAACAGTTGTATGCTATGAGGTGTTGGTATCAAAGGTGTAATTGTCTAAGCTCTCAGTATGGGCAACCTTTTAACTGCAGTATAGTGTTTTTGATAGTACTACTGCTGGAATATTTAAAGCAAAAGCTTTGGAATTGTCTCCTGATATGGAATGCCTCTTCTTGGACGTAAGGCAAGATTTAAAACTGTAAGGGATACTTTTCATCAGTGCTGATTACCAATTGTTCCCAATATTCAGAGACTCTAAAATTAAACATATAAATCATTTAAGTTGAATGCTCTAGAAATTCTCTCGTAACCTGAGTGGAGTCTGGAAAACTTGAGCATCAATTTCCTGTTGTGTGGGCAGAATTTAAATTAAATATTTAAATCTATTGTCTGGATCTGCAGGTGTGAAATGGTGTGTAAAACCAGTAACTGTCTCAAAATTCACTCTCAGAAAACTAGATGCCCAGTTTAAATAATCGGAACTAATAACACTGTTACATCTGTAACTTCTGTGATTTCATGATTGCTGCAAAGATGTTTCAAATGCATCTATTTCTATGCAAATTCAGTGTGAATATGTCTGTTTATATGCAAATAAAACAGATTATCAAAAAAGAGATTTTTTTTTAAGATGATTCACTTCTTAAATGTAACCACTAAAATACACTGTAATATCTTTGTTCTTTTGGGGTAATTGCTATAATTTCTTTGAAAATTTCCATCCATCTCCTGTTGGTGCTGCCTGTATTTTAGATAATAGAATCTGTTAACATAAAATTAAGGATAGCATCAGAAGCTTGCAAGCAAAATTCTTTGCAAAACGTTCAAAAATTGTGAAAAATATAGGGATAACAACTGCAAAGTTGGAGGCAAAATTAATATTTCAAATCAAGACAACTTATTGTTGAGTCCCAAATTAACTTAACCCTCTCTCCTCAGACATCCCACTTATATTCCTCTTTCTTCCTGTCTTCATGACACGTTATTCTTGAGCCTAGTTTTCCTGAAAGAACCTTAAAAAGTCTGAAACTCATTAACTGAATGTTCATTTTTATAAATTAATGGTAAGCATATGTCCCAGAATCTATAGTTTTTGGATGTTCTTTATGCCTAAAAACTATGTCTGTATTCTTGATTCGGGCCAGTATCTTACATTGCTCATAGGACATTATTCTTAAAGAGCACTGGAATCTCGGAGAGTAGGTAGTGAAGTCCAGTTTATCTTCAGGCAAACATTCCTTTACAGGAAATTGAGCAGTGTGACTCTGCTGTCCCCATGCTTAAGTACTTAGTCGGACTGGAGAGTGCTTCATGTGTACAAGAACTTTTTATCCTCTATAACAAATCCTGCCAGAGTAATCTGACTCTGAAAAATAGAATGAGACTAAAAATATGTGATTCTTTTCACTTCAGTCATTTAAAAGAAAGACCTCTAAGCCTAGACACTTTCTACATCTAATGATTCACCTCCAGAAATTAAATCATCCTTTAGTTCTTAAAAGCTGTGTCTGATGGACTGAATTATTGAATTTCTGCTCAAAGAGCCTCCACCTCAGACCAGGGCCTTGTTCAGTCAAATTCTGAATACAGCCGAGGATGGAATGTTTGGCAACATTCACAGTGAGTGTTTTTACAGCATCTGACTGATTCTTTGTGCATAGTTTCTTTGTGTCCATTGCCTTTCCTCCACACAGAATGCACCTCCAAGAGAGCCTAGTTCTATGTACACTCTTCTATTAGGTAGTTAAAGAGAAAAGAAAGATATCCTCTTCCTCTACCCTACTCTGGGTGAACAGAATCTTAGATTTAACACGTCTTTGAATAGATTTGTATCTATATCTATTAATATCTCAAACTGGTATCATAACCTTCTTCTAGAGGGCTGACCTCTCTCTGAAGCACACTCATGGCCTCTTTTGATGTCCAACGCATTTTATGCGTAAACCAGTTTCTTGCTTTTTGAGGTAAGAGCTCTCATAAAACATACGCACAAGCCTCCATGAAGATCTTGGATTGTACTGACTTAACATTACTTTACATTACTAACAATAATTGATCTCTTTCCTAGAAAGTGAACAATCCACAAGTTAAATTTGAAGTAGAAACTTCATTGTTTTGATTATAAAGTCATAATGTACCAAAATTCTGATGAAAATAAAATCATATTTTGGATGAAATAAAAAAAGGGAGAAAAGCAGGTTAATGCAGCTCCCTTTTAAACAAAAAATCATGAATCTTTGAGAATTTCAGCCTCAAAAGGATTCCTTATTAGATGAGAATTATGACTTCTCCAATAACTTACTCACATACTACCTATCTAATAATTTGTCAGCAGGAACTAATGAACTCCCACACAGTATACCATTTCATTTAGACTAGAAAAATACTCATTAAATTAAAAGTCATCCATACAGTATATATTTAAAGCACAAGTGAAAACTTAAGCATGGAGCTGCTATGCCAGACAAACTCAGTAAATAAACTATTTTAAATACTCTACTGATTACCATAAAGCAGACTGAGAAACACAAAAATTGCCTCTTTCTTCCAATATTGCATTTACTTTAGAGCGTTGTCTCAGTGTTGTATTGATACAAAGATGTTTGAAAATGGTGCCTGTAATCTGCATTTTTTGATCTGTTTAAAGAGCTGCTGGCTTCAGCAGAACATTAATGCAAATCTAATGTACCTGCTGGTATGATTAGCTGAATCAAATGATGGCATTTAAGTAACACCTAAATAATCTTAATTAGGATCTTCAGCTCATCTTAGCACTTGGAACTCTACAGATGGATAGTCTTAATTATCAGCCTTTTGATTAGGATAACAGCTCTAATCAAGATGATGTGGTTCTGATAGACAGCATATCAGTAAATTAATGACTGTTGTTAAAAGGAAAACATAAGTGAAAAACAAGAGCTGTCTGCTATCTGGAACCTGGTAAAAGAATGAAGTCTACAGTATGTGAAGAAATTAATGTTTTGTGGGAAGAACATAAGTATTCACATTTGGTATGTGTGGAATTGAGCCAATAATAATGCCTACCCCCAGTTTTCCCCATTCTGTCCCCCTCCACACACTAAATATGGATATGAGTTCTCTCTTGCACAGTCACAAATCACAAGTAATGCAAATTAGTTTATACACATTCTTTTTTGACACTTTGTGATTTTATGAAAGTCCGATGGACACAGGGCATATGAACCAATGCCAGTGAAAAGGTTCCATATGTAGGTTAAAAGTAACAAATGGCTTGTTAGTGGGTGCTGTTCATTTGAAATGGAGCCTATAAATTTAAACGTATTGCTACATCACCAGAAACACAAAACCATACATGAAAATGCAATGCTTTCCTGCAGCCAACTTAACATGGTGTAACATCTGCTTCCGAAATGTTTCATCAGTCACTGCTGGAAAATTAATATAAACATTAGACTTACTAGGAGACCATGGTAGAATATGACAAAGTGTTTGTTATCCATTATCCAGATATTGAAATTATGAGTTAAGTATTTAAAAAAACCTTCATTTAATCCTAATGAATGTGGCTGTACATTTTATTTATATATCAGTAACTGTTTATAGAACTTATTTTGTATTAGCAAATGAAGGGCGTTGAAATGTCAGTTTTTTTGGCCTGCTTCAGATCAGTATACTGAATCATTTCTCAGTTCCCGATGAGAGTGAGACCTCTAGGAAATGTTTTCAACTTTAAAGTAGTATCTTGGGCTTACTTTCTGATGCACTCTAATTTCCTTACTGAAATAAAATAACTTCACAGCTATAGTTTGGAGAAACTTCACCTCTATAGTTAAGGGAAACCAAACAAAACCAAACCAAAACAAGAAACATCACAAACCATGGAGAAGTAACTGAACTTGAAGAGAAATAACAGAATGAAGGCAGAAGGTAGTATTTGGAGATGAAAAACAGGTATGTTTTTGAGGAAGAAATAAGCAGGACAAGAGAAGTAACTGAATCCTAAAATAAACACTGTAAGAGCTTATGTACACCATTTTATCAATGAGTTCTCCGGATATTCAAATAATTTTGTGGGAGAGAAGGCTTAAGGGTTTTCCTTGTATACTTTATTTCCAGGGAACACTGGCAAATTCATGCGACCCTTATAAACACTTAGTGCAGAAAACAGATGATATACAGACAATAATTGATCTATAATCAAAATAACCCTGCATGCCATGACAGTTGATGACCTTATCTGATTAGGACCGTCTATAAGATCAAATGACCTGAGAAGTACTGGGTTTGGACACATGAAGAAGGAAGTGGCCAAGTGGCAGTCACACATGCTTTTGAGAGATAAAAAGAAAAGAATTTTAAAATATTGGTATTAGATGGTACTCTTCACAAAATCATTCTTGGAGGAAATATTAATAAAAACTCAACATTTTCCTGACTATATGACCTGACATTCAGACCTCCCTTTGAAAGTGGAGAGCAATGAGACTAACCTAAAAATTCTAGAGAGTGTTAATGCTGTGTTTCCAGTGATGTAAGATTTCCACTTTTAAAGTAGTAATCACTTGATTGATTTATATAATATCCCAAGTCAAAGACTTCTATACAAACAGTATTCATCTTATGAACCCTATTTAGTTGAGATAAAAAACCCAAAAGATATTATGGTTTATGTAATTTCCTGCAGCTGTTCATCCCTCAAAACCCCTCCCCATCTAATCTACAGAGATTAAAGAGATATGTTTCAAATGAGAATTTTGTGCCTAAATCCTCCAATTATGCTTTCAGGTGGGATATAATTTAAGATATATCTTGAAGTTCTAATACATTTAAATATAAGACAGTTTGTAAGAAATTCAGAGGAATTTGAATGCTAAAAAAATGCAAATATAGACAGACTTTGAGCCTCAGTATACATATGATTTTAGTACAATCAAAGTATATTTACTGTTGCATTTATTTATTTTTATTGCCTGCCTGTCGTCCACTTTTAAGTGTGCTGCTTATTTTGGCCCACTGTATATTTTTTTCTGGCTTTTAATACAAATTTTAGCCTTAAGCCTTTAGAAAAAGAGAAGAATAACAGAAGAGAAAAAAATGTTTATGATAAGCTATTTCCTCATTTCTTATGATCATACTTTTAAATATATCAATGTTATAATCAATTAATATAATTAAACCAGGTTTAAAAAGCATGTTACATTTTCTATATGTCCCAAAATCCCTTGTGAATAATGTGTTTCAAAAGACCAGGATCCAGAACCAAACTATACATAAAAGGTAATATCTTGATAATCCTTCATCTGTCCTCCACCATTCTAGTAAAGCCTGTGTTTAGAAAGGTCATATATATTGACTAGAGTAAGCAGAAATCTGTAGCTTATTAAATCACCCATTTAATACAATTTGAAATGTATTTATTTTATACATCATACAATATGTTTTAATTAATTGCTTTTTAATAAGCAGCTGCATAGTGCTTGCTGTAATGTCAGTTAAATGCCTATTTGTAAGTAAATAAGCATTACGAATTTATATTTATAAAGTAGGGCCCTGATCCTGGAAGGGGATTCTGGTACCACACTGTCCCCAGTAGGACACTCTGGAACACACAGGAGAGCTCATATAATTCCAAAGGAAACAAAAAACCAAAAAATCTCGTGTTTTTTTGTTTGGGAGGTTTGAGACCTTCCATAAACTTATCATGCTGCATCCAACATCCTGCGAACAAAAGCTGAAATAGTGAAGGCTGGATCCATGTGGAACACAAACTCTTTGCCTTCTGACACCTCCATGTGCACATAAGTACACAGTAATTGTGGCCCCAGTCCCAGATGTCACTTTCTGAGTATTGTTCGTGTTAGCACCCACATTTTAGCTTTTGTATTTACAACCAGCCTTGCAGGTCTTTGCTGACTCGTTAGAAGATTCCTTCCTCTTCATCTTTGGTGTTATTTGATTTACTTAAAGGAATTAAGTTTTTAGTGTGTTTTAAATTGTATAGAAATCTTTTAAATAATGCTATTTTCTACACTAAAAGATTTAAAGGAAAGCAGGCAGGGGAGCATATGGAAGAAAAAAAAAGGAAGGACACGACATAACAAGACCCTGAATGACATTTGACATTGAAATTGCTCATCATTTACCATGGTACTAATTGGTCTCTATCTAAGACTTTTCAAATTAAAATTATATGCCTTGCTACTATAGGTTATGGCTATCAATTAATCACAACAATGACATTTCCAACTGAGAACTGGATCAGTGCCAGCACTGAGAGAAGTCTTAAAACCCACATCCCTCAAAAAAGCCTAAAATCATTCAACATTTTAAGAGATACATTTTCAAGGTTTTTTTCATTTTTTTTCAGGCAGTTACACTGTTGTTTGCTGCTGCTGATACAAATTATCTGATTCAAGATGTTTATGTTAGAAATATAAACCCATGAAATGTTAATGCCACATGATGCTAACAGCGATGTGGGAATTAACTGTTCTTAAAAGTTGTGGAAACAATTTTTTGCTTGTCTTTACTCCAGAAGACTACAATATTTTCATTTATTTTCTGTTCAGGTTTTTAACACAGAATTGGATAATTAAGTAACAATTTAAGACATATTAAGTAGAAGAAATTAAACCAAGTTTAACATGTGGGATGTAAAATTATTTTTAAAAAGTATTTGGAACGTAGTAAAGGTACTTGATTTCTTAGGTTAGATATTTTATATGGACAATATGTGTTGACATGATGCCTAAAGAGTAGGGAGATAATTTTATAATTATTTTAATAATTTTATTTTTATTGGAGTATTTTGATAATGTCTCTGTATGGAGAGTAAATATAATGTAAATATTTCAGAGATTTACCTATATACTCAGTGATCTGGTAGCTACTGTATATACTCTCAAATAGGCTACATTTCAAATACACTTCTCTGAACTTTTAAAATAGTTTGCTCACAGGATTGTAAGCATAAAAATGATATCTGAAGACATATAAAAAGCTCATGATGGCTAGACCCCATAAAACTCCTTTTGATTCAGTACTTATCTGACTCCTACATATCTCTTTTTTCTTCTAGAAAGAAGGGACAAATGCCTGAGGTGTGGTACTGTGAAATGTATTCAAGAGTGCAAATATACAACAGGCTTTTTTCCAATGTAGTTCTGGTCCATCAGTGAGAAAGGCTTGGAGTGGTACTCAGTGTGACATATCTGCAATCACACATAGGCATCCACCCTGATCCTCAACCATTTTTTTCCCCATCTTGTATTTCATATCAAGAAAGAAAAAAAGTTGTGTCTCCTGTTCCCTATTTAAATTCTTCACACTCTCTGTTGGCTAAGAGTGACTGTGACCAGACTTGAACTATGCATATAAAATTCCAAATCATTGTCCAAACTGAAAAGATGTTCCATTGCTGTAACTACATAACTTGCCATATAATAATACATTATGTAATCTCAGAAGAATAATAACAATAATAACAATGTTAAAATAAAAGTCATGGCATAATACTATGATGACCATTTAGAAAATAATTAAAATGTCTGTATAGAAGCAAATATTTCAGGGGGAGGGGGCTGGTGTGTGTGTATGTGTGTAAATCTAACAATTTTTTTTCATTGCATTGAAACGAAGTCCTTAATTTTATTTTCTATGCATACACATTACAAGCATATATATATATATATAAAAATACATATGATGTATATGCACACACACACAAACACATTCCACTTTACCCAACTATTTAACAAGATCCTCTAGTCCAGATTCCAAACAGCCAAATAGTCACAAATAGTTAAATACATCCTTATCCTGTAATAAGCGTTAATTTTCTTTTCTCATCTGACGCACTAGTTCTCTTTTCTTGTCAGGTAAATTAGAAAACAAGATTCAAATGTCTGTTTTGCACATGATGGAAAAAGAAGTTTAATTTTATTCCACTAGGCTATTCCATACTCTCTTCAAGTGGATGAAACAGCCCCCTCAAAAATTCTAAATGCAGTTTCAGTAAACACCACACCTACTTTTTCTTCTGTGAAATTGAATTTGTTGGTTTCAATGAATCAGTTTTTTCAATTAAAAATCAACTAAACAACCCAAAAAACCTGTATGTGCTTAAAAATTCATAATTGTTGCAATATATTTTTGTGCCTTTAAGAACTCGGCATTCAGTATTAATGTCTAATAATGAGTCAAACTGTTCATCTGAAACTAATTAAAAAATCACCCATTTCAATGTAGTTTGAATAATGAGGATGGACATAACCATTATTGACTTCTGTAATTTTCTTTACATTTGTGAAGTGCTGACAATATTTCTATCCTTTAAGTTCAAAATTAATAAAAATGTTTGAAAAACTTTTCTAGAAAATAAGTCAATATCTGTAGAAAAATTTATATTTTAAAATAAAACTTTTCCTATATCTTTTTAATTGAAATTTAAAATAGTGGCATTTGTATACTTTTTTTTAATTACTCACTTTTATATCAATTATATTTACAATTTCTCAGCTTCATTTAGACCCTTTTTCAGATTTTTAGCTCATACAGACTAAGTCAGGTATTTCTTAATGTATACTTAAATCAAAAAAAAAAAAAAAAGAAAAACACAAACATAATTTACTTGCCAGAGGTTTTAGCTTCAAAGCTATATGCTTTTTAAAGTACTCAAAGTGTTCTTATTAATTTCAGGAAAAACTGATTCTGAACTCCAGATACTGGAAAATTAATCTTGGGCAAACAAGGCTTGACACTAATTGGTTACAATGCCTATGATAACAAACTGTTAACAGGGTAGACTTAGAGTGTCAATTGTCAACCAGTCAGTTGTATCAACAACTAAATACTTATCTAATCAAGTTGTGGAAGGTAATCTGAGAAGGGTTTAGGTTTATTTTGTTTCCTTAGGGTCTTTTTGGAGCAGTGGAGGGAAGGAAGGAATCAGAAAAGGGGCATATATAGTACGACATATTTGATGTAAAAAAAGCCCATTTTAATAAAATTACATATCGAAAATTTAACTGACATTGACTGAAAGGGTGCAAATACCCTCAGATATCAAGGTACATGCTCAATGTCAAATAAAGAAGTTAAACAGGTAATCCAGTGAGTGGGAAAAATATGTCACAAGACCCATGATAATGAACCAATCACCAGAAATTATAACTAATTCCCTAGAATGTTGTTATCGCAACCCTTATATGGGCAAAGGGTTGGTCCACCCGGCTGGTGGGTTCTTGTCAGGAATTGTAGGCTGACGCAGTTGGAAAGTTGAGGCAGGTGTGGCTTTATTGAAAGAAGCAGCCCACAATGGGTGCGAACTGCCAAGACCCGTGGGTGATAGGTGGGTGAACTGGGGAGGTGGAGCAAGGGACGGTACTTATATAGGGTTCCGGGGGAAGGTGCTAGAGCTGGGGTGGAGCATAACCATATAAGGAACACAGTGGGAGGAGAAAGGGGCGGAGCATGCAAATGAGGGGTGTTAACATACCATATAGGGAAAGGACTGCACTGCATCAAACTTGGACCAATAGGAAATAAGGAATAAAACTAAGGAAAGTCTGAGGGGAGAATAACAGGGGATTTAAATTTTAAAACCCGAAAACGCATAGGAACATTGTATTGAACACAGAACAGTCTTTAAACATTGAACAGCTTCTCTCTTCCATTCTTTCTCTTCTTTAGATCTCAGTTTCCTCTTCCAGGGCTTTTTTCCATTTTTCATATAACTGTCTTTCCCAATCCAACTCGACTGCCACACGTTGTTGCTATGAAGAGTTGTGGTCTAACTTCCTTTTGTCAAAGAGAGAATAAACTGTGGGTCTGCCACCTTCTGATAACAAAGATAGTGTGTGAACACAAGCCGTAGTCTCATCCTTTCCAATAATTCCTAAGAACAGCAGTAAAAACCTCATTTTATTAGCAGAACTGTCTTGATGGTATACTCTGGACGTGCTGGTGACACCCCTGCTGAGTTAGTGGTGTTCAGAGGTTTATAGAGAAAGGTGCCTGCTGCTGCATGACTATCTGGTTTAGATGAGAACTGGACACCAACCTGCAATGAAGTTCTCTCTCTTCTGCTATCTCCTTTCTCTCTTTCCTCCTTTCCTTTCTCTCTCTCTCTTTTTCCCCATGAAGTTGGGTCATGTTGTGAGGGAAATTAGATTAATTGACTGTCAAATCCCCTGTTTTTATTATACAAAGACACCAATCACAAAAGAGAAAAAGAATGTGGTTCAGATAGAAAGATTCTGACAACAAATTTCAACAGTAACTTCATAACAATATGAAGAATCCAAACTTAAGATTAACTCAAGGCTTGGAACTTCCATCTTGGGCATGGGTAAATCACAGGACTAAAATCATGGGGTTTAGATTCAGTTTAAATGATTTGGGTAGGAATTTACATTATATCAGAGCACACAAATTAGATATTGTGAATAATAACTGTGAATAATTCAATTTCCAGGAACACCTGTGTAACTTCTGAATGTTGACAGAATCATACTGTGAGTACAATATAAGTGAGATATTTCCCACTTTGTTTTTGTTATATTTTAGATATTGTTGAAAAACCCTTCTGAAATAAATAATTTTTTTAGTAAATTAATAATATTTCACAGTCTGGTTTTAAATGCTTCAAAGCTGATTATACCTTACACAGATTATAGATATAGCCAGAACATATTTTTGCTCATGATCTTGAGAGAATAGAGGCACAGGCCAAAGCTAGTTGTTGGTTGATTGCTTTGTTTGAGGGGTTTTTTTGGTAGTTGTTTGGTTTTACTAGAAGGTCTGAATAGGGCAGACTCAGAGTCCACCACATTATTTTCTCTGTTGAAATAACGAAAAAAATTACCCGATCACTCCCCTTTTTTTTGTTTTTTTGGTTTGTTTTTGTTTTGTTTTCTGTAAAAGAGAGTTTGAAAGCCAGACATACCACTTAAAGATAGTCTGGAATGCCTGAATCCATTACTTTGTGATTTATTTTTAGGGAAAAAATGCTAATAGAAGAGGACAAATAAAAAAAATATGAGAATCAACTTTCAGATGAAAGATTTTTTTTCAAATACCCTTCCTTAAAGATAAAGTAACAGGCAAATAGAGAAAATAATGAATTTTCTTTTGATCTCAGGAAATTCCTTTTCTGATAGTTAAAATGGCACAATAAGATCCTTTTTTAAGATCTGTGCTCTGACAAAATCTGTAGTTTTCAGTAAAAATTATTACTTTAGTATAATGATTTAAGATAGCAGTCAGATTTATGAATGTCTTCTGTGTAGTCATGTTCAAGATTGTAAACAGTTAAATGTTTTAGAAAGTATTTGAATACAAATATACAATAAATTATCAGATATGGGAACATAAATGTTTATACATTTATCTTTATTTAAAATTTCTGTTCTTTTTCCATTCAGAGGAGAATCATATCTGTTTATGTGTTTAGAACCACACATGCAATTTGCTATCTCTAATTATGACAATGGTAACACTTCGGCTGACATCACCACAGCCTAAACCTTCCGTAGAGTAGGAATTTCTTAGAACACCACTACACAAAATAGCAACAACATTGCTATATCAATTTTTAAGAGAAATAAAATATTTTCCTTGTTTTCTTGAAAATGTATATATGGTCAGTGCAGTTCTTTAATCCTTGAGATCTTGTACTTATTGTTAGAACAAGACAGAATTTCAAACTTCAGTTTTCATCCTTACAGAAGAACCACATTGTGCTTCTATTAAATTTATGAACCTGACGTGCAATCAGCCCTTTTCAGACTAAAAATTTTATTCAGTAAAAAGTTAAGTAAATTGATGCAATTTATTTTGCCAAAATTATTCATGGCACACAACCAAAAACTGAAATCCACTGTGCAATTCACTGATATCTTCTTATGTCTATATCTGGTTTAAATATACTCCTCTCTTGTTCATTCTCACCGTGTCAACAGCCATCTACTACTTCAGATTACAGCTACTCCATGCAGACAGGAGTTTTATGAAAGAGACATATGCATTCACTTTAATACAATTTATAATGATAATGCTTAGTATCTGTAATCTGTATTCAATTGCCTCATCAAGTTGGCTGCTCCAAACAAAGGACATTGTCTTTGCAATGGAAAGAAAATGGTGGTCAGGGAAAGAAATTACAGTTGTCCATAGAGAAAGGAGGATCACTATTAAGGATAATACAATTGCTTTTGAGACAAATAACTTTGGAGTTCTTTAATACTCCCTGAAATATGTCTCTAACCTTTTCCTAGTACTGTATTAGCCAGTCAGTCAGACTACTTTTATTTCATACATGACATGGATGAGGAATGTCTGGGTCAGGTATCCTTGTGAAAGCAGTATATAATCAGGAGCACTGCTGTCAATTTGTGTTGGCATTGTGAAAAGAAATCTCACAGGCTGTCTATCTGCCTCGTAGTTCTGGGTAGCTCCAACATCGTATGTCATTACTAGCATATTACAAATAGAGCTATTATTATGTAGTAATTTCATTTCAATCCAGCACAGAATTTCCAAAGATGTTAGCTGGTACTAAGTGCTGTTGTCAGCTGGGTGTCAGCATTAAGTTATGTGAGAATTAAGCTCTTGTCCCAAAGAAACCATTTCCTCTAGTTCAACCTAAAGGAAAGAAGAAAAGGGAGGTAAAAATTATAATTCCAAAGATCAAAGATCCTTTGCTTTCTGATAATCCTGGTTAAATGGCTGAGGGTGATAATGCAAAGGGAATGGATGAAGTGGTGAAAACTGGTATGGGAGTTGTTTGAACGATATTCAGTCTGCTGAAGCAACTTGACAAGTTCAACTTGTGACCTGATGCAATGTGTCTGATTTTACCTAAAACAAATTACAAAGCACTCACACAATATTTTGCCAGCAGAAAGCATGCGGGTAGTGGTAGCAACTTCAGCTGACACTATCAGATCTTTACAAGGTTTTCTTTCTCTGATGAGTGGAATGGGTGGCTACAGGAAAGAATAGTGGTGTCTGCCTGAGTGTAGTCAGGATAAAACCCTTTCTTGCTCTCCTTTATTAGTAGTTTTCATTTCCTGAAGTAATTTTCCAAGGCTTATACTGAAATTGAAAGAAATAAGTATTAAATTTGCAGTCTCAAAGCACAGATCTTTAATAAGCAAAAATATTTTCTAAGGGATTATTCATTCTCTAGTTTCAATGGGAAATATTCAACCTTTCCCCTCACACCCCATTCATGTTGTTGCCAATTTTAATAAATATAAATATATATAAATTTTAATAAATACAAATCACATCCGCACATGGGAGGGGGTCTGTCAAAGTTTTTCTTGATAAGAACGTGTACAGACTACCACATTCATGGACATCATTGTCCAACATTTAATCACCTTAGATCCATTTTGGGATACGTTATCACTGATTGTGTAATGCCTGTTATATTAATTTGATTATACTTAAAGTTACCACATGGCATACCCATGGGGTACTCCAGCTATGTAGCTGTAAAAGTTTAGCAATCACCATGAACTCAACTTGATTAACTTCTGGAATATACCTCGGGAATGTATCTCTCTACTCTCCTTTGCACACAGACCCATAAAACCATATTTAGCTGTCAAAAAACCAGTCAAGAAGTTTCAGGCACATTTGCATGTCCTATTCACTAGTCTAAACTGTCCATCATAGCTATAGCTGACAGTTTAAAGTGGGATGTATGAGAGATGTAGAAGCTACTGCAGTATACAAAAAATAAATGACAAAGAATGCTGCCAAAGAGAATAGGAAGTGTAACAGGAAAACTAATTAAATACTAAAACATTCCCTGAACAATCTTGTGTATACTGCTTAACTAACCAGACATTTATTTGTGCAGTATCTTAGCAGGGTCCAATTTTAAGAAATCAATTAATTCATATGTCTTTGTTTATAAATGTTTGTGTTAGTAAATAAAGGTAATTTTTTCCTTTTTACACGTTTTGTCAAAAGTTATTAGAAGGTGGGACATTTGCAATCTATGATCCCAATTGTTAAAAATTTATGTGTAGAATTCAAATATGGTAGGAAATTTTAAAAAGTGTCTGTGTTTAAATACATAATCAATATTACTTAAAATAATGTTATTTTCCAATGTGAAAATGACTTGGTAATTTATTTATTGCAGAAAAAGTCTCTGTATCTGGAAAATTTTGCTATATATATATATATCCATAACAACATTTTACAGGTGCTGTGCAGATGTTAAGTTTTTAACATGCTCATGAAATGCAAATTTTTGGCATAACCTATCATCAGGGAAAAGCTGAAAAGAGAATATCATGTAAACCATCACACTATTTTGCTACATTTATATAAGTGTGAGGTCCAGAAGAGTATCTCTTCTCGTTGATTTTTCTATCATTTGTGAAACCTCCTGATGTTTGCACCCCGCTGTGTTGTCCCTCCTGCAAATATTGGGGTAGCTTCAGTCCCCTACAGGGACCCAGATCTGCAAATGTGAAGCTTCTTCTAGTTGTCTGAAGAAGGTGTCATCTAATTCTTCATGATTAGAAATGTACAACAGTGTCACACTTTGTTAAACCTATTAATTCTGATCTTAACCAGCTAGTAACTCATCTCTAGGCATAGCTCTAGACATTCCTGTTACAACTTCCCTTTCTCAAGTTTCTGTGTCTCCTCAATTGCTTTAAATTTTGTTTAAAGTTGTTTAAATTAACCTAGTTATTACACTTTATATACTGATCTCTGAAACACAATAATTAAACATTTCTTCACAGAAAAAAACCCACATTTTCCTCTGATCTTATACATAATGCAAGCACCCTATATTCACCCTATACCAATTCAATTTGAAAATACCATATTGCCTACAGATCATAAGAAAAGTAATTAAATACATTGATTAAATTAATTACATTATTAAAAATATCACCCTAATACAAAGAATTAATTTTAAACTAAGATACAATTCCTAAGTTTCATCAAAACATGGTATTATAGTTAAAATGAATAGCTGTAAAAGGCAAAAATGAACAAATATAGTTATTAAATAAAAGTCTTCTTATCCTTTTTGTCTTTCATCTACCCAATTACTTCTTTTGAACTGAGTAGTTGTTTCCACTTGTTGCGGGGTTTGGTTTTGATATTGTTTAGGGTTTTTTTGGTTTGGTTTTTTGTTTGGTTTGGTTTTTGTTCTTTTGAGTTTTTCCCTCCAATTACTTTGATAATAATCCAGGTGGAACAGCAGCATTTTATTGCTCTTTACGCTGTGTACTGTGATTTATATTCATTTGGGCTTTCCATCTACTATAGCTTTCTAAGAGCTAGGAGTTACATTGCTGTTTTTCCTCTCTAATTACAAAAGCATTTTACATCTCATCTAGCAATTCAAACCAATGAATGAAATATTCAGGCCCTGGAAACAATAATGCATTTGAAGTAAGACAGCCTTTCCTATGATATAGCATAATTTTGGGGGGAAAGCAGAGCCAAGATAGATAGATTGACACCATCTATATCTTTCAAGTTTAAAGACATTTCTGGAGAATTATTCGGGCACTGCAGACTATTCCTATTTTATATTGTTCCTAAAGAGATCATAATACATAGTAATATTGAACCTAAATTATATGTGTTACCCTAAAGATACATTATCTTTTCTTATTGTGTGCCAAATGAAGCTCTTAAACTGCTAAGAAATCATCTAATACATAGAGCACAAGGTAATAACAACTTCAGTGAGAAAATGCTTTGGCTCCTGGGAAGCCATATAACTTGAGAAGTATTCATGGTTAAAAGTGCCTTGAATGTACCCAAACCATTTGCACCAACCTTATACGTGGTTTTGAATACCTAAAAGTGAAAAAATCCTCTTGGCAGACTTCCTTAACCTGGATATCCCAGTGGTGTTTTTCTCTTAGCATGCAATGATGTTGTGACTTTTGTCCTCCTTGGTAATGCAGAAATATAATATTAAAAACTTTTTTGTCTGAGATAATATAAACTGTTGAATATTTTTTATGAGCTATAGGATCTTGTAGTTTTAGATCTTTATTAGGTTTAAATTTCTTACATAAGAAACTTTCTTTTAGAACATGTCTGACCGTATGATTGACAGCAGTAGCAATGTGGAGAAACTCTAGCTAAATCAAGAACTGGTAGGACTTTCTGAAAACAAAACACAACAACAACAACAACAAAATCAATGAAAATCACTTTACTCTGCTTTTTACAACATTTTTGGGGGGGGGAAGAGGAATCTGAGTAAGGTGAATCATGTCTCTTTGACTACTTGCTGTATATAGTATCAAAATATACAGTCTCTGCAGTAAGAAACTTATAAGGAGATGAGAAATGCAAAGAATCAGGGGAAAACCACAGGAGATCTATGACCTGCTAAAAAACATGCAGAAGGCTGTTGTCAAAACCTACAACAGAACCGAAGTTTCCCAGCTTCCAGATAGCTGGTCTATTCATGTAATGACAGATGTTGAGCCCATTTTTCAGCAAACAGAATTGCATCCTTAGTAAGTCTCTATAATATCTTAGGATGAAACATTCTCTACAAGTATAAGGTTACATCATTATGTTGTTGGAAATTAATGCTTTTTTACTATAACTGTTTGAACCACCCACCCACTGGCCTGTTCCAGAACTACTCTTGTGTTGTTAAAAGGATACTTTCTCACTTGTTAAGCCTTTTGTTTTTAGGATAGAAAAAGCTGTTGAAGTGTTAAAAGTAAACTACATCTTTTATTACTTTTATTGAATTTATTGTGAGTAATGGCATGCATTTTGAATAAGTAATGCTACCTTATGTCCTACAAACTACTTTTGGAAACTGAAATAATAAATCTCATAAATTGTGTATTAAAACAGTAAACTGCGCATTTGTAAGACATCCTCATTTACTTCCATAAAAACATCTTGAAAAACAAGGGACTGTTTGCCAAGGAGTCAATCAGGTAAGTCCATATGTTATTGATTTCTCTATTGCTCTGCATCATTTAAAAATAGCATCAAAACCAAAGTACATAAAACCTTGCACTTTAATATGCTTTAAATTCACTTCTTTCATCTTGCGCTGTCTGTGGCAAACAGGCATGCAAAGTCTGCCTGGCTCATTGACTTTCTAAGGTCAGTGTTAGGTCCTGTTCTGGGAATCTGATGTCACTACTTAGTCAAAACTCAGTCTTCTTCTGGTTATGAGTAGTTTGTACACGATTTTGTATATGTTATACAGTTAAATAGATACAAATTGAACAGACAACTTAAAATCAGCTTGCAATAGTTAATATTACACAGAGACCAAGGTAATATTGACCATACAATTGACATATACATTTTTTCAAACTCACATACATTGTATGAAAGCAAAACAATGGTACACACTAGTGGAGAAAATTTGGGACTTAACACAATTCTTCAGAGGGGGTAAATGACAGGCCCATGCGTCTGCTGTCTCATACTCTGAATTTTACCAGCCATTGCATCTCTGAGACACGGCCAGTATTGGGTAGATAAGTTGTCATCAGGTCCTTTTCTAGAAATGTACAGGAAATTTGAATCAAGATTTCTGAAGAATTTAGCACACTTTAGATATGCTACATGAAAGAGTTTAGAACACTATAGAAAGCTACATGAGACCTACATCACAGCAACATGGGCTGTTTGCTTACTAACCAGATAACCTAATTCTTAGCCAAGACTCAAAAAGACCTTACAGATCAAGCAAAAATCTATGAAAAGTAGAAAAGTTTTCTGCTTCAGTTTAACAGTTTTGCCTTTAAATAAGAAGATTTTAACAGCTCAAATGAGATCAAGTTTTCAGCTGTGGCATTCTTTGCCTTTCTTCACAACACCTTTTTAACTGTAAATGACATGCAGTGCTAATTCCAAATTCCCTAGATCACTGAAAATCAAGAAAACTTGATGCTCTATATTACAGGAAATCACTTATGTCTTACTTCTTGCTTCATCATCTGACAGAAGTTTTATTAATTGGGGGTTTTTAATGAACTTGTCCCTTAGTTTTTGAGATCTCGACACAGACTGTTATGAGTTTTGAATCATGAAAGGATCTATCACTAGCTTTTTCAAAAATTAAAATTGTCTTTCTATATGCTTTAAACATGTTATGTCTCAGAACACCTATGACAATACTACAAAAAAATAATTATACTTGTAGGAAAGAAATATGAAATCTAGCAGATAAAAAAATTAGGATTCAGTTTTGAATATTTGATTTATGTCCTGACATGATTTTTCAGAATTAGGAGTTAATTGTCATAGGAAACTGTATGACTCAACAAGAAACCTCTTGTAAGATCTACAACTCAGGCTTCTGAATCATGTGTTTACTATAAGACATTGGAGATTGCAACATTAGAAAAATACAGATTTTACCACTGGCTGTGACAGAAGCTATTCTTTGAGCACTATTCTTGGATGACATCTTACTAAAGAAATGTTTCTGTACTCATAATTTATTATTTAAGAAAAAATACTCATTAAGCAATTAGAAAGCTCAAAATTTAAAACAAACATATAGGCATATACACATAGAAACATGCTTACATGCATATGCATAGAGAAGTACATATGTCACACCTTAACTAATCATTGAATAGTACAATCTACGAAAAATCATTCTAATTAATTAACTAAGTGGTTAAGGAGAAAGAAATATGGGAATAGGTGAGCAAAAAGCAAGAAAATTGTTTCTGAGACATTAGTGTTAAAGCACAAACTAGAAATTTCAGCAAATGAGTCTAGTAGACCTTTATAAAGTAATAGCTTAACCCAGTTATTGTCAGTCATGAATAGCAGTATATTGGACTGTGCTTAAGAGATACACTTAGATGAAAACACAAGCAGAGTTATCTCTGAAGGCAAACCACTGACAGATAAGTTTTGAAATATTTCCAACTTCTAGCCCTTTTCATGCACTACTATAGTAATGGCCTTTTATATTTTGTTTTGTAGCAGTCGACAGGTTTAAAGGATCATATTTCACTTTATTGGGTACCTAAAGTACTAGAAGAGCTGTCCTGGGTCATACCAATGGTCCTTCTACCTGACAGTTATGTTTCTAAGAGTGGTCAGCAACAGCTCCTTAAAAAAGTGACAGGGTAAATATTCCAGGTTCATTTCCTGGAGAAATTCTTCCAGCTTACAGAAAGTACACAGAAACAGAGTTAGAGCTAAAGAACTACATTTCATTTCAGGTTTTGACTTAATTCCCTTTGTCTCTGTTTCTTGAAAGCAAATGTTTGACACCACAATATGAGTATTCAAAAGGTGTATTTCAATGCCTGTACTTGGTTATACATGATGATAATTATACTGTTGTATAGTTTCACTAACTGGTTATTTATTTACTCAATCAGGTGATATAAGTAATTCTGTTTGACTTCTTTTGACCAGTCACAGATATTATAAGCAACATATCCTTTGAATAATTAAATCCAATCTCTTAAGAATGTAAATGATTATTAGTGGAATTAATTTGCATAATGAATACGTTTAAGAAAGTTGTGATAACTAGGCTGTAGGAAAAAAAACAGCGACAGTTAAATTCATTGAATAAATTATTTGTTGCTTTTTTCCCTTTTAATTATTCATTCATCTCTGAATGTAACAAGTAACAATCCTCATGTTCAGCAGTTTTATTTGTAGTAGAAAACCAATGAAACTTCTGTTTCACTTCCCTGCAGTGTTGCTCCTACAATTCATTGTTAGGCTGATAATTTCTCTCTGGTAGTTTACTTATTTTATGAAGAATTTTTCCCTTTGCTAGACAGCATTTCATCCATTTTATTTAAAAGTATTCTCAGTGTTTCTAGTTGAATTTCAGTCCTGTTTCTGCTTGGAGACAATATATACAAAGGAGTCACATGGCTTTTTTCTGAGGAAGTTTAGCATAGAAATATGTTAAACTTGAGCTTTTGGTTATAATTGATTTAGTTCCTCTATTTATATTACTAGGAACTCTTGCAGTGTTATCAGAGTTTTACCTTTAAAGGTTTTCTGCATATTTTGTTATATGTCTTTATAACACCGCCTGTACTTGTTGTTCACATTTACTGCAAAATACTGTGATTAGGAAGAAAAGAGAGGAAAAAATCCTTAGCCTATATGTGGAATCCAGGTACCACATCTGCTACTTCTTATTCCTTGTGAGCACTTCTCTTTATTGACAGATTTCCTCGAGTGTTTCCTTTTTCTAGTAACTGATCATAAATGATTGCATTAAACTGAGTGACTTTGGCAAAAGATGGTCATTAAAACATTTCCAAAAATGACTCTCTGTAACACGTGCAGTTTTGTGTGCCACACTACAAGAAGGATTTAAAGCTATTGTAGCATCCAAAGAAGGGCCACAAAATGGTGAGGGGTCTATAGGGAAAGTCATATGAAGAGCAGTTGAGGTCTTGGCTTATTCGACCTGTAGAAGAGGAGACCAAGGAGACCAAGAGGAGACCATATAGCAGTCTAGAACTTCCTCGTGAACAGAAGCAGAGAAACAGGCACTGATCTTGTCTCTCTGGTGATCAGTGACAGAACTTGAGGCAGTGGCATAAAGCTGTGTCAGGGGAGGCTTAGGTTGGATATCAGGAAAAGGTTCTTCACCCAGAGGGTGGTTGGGCACTGGAACAGGTCTTCCAGGGAAGTGCTCATAACAACAAGCCTGTCTGAGTGCAAGAAGTAGTCAGACAATGTTCTCAGAGACATGATGTGATTTTGGGATTGTCCAGTGAACACCCACAAGCTGAACTCAATGGATGTAGTCTACCTGGACTTCAGCAAAGCTTTTGACACCATCTTCCATGGCATACTCCTTGAAAAGCCGGCAGCCCATGGCTTGGATAAGTTCACTCTTCACTAGTTTAAGAGCTGGCTGGATGGCCAGGCTCAAAGAGTGGTAGTGAACGGTGCTCCATCCAGTTGGTGTCTGGTCTCTAGTGGTGTCCCTCAGGGATCAGTATTGGGCCCAGTCCTATTCAATATCTTTATTGAAGATCTAGATTAGGGGATGGAGTCCACCATTAGTAAATTCACAGACAACACCAAGTTGGGTGGGGATGTCCAGGTACTAGAGTAAGAAGGCTCTGCAGAGGGTTCTGGACAGGCTGCATCAATGGACTGAGATCAGTGGTATGAGGTTCAAGAAGACCAAGTGCTGGGTCCTACACTTTGGCCACAATAACTTCATGCAGTGCTACAGACTAGGGGAAGAGTGGCTGGAAAGCAGCTCATCAGAGAAAGATCTAAAGGTGCTGGTTGACAACCAGCTGAACATGAGCCAGCAGTGTGCCCTGGTGGCCAACAGGGCCAACAGCATCCTGGCCTGTATCAGAAATAGTGCGGCCAGCAGGGCTAGGGTAGTGATTGTCCCTCTATATTCAGCACTGGTGAGGCCACACCTCGAGTACTGCGTCCAGTTCTGGGCCCCTCACTACAAGAAAGACATCGGGGTGCTGGAGAGAGTGCAGAGAAGGGCAACAAAGGTGGTGGAGGGTCTAGAGCACAAACCCTACGAGAAGTGGTTGAGGGAGCTGGAGAAAAGAAGGCTCAGGGAAAACCTTATTCCTCTCTACAACTACCTGAAAAGAAGCTGTAGTCAGGTGGGGGGCAGCTTCTACTCCCAGGCAACTAGTGACAGGACAAGAGGATATGATCTTAAGCTGTGCCAGGGGAGATTTAGGTTGGACATTAGGAACAATATCTTCACAGAAAGGGTGATTAGGCATTGGAATGGACTGCCCAGGGAGGTGATGGAGTCAACTGACCTGGAGGTCTTTAAGGAAAGACTGGATATACCATTTAGTGCCATGGTCTAGATGACATGGTGGTGTTCAGGCACAGGTTGGACTCAGTGATCTCAGAGATCTTTCCTAATTGATTATGTGATTCTGTGATCCTTGAAGGTCCTTTCCAACTCAGGATATCCTGTGACTATATTTTCTGCTATAGTGCATACTAGAGTGCTTTAACTTATTTAAGCTTAGATCTAAGAATATCTGATTTTATATATAACTCCTGTTTTTTGGGATATTTTACTTGTTAATTACACTATGATGATTTTGAGAAGGTCAGAGTTCAACTGCCATAAGGCATATCACACATGATGATAGAGTAGTTTCCATCCACAAAAATCTACAATTAATTCATGTCACTGTGTATTGCAAATTGTAAAGTCTTTCCATAATTACTTTGTTGATAGCTGCAAGGACTGTATCAAGTTTTGGAGAATCACTAATAAACACTATCTTGAGCTCTTATCAAGACACCTGAGAAAATCTAAAATGCAATATGTGCTCTATGAGCTTATTATCCTTACTCTCAGAAGATTAATGAAGCAACTTAGCAAAACATGGATTTCTTGTTGAAAGAAAGTAAACAGGCAACACAAATAAAAACAAGTTTGTGGAGAAGGACATGATCCCTTTCTTTAAAATATTATCACTTTAATATTTCCCTTCTAACTTCTTGGTAAGACAACTACTTCTCTATTTCCCTGGCAACACCTTATCTCATGTTTTAGGAGTAAATCTGAGGGATTTGTTAATCCTCTTGCCCAAAACTCTTTTTGACTCTCAATCCCACCCTTGTATTTGATTTACTGCCTTTGGTTGAATAATCATTCACCACAGGAACAAGGCTGATTTATGCAAACTTTAGAAGTTTCAAAAATGTTATAATTCTTTCTTTGTAAGATTTTTTTCTCAACCATTTTAGCAAAAGTGACCATGACACAATAAAATATAAATGCAAATTTACTGATTTGCAACAATCCATCTTGCTTTATCTCTCTCAGATCTCTCCTCCTTTTGAACACCAAACCCTTCAGAAATGGGAGGATGGAACTTCCTCGGGAAAATGAATTTAGCAAAATAGATACTTGAAGAGGTCTCAGGAATCCAGTGTGAGTGTCCTGAATCTCTGATACAACTGACTGAGTAGAGAGAAGGAACAGCATAAATTTTCTTGAGGTTTTTTATTCTTGTTATCTCCCGTGGGCTTTTATTAGATTGGAGGGCCGGTGTGTCTGATTTCACTTCCTTTCCTATACTATCTCCTTGACTTCACCTTCTCCATAGGTCAATTTTCTTTTTAACCAGAAGAGTGACAACATGTATGTTAAAGTCTGTATTTCAAAATGAAACTATGAAAAAAAAATAAAAAAGATACTAGTAGCTTAGTGATTTCATAGAATCATTTAGAGCAATGGGAGTCCTAAACGGGAATCATAAAGAGTTTGCAAAATCATCCCTTGGTATCAGAGCCATGCTGAATCTGGAAATATTTGGAAAGTCCACATAGCTTTACTTAAGTGAAAACAAACACTGAAAATTAATTCTTCACTACAGGCTGCAGATACATTTACAAAAACAGCACCACCTGCTCACCAGGAAGACTAAGTCAGGCATAGATCCAAAATGTTAAAAATCTTAGACAAAAGGTTCAAGGTATCAATACACCTGTTCTTGAATCTCTATTCCCTAAAGTGCCTTTTCACATTACAAAACTTACAGAAAATTTCTGTTCTGCTTAAAATCTGCACGTTGAGTTTCAGTAAGCCTGTTTTTGGTTTGGCAAGAGCAGGCATCTTTGGGTCAGTGAGAGTAGAATAGAGTCCCCAAAAGGCTTGTCTCAGCATTCATCACGGGAGAGATTAATGTCCTTCCAGCGTCACTAGACACAAGCTCCCCAACAGACAGATTAATTTAAACATGTAACCATACATGCTGACTGTAATTTCACTTTTTCTCAATCAGCAGCAGTAAAGTCCAGGAAATACCTTCCTTAAACAGCCCGAAGACCCACAAACTGAACAGATATTCCAGAATGGAATGTCTATAAGAAAGGCATCTGTAAAGATAAATTTAGCTGTATTCATTCTAACTCTCCTCAATGCAAACAATGGAAACACAGGGTAGTGCCCCTTTCCTCCCTGCAAAGATCAGCTTCACAACTAGACATCCCAAAGGTAGAGTAACCACTTAGGAATTTGAAAGCTAATAAAATCTTAGAGTGACTAAGGGCAATGAACAGCTCTCTGAAAGAAATGTTGATTACCAACATTAGGTCTCCTTTCTTTAGGTAAATGGAAGCAGACAATTCTCTGTCAAGAATTGAGTGTTATCATTTCTGAAGAGAAGTCAAATGTCATTTCTCCTTACTTGTCAAAAGGAAGAAATTATGCTCCCCAACTACGTTATTATCCACCATCTGTGTGATAGTTTCTCATAATTACTTACATACAGCGGTTTTGATAAGCCTTATTCCTGATAAACAGAAAATAAAATTACTCTCATACTAGAACAGTCACTGAGAAGATGGAATAAATATAGCAGAGCTTTATTTTTTTCTTTTTCAGAAACCTGACAAGACAGCTGCTGAAACACACATTTAGAAATCTTTGTTTAGAAAGAAATTCTAAATGAAGCTACAGCCTTTGAAGCCTAAATGTGCTCCCTGGTCAATTGGAAAGAAACAGTCAGTTGTTTGCTTTAAGAAATGAATCAACAGCTAAACAAATATAAGATAATGCAGATTTATACAGTAGCCAGTGTTGTTTGTTTTCTTTTTTGTCACTGAATTTTAAAATCTACACCTGGATTAGGCACTAGTAACACATTCAGATGGTTTATTAGGGATAACAAAAAGTTTGTGTTTTATTTTTACTGATTCTATGCTTCTGTTACACCATAAACTTTAGAAGGTTAAGCCTTCTGATGACAGAACAGTTATTCCTCTGTTGATAATTTGTTGATGTTATAGTCATGACTGAAAAAAAAAAGTAGCGATAACCCATCCTTTCCTGAATGGAATAGTTTTGAATAAGAAAAGAAAATGGTATGTCGGCTGAAGCATAACAGAGACAGTTTCATAACTCCTCTGTTAGTCTTATTGTGCAAATGTATCATTTACTGTGAGAAGAACTGGATGTTGTTCCGCTACCAAAAGAATTGGAAGTTATAATGATATTTCATATACATTACAGCCATCTAACACTCTACTGAGGATTAGCCAATTAGGCTAATTGTTTATATAGTCTTCAGTTTTGGACCTGAAGTTTTAAGTACAATACTTTCATCATTCATTTTAAATCAATGTTATTATAAAACTGATATTTATTTTTCTCTGGTACCCGTCATTGTTGCATTGAGTCTTTACTACTGAGTAAATCAGTGATCTGGCAATATAATATAAGGAATTTAAAGTAAAGCTGATTTAAAACAGGCATTGGATTAAATCTGCAGATAATCAGGCAGAAAATAAAATTATAGGTAAGCAGTTGTTGTATACAGAGAGAAATTTTTAAAGGAACAAAATTTCATCTCACCATTAACATTAGACTGAAAATAATCTTCAAGTAAAACATAGGGGCATACAAAAAATCTAAACACTTTTTTTGTCTTCATGGCAAGACTACTTATTCTGTGACTTAGGACCATTAAGTTTTCTGAGCCCCAGGGAGAAAAAAATTAGAATCCAGTGAGAGGAGCTCAAGAGCAAAATCTTTTTTAATTTTAATCTTAATTACAAAATATTTGATTGCCTTTTTTATTGATATCCATTTGTTCTTACTCTCCAGGAAAAATATAATGGACCAATTAATATACATAAATGTAGAAAAAAGGTGTTAAATTTTAGCAAAATATTAGAGAACACTTTTATAAAGTGAATTTAAAACAATCATATGTGAATAACTACTCTGGAAGTTCAAAGCTGTATTAATTAAAAAGGATTGAAAAGGATACTCTATTACTTATTAATTCAGTGCAGCTATACTCAGGATAGCGAAACCTATATATACTAGACAATCTGAAGACTTTCACACAGTCTAACATGTCATACAAATCTCTGAATACCATCTATATATTTATAGTGTAACCTATATCTGTTGCATATGTTGCATTTCTTTTTCTGGGAACTAACAAAACGTTACAAGACCAAGTGTACTGGTTTGGGCTGGGGTAGAGCCCATGGGGTAGAGTTATTTTCTTCATAGTAGCTGGTATGGTGCCATGTTTTGGTTGTGGTGAAAACAGTGTTGTTGGCTTTTGTTGAGTGGTGCTTGGACAGAATCAAGGCCTTTTCTACCTCTCATCCCATCCCACCAGTGAACAGGCTGGGGGTGCACAAGGTGCTGGCAGGGGACACAGCTGGGACAGCTCATCCCAGCTGACCACAGGGATATTTCATACCATATGGTGTCATGTTCAGCCTATAAGGAGAGGGGAAGAAGGAAGAAGAGGGGACTTCTGGGGCTATGACTTCTCTCTTCCCAAGTGACCAAGAAAGAGTGTTATGAGGAAAGGCTGAAAGAACTGGAGTTGTTTAGCCTGGAGCAAAGGAGGCTGAGGGAAACTTTATTGCTCTCTACAACCACCTTAAAGAAGGACGTAGTAAGGTGGGATTCAGTCTCTCCTCTCATGTCACAAGTGGCAAGACAAAGGGAAATGACCTCAAGTAGCACTAGGGGAGGTTTAGCTTGGATATTAGGAAAAAATTTATTTACCAAAAGAATTGTCAAGCACCCACAACACTAAATAGACTGCCCAGAAAAGAGGTGGAGACACTATCATTGGAGGAATTTCAGAGATGTGTAGATGTGGCATTTGGGGACATGGTTTAGTTGTGGACTTGATTGGACTCGATTACCTTGGAGATCTATTCCAACTAAATTATTCTATGGTTCTATGATGGTTACACATGAAGGAGCCCTGGGTGTTTCTTTCTCTCTCTCATCATACAATTCAAGAATTTATTTCCTTTTGACCTCTGTATTGTCTCATCCTAGGAAAAATTTAAGAAAAAAAATAAAACCAGAAGAAGTAAATAAATCTTTCTTATTAACCACACTTTAATGATAAAAGTTCATCAATTAGCTTTGTTAAGGGCGTGCCCACATATATATGACATAATTATTGTACATTATACAGAAAATTAAGAGGACTATAACGTCCAACATAAATACATTAATCAAGAGCTGATGCAATGAACAGTTAATATCTTTTTCTTTTTCTATTTACCTACTAAACTTTACAAAGAGTGCCTTTAAATGAAGGGGCTTGTCAAAAAAAATAACAGATGAACTAATAAATTTTTTCCACTAAATTAAAAATTTCTCTTGAATTTCACTTACACATTTTCTTGGATTTAAGTGACTAAGAACAGCCCAGGAAACCCTTTTCCTCTCAGAAAAAAAAAATGTGTATGTGTGCACCTGTGCTTGTTTAATCAAGCTGGCTTACTGACATAGGAGGCTACTGAATCCTATTCAGAGACTTTCATAAATCAATTTTTAAAACTGAGTTATTTAAATAATGTTATTCAGCTTTGGTCAGACCTGTATCATAGGTTACATATCATGTTACTTGTCTATGGCCTGATATCTTCTGCCTAGTCTTTTTCTATAACTTTATCCACGAGGGATTTAAATTAAATGGGTCTTTGTTATGCCAATTCTACAAACTAAGGATGTTTTGCAAACTGATAATGAAGTCTAGGTATAAGTCACTGAAGTATGAGACAGTATTATTTAGATAAAAGACAACAGTTCTGGATAATCTTTTGAAAGCTTCCTTTCCATCCCTTAATGTTTAATGAAAATACTACAAAAAAATAGAGATTAATTTTTTTTTCTGAAAAAATATCTGAGAATGAAATAGACTGAAGTAGATACAAGTAGATGTAGGAGAAGGGCTAAATACATAAGTAAAAATTTCTTCCCCCATTGTGTCTGTCATCTGAGTACACAGTACTTACTAAGCCTTGAAAACAAAGATCAGCAGCATTCTTGAAACAGGAGATACAATCATCATCATCATCATGTATATTGCGGAGCCACAAAAAAGTATTAAATAATTTATTCTCGTCATACTTTTTTTTATGTGGAGATTTCCTTAGTCCTATATGGACTAAATGGAGGCTCGGAACTAAAAACTGTATGACATAAAGACATAGGGTCCCATCTATACTGTCCAAGCACGGCACTTCTACATGCTTTCTTATCATAATGTTACCCTGGAATACAAATTTTAACAGAAAAAAATGGGAAGGAGGGAAGTTATTGAATTTGGTTTTCATATGGCATTGATATTTTTAACAACTAGATTTTAAATCTCACTTCCAGGGAAAGGAAATGCTTTCTATAAACACTTGCCCTACACAGAACTAACCTGATCTATTTTTGAAAAATATGTGTAGACTGGCCACCTAATAGGACTCAATTTTGCAGTGACTTAATCTTACTGAAGCAGCACAAATTAATTAGGACATTATCATAATTTATATTTCAAAAATAACGTATCTAATAAAATAAGACACCACAATAACTAATAATAACAATAATAATAATAAAAAATACCTTCACACATGTGGACAATTTAGAAATGTGAAAGTTATTTTTATTTCAAAGTTCTCCTTCAGATAACATGTACTTTGACACAGAACTCAAAAACTTCTACATTTACTTTTACTAGCTATGTGCTAGCTCTCTGAAACAAACAGTTTAATAGACTCAATACAGAGAAAAACTATGCAAAAAAACTTGTTGGCTTTCAGTTTTCCCTAATTTTTTCATCCCGTATGTTTTCCTATGCTGACTGTATGTTTCTTCCATCCTCAAATGAAACAATATTTACTTAGTGTAAAATATTTGCATTATGCAATTTGAAAGGCATTATCTACACACAAATAAATATGTCAATTATTGTGATTCAGTGCTAAAATCTGTACAGAAAGGTGTCTTCTATTTAAAAATTTGTTTATTTCAGTTTCATATGATCTTTCTTTACAAGAGTTCAAATAAAATTCCCTTTCAATAAATCACTCTTAAATTGAAATAAACATGCATATACTAGTAGCTGTAGGATTTTTAAAAGATCTTGAGTGGTTGAAGGTTTAGAGACATACACTGAGTGTAGTTTATTTATGCCCTGGGGATAAACTTGTTTCTCATAGATTTCTGCATTACCTTTTAAACAGAAAGACTTAGCTATAAAGTTTGCTGGCTCCAAAAATAACTGTCCTGGAAACATAAGCATTAGTTTGCTACCCCAGTCATCTTCAAATACAAAGTAGATATTGAAATAAAAATTATCAAGTGCCTGTAGGACACTTTTTATAAATTTAGGGATCAGTCTGAGTGCCTTAAAAATGAGTGTTGTTTGTTCTCTTTCTAGTCAGCTAGATAACTTGGTTAGCAATCAAATATGGATTTTTCTAGGATAGAATAACTTTTCCATCAGTGGCTTATATAGCCGGTGTTTGGGTTTTTGGTGGGGGGAGATTGGGATATTTTTGATTGTTTAAATCAAAACTCACAGAGCTTTAAAAAAAAATCAGGCTGATGATAGACTGAGTGGAAAACAGTTCTGGCGAATGGGCACTGGGGAGTCTGAGCTGGGCAGGAGCCAGCAGCAAACCCTGGCAGGAAAAATGGCCAGCAGTATTGGGGCTGCATCCACCAGAGCACCACCAGGAGATCAAACAAAATTTATATCTGCCTCTATCTAGCACTAACATGTGCTATATCCACTTTGGAACCCCCAGTCCAGAAAGATGTTAACATACCGTAGTGGAAAATGACCAAGATCATCAGACTGGAGTAGTTGCCCTCTAAGGAGAGGCTTAGAGCATGGGGTTTGTACAGACTGGTGCAGACATGGCCCTGGGGCACCTCACAGCCAAAGAGAGGAGGTGACTCTGAGGACACAGTTTCACTCTTCACAGCGGTTCATTGTCACAGGATGAGGGACAACAGGCATAAATTGAAACAAAAGATGTTCAGGCTGGATATGAGAATCTTTTCTCAAAAGAATAGTCAAGCACTGACACACATTGCCTGGAGAGGTCACAGTGACTCTGTCATTAGATGTTTTCAGAACCAAACTGGATAAAGTGCCCAAGATCTGGTCTGACCATGCTGTCAGCAGGGGGTTGGTTCCAACGTGAATTATCCTATGCTTCTAATGAAAGGAACAGAAATGTGGACATTGACTATCCTAGAATATGTAGACAGAAAAAATGAACTGAGTTGTCTTTATCATTTTCGTAGACCTTGAATTGTTCCTTGCACTTACTAGTGATAAGAAAACCTAGTTCAACTGATGATTGAACCTCTTGAATATCCAGTCTTAAGACTTCTTATCTTAAACAGTGATTCTTTAATGAAGATTGTACAAGCTATTACTATGGGTCCTGATGTGGGACCCAACACCTGCAGCTGCCATAAGAGCTAATGTTAATGGTCTGTGGTATTCTCTCTCTTACTTATTTTCTTTTTGTCAAGAATTCTTCTTCTTGACTTGGAGTTAAACTACGAAAAACTATTGCTTATTATAAAAAGCTCTAATGCTTCAAAGTTTTTGTACTGGAGTTTGGATACTTAAAGATAATTTTTATCAGGCCATTTTATCTTATTGCAAAACCTCAGAATGATGGTTTTCCAGTGAAAGTTTGCCTAGAAAAGGCAACCTTGCTTAAAGGTTGTTTTTAAGCAGCTTTTAATACACTTTCTAAGTTGGCTTTTGATCTACCTTTATTGCTTTCTTCCTAACAGATGTTGTCATCCTGAAAGGTTGGAATTAGCATAACTATGTGCAATGTAAAAAAACCCAATGACTAACAATATACAAGTAGATGTACCTCTTATTGACAAAGAAATTATTGTGTCATAAATTTATATAAGAAAGAAGTTTTTATTAAGATCATGCACTTGTACAGCTAACTTTCAAACTTCTATTTACCTTTAGAATATGCTTTCAACAGTTACCTAGTTTTTAAATTAAGTTCATTTCAGAAAACTCAGGACATCTGAAATACAGACAGACAACCTGATTTTGTAAAGAATATTTATAAGGATTTTATAAGGAATTTTTGAAAGTGTTTCGTCCCACCAAAAGCCTTTTTATTGTAGACTGATCTGAACAATCTATTAATGCTTGTTTTAAAGGAAGAGACCTCCAATACAATACTGTTCATCTTTATAACTTGTAATGGTTAAGGCACAAACGAGTGGAATGTAACAAGAGAGTTGTTAAATGTTTGAAGCAAAAATTTGCACTGTAATATTGCTGCAAAATTTAAATTGGCTGTAAGTTTTGCTTAGGGGCAGGGAGTTTAAGGAACATCTGGAGATTCTGAAATAACCTGCATTCATTTACGTTATTTAAGTTGTAAAATCATATTCAATCTTGACCTACTCAGGAAATCTAACATAAACGTCCTGCTGATTTTGACAGCCATACAGCAAAAACACCCTCTAATGAGTATTTAATAGTCACCAAAAGTTTTGCATTAAGTACAAAGCCCTTTTGATTACTTATTCCACTAATTTAAAGTAAATGCTTTTACAGATGGCATCTGTTAGGACGCAGAGCGTGTGCTGCATTTATATGTAGTCATTGAAAATAAGTTCCAGCTTTGGTATAAGGACTGTACAAAGAAGATCAAACGTGAAACACTGAATAAACATTTACTAGTGATATTTTTAAAGCTCTTCATAAAAGCTTATCCAATACCAGAATACAATACTCAAATTATATGAAATAATTGAGAAATGCTTTGTCAAATTAACACCTTAAGAAAAATGGCTGAGACAAAGTAATTGAGCTCTTCCATTTTGTTTATCATCTTCCCTGGGGTGCAAAAATATTATATTTCAATATCCCTTCAAACTATTACCTTATGAATAAAGGAAAAAAATCTAAACTTTTAGCCACTAGATATTAATGGGAGAACAATAATGACTTAGATTTAAATGGGAGGGGAAAAAAAGGAAAAAAGAAAGCAATTATTTACTTTTTGAAGAGAGATATGGGGAAACAATTTATTTTTTTGTCATTGTCAAGAATTGCGTCAAAAAAGTCATGCTAAATTATGCATTCAAAAGTGAGCAAATTAAGAATGATTTTTGTCAATTTACAAACATGCCCTTAAACTCCAAATATTTAGTGGTTTGATATGTTTTCAAAGAAACATCTGCATATTTTAGAACATGGAGATATTGAGGGTGTATTGAAAAATAAAATAAACTTTTAAAGAAAATATCAGTTAATTTAAATGCAAAGTATGTAGCTCTCTTTTATGGCTATTTTCAGTACTTTCTATTAAAACTTTTATGATTAATTTTAAAAGCTATTAGCATTAACCCAGTGTGTGTGCTGTCACAAAAAATAATTACCAAGTGAATACTAATTTCAGAGTAAAATTACAAAAAATTTTTTAGGGAAAAACTTCATAATAGAATATCTATTTCTCAAAGAACTCAAAAAAAATAATTATTCAATTATTAACTTGAATCAAGCACCTAAAATTTAATAATCATAATCAAAATTGTGACATTTTGAAGTTCAACTTTTCCCTGTGCTCCAACACTCAGATCTGTGGATTTTGACCTTGTCTCAACTCTGAGTAAAGGCACACGTTCCACTCCATGATCTTTTTCACCTGTTCATCAAGACTGAACATTACATGAGCTTTGTCCCTTACTGTGCAGGTAAAGATGCTTTAATGAAACTATAAGCACTGGGAAACATTAATGTGTTTGTTTGTGTGTGTAATGCATTAACAAAGTTGTCAAGTTTCATATGTATAGAAAATCAGGATGCAATCAAGATGCCCAGCTGAACCCAGAAAAAAAGAATACTCACTCTCAATAATTTGAATGAGGATTGTTTCTTTTCCCTGCTTTTAATAAAATCACCTCTCCTAGAACATAAAAAAAATAAGAAGAGATTATATTATGTTCAGATAGCAATTACTGCTTTAGTCTTCACCTGTAATTTCTATGTTGTTGTTACTAGAATTAATTATTTGTAAAATTACTGACATTAGCTACTGCAGTTAAAAGTGCAGCTACAGGTAACTCCTGAAATGATTGCTCTAGGAGATTGCTATAAATTCATTATGATAACTGAGCCAGGTAATCAGCTAGACCAGGTCAATTCAAGTAGACATTTCTTGCATTCTGAAGAAGATTGCTCTTTCACATGAAATTTATTTACTGTGGGATGTGGGAGGCAATACTACTAATTGAGGGAAACACAAGGGAGGAAGCCTCTTTTCTTTCTGGTGAATAATAGCAATGAAGGACCTGATGAGCACACAAAAGACCAGCCTTATTTAGCAGACAGCAACAGCCTATATTTCATTCAGTTTCTAAACAGTATGCTCACAATGCAATTCTGAAAAAGCTACATCTTCTGGGAGAAAAAGCGTAACTCACTGACCTTCCTAAGTCTGTATTTAGTCTTTACCAGTTTGATTTTGTTAGAACTATTTCGGTGGTAAGAGAATAATGAACTTTTCATCCCTATAGACAATAGGTTATATTTATTTTTCCATCTTTATGGAACAATAACTTTCAAGGAACAAGTTCATACCACAGGAACACCTTATTCCTGAGCTGGTTTTATTCCAGTTACCTTTTTATAAGGTAACAGTTTCAAGGCAAGTTGTTAGCAATAGGAGGCCCAGGATATACAGCAATGTAAACTAAGGTTGTACAGACAGAAGTTTCAGTACTTTTTCTCTTGTAATTGAAGATTGCATAAAACAGATACAAGAAACTATGAATTTAGAACTTTACATCAGATTTCCGTTGTCTCAATATTGTGTCCACATCCTCAGCACTTATGTTTAAATGTAACTGAACTTTTTAACTAAAAATGAGATTAAGAATATAGAATTAAAATTGGTTTGAGCTAGTGTTGCAGAAGAACCAAGCCAATTACAATAACCACTCTGTATTGGGATTACATGGCAAGGTTTTGATAGAGGGGTGGTGAGAGGGATGGCTTCTCTGAGAAGCTGTTATGATATTCCCTCATGTCCAACAAAGCCAGTGCCAGCTGGCTCCAAAGCCACCGCCACTGGCCAAGGCTGAGCCCATCAGCGATGGTGGCAGAAGCTATGGGACAGCAGCTATAAGAAGGATGGGGGAGGAGGCAGGGGGAAGTTGCTGTGCAACAACAGCAGCAGCAGCCAGAGAGAGGAGTGAGAATACGTGACAGAAACAGCCTGGCAGAAACCAAGGTCAGTGAAGGAGAGGAAGGAGAGGTTCCAGGTGACAGAGCACATATTCCCCTGCAGCCTGTGGTGAAGACCATGATGAGGCAGACTGTCCCCCTGCAGCCCATGGAGGTCACAGTGTAGCCAATATCCACCTGCAGTATGTGGAGAACCCTACACTGGAGCAAGTGGATTCCTGAAGGAGGCTGTCATCCACTGGGAAGCCTGAATTGGATCAGGGTCCTGATAGGACCTGGGGACCCATGGAGAAAGGAGCCCCTACTGGAAAAACTCCTGGCAGGACTTGTGACCCTGTGGGGGAGTCAGTTCTTGATGGGCTGCACCTCAGAGAAGGGACCCATGCCTAAGCAGTTTGTGAAGAACTGCAGCTTGTGTGAAGAACTCATGTTGGGGAAGCTCACAGAGGACTGTCTTCCATGGGAGGGACCCCATACTAAAGCACAGAAAGAGACTGTGAGGAGTCGTCCCCCGAGGAGGAAGGAATGACAGAAAGAACATGTGATGAACTGACTACAGGCCCCATTCCCTGTATTCCTGCACTGCTGGGTGATGGAGGTAGAGAAAATAGGGAGTGAAATTAAGCCTGGGAAGAAAAGAGGAGTGGGGGAAGGTGTTTTTAGGATTTGGGCTTTATTTCTTATTACCCTGCTCTGTTTTGACTAGTAATAAACTAAACTAATTTCCCCAAGTTAAGTCTGTTTTGCCCATGACTGGGCAAAGTAACTGGTGAGTGATCTCTCTCCCTTTCCTTATCTCAACCCACGAACCTTTCATTATATTTTCTCTCCTCTGTCCAGCTGCGGAGGGGAATGATAGATCATTTTTGGTGGGCACCTGGCATCCAGCCAGAGTCAACCTAGCACTTACTCAGATGGGGTATTAAGAGCAAATAGAAAAGCCTGTGTGGAATAGAATCCAACACTGACCAGAAAATAAAATTGCAGCCTGCAGCCCTAGATATCAGGAAGTACAGGAATAAAATGAGTATTGTTAAAAAGTTCAAGATGGCTCAGCTCTGAAGAGGAAATTATTAGAAATAATAAAAGTTCTTTGCTATATTAATAAAAAGAGAACAAGTACACAAGAAAAATGAGGACAGAAAATAGTAGAGATAAAAAATAATCCATGTAGTATCTAAAACCTAAAAGAATATCTAGCTCACTTTTCAGTAAGACTGAAGACATGACACATGGAGAAAAAATTTAATTCAGGGAATGAATATGTGAAAAAAATATATAATCATACCTTAGGTACATCAAAAAGTCAAGCGATAATATAATATTTACCACAGGAAAACTGGAAAAAAATGGTATATAAAATTATAGACCTGGAAAGAAGGTATTTTAATGAACTTATCTTTATCAAAACATAATAGAAAATGGAATATCAATATTTACTTTGTGGAGATGTGATTGAAGAAACTGAAGGATCATTACCCTGATATGAATTTTTTTTAAGCTTTTAGAACAATTGTCAAAGTACATGATAAAGATAGGAAAGGAAATGGAAAATAGAGTATGTTGCAACATCAATTTAGCAAAGTACCTGGTGTTAGACTCCCACCTTTACTGTCTGGTCATAAATATTTTCATAGCAAAGAAAACATGGAAGACTTGGTTCATTACAGTTTTTTCATAGTAAAAACACTAATAACAATAATCTTGATAAGCAAAATTACCATTCCATTCTTCTCAAACTGATGAAAACTGTGAAATGAACCACTGGATAAAACCATGTGGAACCAGAGCAAACAGAGTCCTAGATTTAGGAAGACAGTGGCAACACATTTGAGGAAAAAAAAAAAAAATCACAAAGCAGAGACTAGAAGGAAAGAGCTGAGTGACTTTGAATGTGGTATGGTCCATCTGCTTCCTAAATCTATTCACCTGTTAAGTAAGGTCTGCTATGTAAAGGTAATTCAATACCCCATCCTACCACTGGTTTATTTCAGATACATTACTTCTGTGCTTTTTATCACCTTTCTTTTTGCTAAAAATTTTCTCTGTCACCCTGCCAAGGACACAGTTTTCAACCTTTCACCCACCTGTCACATCCACAGTTGTCAAATGTCTACTCAAGCAGTGAAAAAAAATAATTAATCTAAAATAAATGTAGCAAAATGTTCTTAGATTGTATTTCGATTGAAGCTTGTTACTTTGTCCAAGTTTGAGGAAATATTTGCATATCTAAGAGCTTGTCCGATTTAACGATATCTGTTATTTTAATTAAAATTGTTGTGAGCTCAAAATGAAATTGAGGAGATATTACGAATATTTCTTTGTCAATGGAGAGCAGATGAATGTTTGCTTTAGTCGTGTGCTGCCTTTGTCAAGATTTCTCTGATTGCAGATAACCAGGAGAAAAAAAATGCAACTTTCATCATATGAAATAGAATATGCATAGTCTAATTTACATGTCTTAAACTTAGACATTCAAATTTGAGGTAATCTGCCTGTGTTCCACCATATTCAAAGATATAAAGGATCTTTAGATGACTTCATCTTATCCTAAGATACGTGTATAGGGCAGGTCTGTTGGAAAAATAAGACTTAACGATGAGGTGAAAAAAACTTAGGAAACTGCATATAACTGTAAAGAGCAAGCTGTAGCTTAGCACAGTTAAACCTGGAGTCGGACGTTTGCGTGCTGTATTACATCAAGGGCTGAGGTGCTGTATTACAATTGTCTGTCTAGATGAAAGCAAAAACTAAAGTTGGTTAATCTAGAAAATAGAAAACTAAGATAAAATCACACACGGACTTCAAACAAGGAAAAGGTTTCTCAAAGGCAAAAGGAAATAGTTCTTCCTTTGAATCTACAGAAGATAAGACTTGGTTTTGAACCTACATTGAAAAAACCCCAGAAATTTCAGGCTTGAACTGTGAAACGTTTTTCTAGGGGTTTGAGTAGTGATGTGCTAGAACTGATAGCCTAGAGATGGGTTTGGAATTTTTAAGAAGAGAAAGGGAAACTATCTAACAAAAGCTGCTCTTTGGGAGCAGATGGATTAGGTGCTTTCTTGCAATCCTTTACAGACCATGTGACTTGAAGAGAAAGTATGATGGTGAGATGACTGGGCCCTACAGTATGATGAATTCACATGAAAGACAAATTTTGTGCTATATTTTTTCAGAAAAATAGGTAAAAAAGTAGCTTGCTAAATGCCCAGTGGTTGAATTTCACCTAGAGCTCTATGGACAGGTCAGTCACTGGCGTTCCAGTATAGTTATATGAGATGGGAACAAGACAAAAAAGCCCTACTAAGATCCTGAGACAATAAGGGAGAGTAAAGTTACATCTACCTAGAAGGACGCGAACAATAGGTTTACATTTACTGCAAAATGACAAGTGACCTAGCTCTAATCTGAAGCTATTTAGCCCAGTTTTGTGCCTCTGTGCAATACTAAGACATTCTTCAACTTACTTGCACTTATCTCTTTAGACATACTCTAAATGACTTATTTAATCTAGGGAAACAAAAATTAAGTAGGAAAATTATTTTCTCTGTAAACACATCAACAGTACAAATAGCAGAAGAAGTCCAGAACAAGTTAAACTAAGAAATAACACTGACTTGATAATAAATGTTGCAAAGTATCAGGAAGAATAATTTGATTGGAAGTTCAAATTATTTATGCTTTAAAAGTGTGCAGAACCACCTTTCATTAAAGTAGTACAGGTGAAACTGTTCTTCCTTCAATACTACAACTATTTTCAAGATAGTGTGTGCACTTTGGTTCATTTCAATCGATTCATTATTCAGCAGTCATATGTAGCATTTCACTTCTTTTATGTGCAGTTATAGCCCTCTTCAGATAAAATTTAATTTATGATGCCCACTGTAATGACCTAAAGGGTTATTCAGTCTTATGGCTGTATAGAGATTGTGACTGTGAGTTCATAGGATTCTGTAATATAACAGGACATGGAGACTTTATCCTCTAAATTTTACTACTTTATTACATATTGTCACCAATACCGCTAAAATCACCACTAGCAAGTATACCTATGATTAATAAAGTGCATTTATAAATCTATCTGTCAACTTATTGCAAATTATTGTTTACAATAAATATCATCACAATAAGAAATTATAGAAACACCCAATAACAGAACACAAGTATATATGCAACATTTCAGGATATGACAAACTTATTGCTAGTGAAGCAGGCATTAACAATATAGCAGAAGATTGTTCTAATAGATTTCTTACGTATGTGTTGCACCAAGCACATTAAACAGAACTGAGAAGAGGACCAAAAAGACTCCAGAATGGGACCCACCCATCCCAGAAGTGAGAGGACAAATTGAACTGGCTCCAGAAGTGGGCCCAGAAGGGAACTGATAGAATAACATACAGTCTCATTTTGAAGATAATCCACATCTTGGAGTTTGGAGTCAGACAGACATCCCTAGTAATGGTCCAAGATCTTTTTGAATATTCACTCAGACCTATTTAGGACAGAGAAAATCATGCAGCACAGGAATTTCTCAAAGACAGAAGCTCCGTTTTGGATAAAAATGAAATCATATTATGGAGGCACAAAAAGGCATAGGACATCACTACTTCAGGCAGCCAATAAATGTTCTTACTTTCTATTTTTCACCTGTTACAGACAATAGATAATGATGTTTTCTAATCTCTCAGATAATTTTTTCCAGACTTTTCCAGACTTGTACTATTCTTGCTATTAGAACAGACTTTTCACTATTAGTATTTCAGCAGACATTTCATTCTCTTCAGTAATTTTCCCTTCTAAACAGATTGCCTTTCTGATGGCTCACATCCTCTGCATAGTGAAATATCCTATGATTAATAGCACCTTTGTCAGAAGAAGTCACAGGATTAAGAAAGATATAAATCATGTGTATGTTGGATAACTTTCTATATGTAGTAAATTCTTCCTCCTTCAAGCTTTATATTGTTTTTTATTGTTACCTTGTAGAAGATTCAGAAGTAGACATGAATCCCAAGTGCACGAAGTACTGGGCAAAAAAGGGAAATAGTTTGTTCGTGATTTACAAAAAAGGAAAAAAGACATGATTAGAAAAACAAACCCCAGTGTTTTAGAAACACTTGCAGTCAGAACAGTGTTCTATTTTCAACACCTGGAAAAAACTCTGTACAAGTTGCAGAGGTCTTTCTTTCTGTCCAAGCAATCCAGGTGGACCACTACTCCTTTTGGTGTTTGCTTTGGATCTTCTCATTAAACACTTACTCTACAATATTCACTGCATGGACAGTTTGGTGAGTTAAAAAATTAATTTCTAGTTTTTACACTCCAAATGCTACTTTTGCTTTCATAGAAACTGTTTTTCCAATTGGCTAAACCTCCTTTGAAAATGTGACTTAACCATCTTACAGGTAAAACTTATTATTAGAGTGCATTTGCTGCATGTAATTAAATGTTTCCATAAAATATTCTATCATAGTTACACTAGCTAACAGCTACCATAGGTTTCAGAATATATTGAAATGCAGAAAATACTAAAAATTGTTAAGCCAATTTGAATTACCAAACCGAAATGTGCAAATACACAACTTGTTAGTCAAAGATGTTGTGTTTATGAATCTCAGGCTTCCCAAAGCAGAAATCTCTCAGAATTTCCTTAGTAGAATAAACACTACATTCTTGTAGTAGCCTGTACATATTCATAGAATCATAGAAATGTTTAGGTTGGAAAAGACCTTTAAGATCATCAAGTCCAATTGTTAACCTAATGCCACCAAATCCACCACTAAACTATGTCACTAAATGCCCTATCTACACATCTTTTAAGTGCCTCTGGGGACAGTGACTCAGCCTTTTCCCTGGATAGCCTGTTGGTTTCTCGACAACCCGTTCAGTGAAGATAGCATCTTAAAAATCAGTAAAGACTCTTAAAGATAACACTGAATCATAAAAATAACTTTTTCATTCATTTGGAGGTTTATAATTCAGGTATATCACATAGACAATTTGGGAAACTACTCCCAGATTTCTTGTATCACCACTGGCATGTACCATTTCTTAAAACAATTTAAGTGGGAATTAAGTACTAAATGTCAATAAAGATTGATACAAACTTTAAGGAAAAACCCCATCATATTACATCATGCATAAATGTACAACTCTAACTGAAAATTATATAGAAATGCAACAGTAATCTTTAAGCAAAGTATTTTCACTGGGGAGTATTTAAGTACCCTTATTTCTTAGTAGTAGAGCAATACAATGTATATGACTGTTGCAAAGAGCTGTCTTATTTCTTTCAGTGTATTAACAATCCTTTCAGACTTGTTTGAGAAATAATGTGTCCTTGCTACACTTGGAAAGACCCAGAAACACTCAGAAGCTTATGAGAAATGTGATGCAAAATTTTATCTTGAGTGCAAAGGTGAGGGATAATTCTTCATAACTTCAGAAAGAAAAAAAAAGTGAATGAAAAAAAATATATACATAAAGAAATGAAATAAAAATTTGGAGGAATATATAACAGGGGGAGAAAAAAATATTTCCAGTGAAGAAAGGGTTCTTCAAATAAATTTGAAACAAATTTGACTGTGTAGGAATACACAAGGAAAAGGAACCACAGGAGGGTATTTGTAATCAGGAAGTAATTTTAGTTTTAATGAGGGGAAGCAGTAGACAAGACAGGTCTTTAAGTCACCACCTGGAGGACTTTAAAGGAAGACGAAAGCTCAGAAAAGACATAACAGATTAATTTTATAATGGATTATTTTTTTTTTGAGAAAACAGTGAGGCTGCATAATAATGTGAGGGGCAATAAAACATGAGGCCCTTTCTGTGAAATCCAGGAAATTACTTACATAGGAGATGGTATGATTGAAGAGAGACTGTGATCAGAAAAGACTATCAAAGTCGAGAACTGTAAGGGGGACAGAGCACTAATGATCATGACGTTCATTGCTAATCTAATTAACCTTTTTTACATTAAATTATTCTTGGTGGAAGTAGCAGCTTTAGGCAAATATTTACATCATGAAGAGAGATTTACCATGTGAGAAAAGGAAAGTGAATGGCATAAAAAGTTCTTGTTCAAGAGTCCTCAAAGAGCAGAAAGAGTGAAACTGTGCAAGCAACAGTGACTGCAGACAAAATAATCTTAAAATGTTCAGAAAAACAAATAAAAAAAAAAGGCAAAATAAAAGGTTATAGGCTGTTTTTTAAAGCACAGAAGCTTTATGCGTGCAATTTTTTTGCATTTACTTTTCATTTTTTAGCTGTATTTCCCAGGAGTTTTATCATAAAATTTCTTCTTATTTTTGTATACAGAACATTGGTACATATTGAGAACATTCCTTGCTCAGTTAAGGTCCTTACCCTTTCTTCTGGAATGAATTTCATTCCATAACATTGACTGGTCTTTGAATGAATTCTTTGTTTGCTACCATACTGTGCATAATTTCTTAAGCTTTTCCCTACCATACATTTTGGAATTAAAATGACATCACAAATTATGCCCTGAGGAGTATCTTACTTGACTCATTTATGAATAAATTAATATTTTAGTGTACCTGATTTTATTGTGTTAAAAATTTATTTCAAACATTTTCCATTTCTAAAAGTATTTTTTTTTTCACATCCATGACCTTAAGGCACCCTGCATGCTTTTTCCTACCAATAACTTAACTGAAATTAATAGACATATAAGGGGTGAAAAAGGCCTTTAGCATAGTTGCCATTTGAATAGGTTCTTAAATCCAGAAATAAAAATATGCATGTGCATACTCTGTTATTTTTAGATATCCTGATTTCTGTTTGTAGCAATCAGCTTGTAACTTTAAAAACTAACCTCACAGAACTGTTCAATAATTTCTTGAGATAGATGTATTCTGTTCAATATTTTGTAAGGAAGTTTATTAAAGAGACAAATATTATTGATACTAATTTTATGTGTTGTTAATACTAATAAATTCTTGGGTTCTCATTATTCTGTATTGATATCTGTGAAAACATTTCAAAGGTATTGTCGATTTTTGAAGATGTTGTGTAGTAAGGCTTATTTCTTTATAGACATATTTCCATACCATTTTCTAAATTGTTGCACAGCTAACAATAACTCTTCTTTAAAATTCGCATTCAAGCTGGAACAGCTGTGTTATATCATTCTGGTTGTATCATCCTTTCCTCACCACTAGCAATAATGAACAAGAAGGTCAAATAAACATGTACTTTTGGCAGCAGACAAATAAAAAGTAAACAATCAATATTGTTTCTAAATACAAAAACTAATGAAAAGAATTTTAATGGGAGAAGTGACTCACAACTATAAATACAGCAATCCACCCTCTAGAACTAGTTTTTGGCTGTCCTTTCTGCTCCCTGAGTTGGGTTGTAAGCTTCTATTACTGTTACCCAAATGTCATTAAGTAACTGTGAGATTATATTACTTGAAAAAGAAAGTTCTGGTTTTATCCACTCTAAGTATAAAATCATGGTTAAGATAAAGTAACATCACACTTATACTTGAAAATGTCAACTTACTATAGAGAACCTAACCTGATCAATAAGGTTCACATTGGTGGTCAATTATCTCTTTTAAGAAACTAATGAGTGATCAGAAAAACGTTCTTAGTCTTGGTATCTAAAGGGAATACAATTGCAAAGCACTTGAATTGAATATATGACCTATTACCTGGTAACCTGGTAACCTGGTGGCATTTTGATCTTGGAATGCATAGTAGTTCAGAAGTGAGATAATGGTTCTGTCAGATGCAGTAGAATTTCCAGAGACAATTAGTGCATAAATATAATCATCTTACCGATAATTTATGTAAGTGACCAATAATCAGTTAGAGGCCTAAATATATTTCTTTCAGTAGTTTTTTCAGCCAAATAAGTCTAAATGAAAATCTAAAGCACTTTATATAGGTCAAAATATTTCAGCACACTTTTGGAAATTGTTTTCTGTCCCTCTATTTGTCTCATAGGGAAAGGTAAATAGCAGAATAGATACCTATGGAATTCATCCAAACAAAAAACATTATCCCTAAAATACAACTGGATGTCAATAGTACCGGAGATATTCTGAGAAACTGTACTGTTTTCCATGGATCATCAATGTCACTTTCAGTGTCACAAATCCCATTTTTACACAGTACTTGTATCAAGGCGTCTTATCAAGGGTTATTCATGGAGGCTTATGTGGGTTTGCTTCTGTGTAGAGACTCCTTTTGATATTCCTTAGAGACCATCTTAATTTACAGTTTTTGTTATAGTTAATTCTCAGAGATACAGTGATCTATTTTTTGTGGAATACTTTCTACACCAGCCTTTCTCAACTATTTAGCCACCTTAATTGCTTAACAAAATTATTCATCTGCACTGAAAACAGAACTGCTGTAATTTTAAAGTTATTTCTTCTGTAGGTACACAGACAATGAAGGAAATATGGGCCCTGAACTTGGACTTATTCAGTTGTAATACATCAAAAGATGCCAGAGACAAGCCAACCAAATGTAGATCAACCTCCAAAAAAGATGAACCTAAGCCATAGTTTATAGCCTGCCATCTATTCAGTCCAGATTAAACACTATGTATTATTTAGTGTAGTTGTAAAGACTGGTGAACCAGCAAGTTTATTGGGATTCATAGAGGATTAATCCATCTAAAAAAAACCAAATAGCTCTAATTTTGTTGATATTTTAGAACTTCAGTATGAAAGTATGAATATTTTGATTTAAAGGCCTTTTTTTTAATGAGCATCTGCCATTTCCAAGGTGGGTACACTACTTTTTGTAGGACTTAATCTCCTACATCTCTCTTTCCTCACATCTTCTCCCCAAGTATTTATGCCTGTGGATATAAGATACTGTTTTTCCTAGTGTCTGAGAGGTGTAATCTACTGCTTACTCAAAGTAGAACCGTTTCTTGGAAAAGAAAGGTGACAAATGTGAGCAAATGTCACAATTTTCTTTCCTCAATGTATGTTTCTCTGTAGAAAGAGAAGCATTAAAGAGACTTGATCTCCTCCCTTCTTGAGCTCTTCAAGGATCCAAGAGCCACAGGAAGTAAGAGCCTCTTCAAAAAAGACATGTTAGAAAAATTTATTTTTGCCAGGTGGGATGCCTGACTGACCCCAGACTCTACCTATTGTCAATTCTTTTGGGGATGGTTAGGTGCTCCTGCTCTGGCGTCAGCTTGTCACTCATTTTTGGGATTGTTTGGCCACTTCTGAAAACTAATTCACTTCATTTTTGTATTTTTATATAGTCATACAATTAATCTATATTAAATATATCTGATGTCATATTGTTGATAAGTTTGCTTCACTAATGATAAATTGTAGTAATTTTTAATATCGTCCAGCTATTTTATTGTTGCTGCTATCAGTAGTACAACGATAGCAATTGATGCTATTATTGACTGATATACCATATTATTGATTGATATTACATTACAATTGCTGATAGCAATTGATAATAGCTTGATCTATAGTCATTCATAGTCATTTTCTTAATCACAGTTATACTTGCTACTGGTGATTTTTGTGACAGTGCGGTAATCTGTAATAAAGTAGTGAAATTTAGAGGATAAAGCCTCTGTGTCGTTGTGTATTATGTTATCCTGTGAACTCACAGTCACAACCTCTATACACCTAAAGGCTGGATAACCCTTTAGGTCCTGATATATAGTAAGATCTCTCATGAATTCTTTAAAAGACTTATCAAATATTGCATAAATACACAATAAATATCTGGACTCTTTATATTGCATTGGATTAATTTGCTTTCTCTTCAGTTTTCACTGAGGTGCAAAATGTGGCAAACCTTGCTGAAGGATGCTTTGCTTTGTGGTGTGACAGCATAAAACTATTAAATATAGCAGTCATTTTTTTTCTGCATAATTTACTGTTTATAAATTGACAACTTTCAGGAGCTAAACCTATGAGAGACAGATTTCTTTTCTAGATGGGGATAGTCTATATCTCTTCCCTGGTGAATCCTTCAGTCTAATATATTTTATATGACTAATATATTTTATATTTATATTTTATATGGTCTAGGGATACAAATTTTATATTCTACCCTGTTGTAGGATATACTTGTGCAGTTGTTCGCCAGTGGTGTATGCTGTGCAGATTTAAAAGGTTTACATAGTTCTTTTTACAGAAAAAGCAACACTGAAATGTAAAGAGCATAGCTATTATTTATAAATAAAAATCCACTTCTTCAAGAAAAAAAAAAACAACACCGCATATTTTACATTTATATTCTGATTTCTTGAACAATGCCACAGCTGACCCCTGTTTTTTCACATTGAATGCCAGAAATAAAAGCAATATCTTTCTTCTATTTTTCCTCTGATTATAAAAATGTCATCATGGGTGAAATTGGAAGGAAATCACAGCCAGGATGGTCAGATGTTAATTAGGAGGAATACTAGAGGAAAACAATAATCCCTCAAGGCTCAAAGGATTTCAGAGGGACATGTGACTGCTAAAATTTTGGCAAGCAAACCACAAGTCCCTGTGAAGTTGAAAAGGAAATAGGAAGGGAATACCATGGAATAGCCCTGAGGGGAGGAAAAGCACTGAGAAAGGTAGAATGGCAAAATGCAAGTGAAGAAATGCCAAGTGAGACAAGAAAATAGTCTAATCCAGAAAAAAGCTATATTTGGAATTAAAAGTTACACTTTCTCTTGGCAGTAACAAGCTCAAAAAGACTATTTAAAATTACCTTTCAACTTTGTTTTCAAGACTAATAATAAAAAATGGCCTTTAAGGGCCTTTAAATATGTCTAAGTGCTCTAAATTTTAGACTGTGGTATCTTTTCTTTACTAGTGTTTCTTTTCCTTGCTCTGTTCTGAAAGAAAAAGGATGTGGAATCTACAGTTTATGGTTAAGTTACTCTTTCATTAAGGCAATGTGAACTATATCTTAATAAAGTGGAAAGTGTTATCATTCTGTAAAAAATGATACAGGGTATTTGAAAGGTAATTAAAGTCTTACTGACATCAGATCTTTGGTGCAACAGCTTCAAGTATAGGAGGTCTGAAAAAGACAATACAGTCCTATGCTGTATATTTTTTATCCAAGTTCTCTTGAAATTGTTCACCTTGTCTAATCTCTTGGGTTGTTCAAATTCCACTAGTTTTCATTACATGCATTTTACAGCCTATGTCAATGCTAAGACTGACCCTGTGTGTAATTTGGTGAAAATCTGAGAGACTGTAAGTCTGACAGACACACAGAAATACCTAAGCATTGTAGGTTTATTTCATTTTGAGGTCCTTCAATGACAAGAAAATGCCCTAGTGAGACAATGGGGCTCTTGAATGCTTTCTTAATAAATTAGTCAAACTAATAAAGATGATTTCATGCACATTGCAATTAACAGTAACAGTGACTCTGTGAGAATGATCGTTTCTCAACTTCTTAAACCTCTGCCACTAAATAGAAACGCATAAGCCGTGACTTGTAATTAAGCAATAAATGGAAAACTTTCTGATTTTTACTGCAACAGCTGATAATGTACAGTACAGACTGATGAAAAATAAATGGACACCTCTGTTGCATATATAGTGAGATTGTTGTCTTGCAGAAAAACAAATCTTGGCTTTCCTTAGCTACATTTTACATGTAAATAAGTTGCTAAAGCATGACCATGGAGCATGTACTCTTGAACTAATCACTTGCTATATTGACAGACCTTGGAACCTGAGGGTTTGGAAAGAAAATTAATTCTTTCTTCCTGTTCCCACTCTCTTACTCTTGAAGATCACTCTTAAGCTGACTATTCATATAAGTGAAAGAAATCGACAGTCGATGAATCATTCACTTTAATCCCTTTTTTTCATTCAGTTCTAACATTAAAATTTTTTTTTACTTTATAGAAAGTCTGATAATAAAGTATTTCAAACATATTCTACATATTAATCTGTATTCCACATGGAATGCTTTTTAAGGGTAGTGTTAATCCTTCCAGTGATAAATTGCTTTGCATTACTGTTCCCTTCATGTTTCTTAAAACTGTGGTCTGTACAATCCAACTGTTTCATGACAAAATGATCTTTATAGCTATCAGAAAGACAAAGAACATCTACACAACCCTTATTTCAGAAACATTGTGATTTGGGGTATTTTTATTGGTGTTTAATTTAATTAGCTGCTTTCCTGGTCTTTATGTACTTTTACAAGAGCAGAGAAAAACTACACACTCCCTTTCCTCCCCCATTTTTGAGGTATCAAGATTTAGTAAGTGGAGTGGCATTTCTCCTGGGAAAGACTATTTTATTTGCCTTTGGGCACAACAAGCAGCTTCGCAGCTCACCTGTGTGAGGAGGGGTAGATAGATCCTATTTTTGGGTAAACCTTTCCTCACGGGAGTGTTTAAGTTACCTTCTGGGCAGGGCTGACTCACCCTAAATTTATTGAGTAGAATGACCTTAATGGTATTGTAGACTATGCTTCCAGGAAATCTCACAAGAGAAACATCAAGGTTCCATGTCTAGTGCATGGTGTACTGTAATTCATTTCTGCAAGACAAAGCAAGCAAATATGAAGAACAGTTACATTTTAACTAGAATCTGTAAAAAAGAAGTAGGTTGCATTTATAGCAATATCATCCCTCTTTAAGACACAAAGCAGTCTAACACAGATATTTAAAAAAAAAAAAGACTTAATTAACTCCCAGTCTTTGCATTGCACCAGATGTTGACTTAATTGAACAAATATTGTCTGTTACGATTACAGCAAAGCATATTGCAGCTATGGTTGTATCACAGATCACAAGCCAGCATAAATCAATACAGTCCCATTGATATCAGTATGTGTAGGCTGATTTTCACAAGTACAGGTTTTGGCCTGTAATATCATAAGAAAGGAGGGGTATATGAAAGGCATTATTATTATTATTGGAATTATTATTATTATTATTCAGGGTGGAAAGGTACATATAGAGATTTTTGCCCTCTCAGTACATATTGTACCCAGATACCTTATCTGTTGACTTAGCACATGCTGGCATATGACCACATCTGACAACTTAACCTCAAATTTTGCCCTCAAAAATTATAGCAAAGGTTGTATGGTTTCCAAATAAAGCTAAAATAATCCAAAGTGTTGGTTAAATAGTTTTATCAAATAGTGTAGCATTAAAAATCTCTGTGACTACTACATATGCATAACATTACCCAGCCATAGTGAAAGGTTTTATATGTAGTGTTCCCCTGGGGTTTATAAATCTGTCTTTGTTATTAAGTCTGACATAATTAAAGAGCTCATTTGAAGTAAATTACATTTTTAGCTTTTTTATTATTATTATTATTTTGCAACAAATGGTTTATCCATGATAAAACTCAGTGGATTTTAGATTTCCAACCGTTATGAGATAAAACAACATTAAAAACATAGCATCAGGATCATACAAAAAAAGTGAAGAAAATTAAATTTATTAAGACTTTTTTGTATGTCTGAAGCTCCAAAAATAATCTAATCTGAAGGGGGTTTTAGAGTAAAATTTCACTACAAAATTTAAAGGTACAGGATCAGTATGTATCTAATAAATGTCATTATTATAAAAAAGTGAAATAATCACCTTAACTGCCTCACTGACCAATTTATGAAGAGAAGAAATCGTTGTATGCAAACAGGAGAACATTACACTGTAGTGTTGACCTTCACTCTTTAATAAGGAGATTCAGTACTGCATATGCTGTTTTGAAGGGCCCCTTGAGCTTTTATTATTTTATTGTGAACTCTGTGCCTAGAACCACTTAGGCAAGTAAAAAGATTAGTCAGGGGCCTCCCATTCCTACCAAGGTCTGGTACAAACTGTAGTTAACAGATTAAGTTGAAGGGCCCTTCTGTTGGGTGCTTTCATTGTTTCATTTCTTGGAGTACTTCAGCTACAAGACTCCAAGCTGATTACATGCATTGTAAACAGTCTGTCTTGTTTTGAAATTTGTATGTAGGGTAATGAACATTGCAAACATATGTAAAACTTCACACTAAGTTATTTTAGAGCTGCAGTTCAGTGCTTATTAAAATTCTGTCTTTCTGTCCTTTATCAGGCAACGTCATTCAGCTATAGTGATTTCACCAGGGGTGAAATATGCTTATTCAGAAATGGAAATCCCAAATTCCAGGAACACAATGCTACAAAGGGTTCAGGCTTTCCCTCTAAACTATGCATGTCACTTTTTTTTTCCCCCAGAAACTGAAGTAGACATAAAAAAATCCAGTTAAACAAAGAAACTGGAGCTAAAATTTAAATTATCTCTGATTGAGGTGGCAAAAATGGTTAGAGGAACAAGAATGCTGCTCCCAAAATGGATTATAATTATAATTCTTTATAATTAGCACCATCTTTGAATTTTTAAATATATTTATCTTTTAAAAACATTCAGATCTCTCATTCTGGACAGACCCCCACTCTTCTTTCTCTTTCTGTATAAAGCTAAAAGAAATTTAAATGTTGGCAGTTAATGTAGCTACATAAGTGTGGCAACCATCCAACACTCATACAGACATATCTGGAGTCATCTTTACATGTGCAAAAATAGTTGAAAAAGATTTTAGCACTCTAGACATTTTATCTGGGTTAGATCTTACTCAGTGGAAGATGATTGACAGCAGCTCTTATGTTCAAAGATTTGAACGGGGATTGTACAATGTCTAATAAATGGAGCTTCTCACACAGTTCAGCCATTTATTTGTTTGGAAAACCACATGCAGAGTACTCTGGGTCAGATGCCAGGGAAATGTTTCATTGTCTTATGTAGATGAGGCTGTACTCTTGTACAGATGAACTATATTTACCAAGTTACTTGGTAATTGTTATATACAATATCACTTCTACCATAGAAACATGACCACTGGAGATTTAATGAGCTGAACCTGTATCAGAAAGGAGCAGTTTTATTTACTGCTATGAGTTCTTTTAAGTATCCATCAGTGTCTATTTTGTGCTCCAAGAGGCTAGTTTACATGAATCAGTCAAATATAATCCACCACAGTTTCAAATATATTTGAGCTCATTATTAATACTTCCTCACAATTGACTAAAATCTGCATTGGGAATGTAGATCCCAAGAAAAGTTTTTAAAGAGTGATGAATCAGAAAGGGCAATCACTCTAAGGTAAGTCACATTGAAATAAATTGCTGTCAAAAATTTTGAGACAAGATGCTGCCCTCCCTTTCAGTAGCATCAGTCTGAAGCCAATGCAATTATTTTAGTTTTAAATCTATATATTTGAAATCACACAGTGGTTCAGTCCTCTCCATAAATTAACCAGGGTTTGTTCATGTACTCTTTGTTCAGACAAACATATATTCAGGTAAATGTATAGAAGTTTGTGGTTGGAGAAAAAAATATAGATTATTAAAGTACTGGGTGATTATATCACAAATAATTTAATTCTAGTGAAATCCATTTCCTCTGACACTCCCCAATGCACACACACCAACACAAACAGATATACACACGTATAAACACAAGGAGTCCTGTAAAAAATCTAAGGATGTGAGCTTTGCTCAAGGAGGACCACTGGATCTAGAAAGCAAAAGAACCATTTTTGAAACCAGAGGTAGGCAAGGAAACAATAGTGAAATTTGTGTCCATGAGTTACAATAATGCACACCCCCGTGTTTGCGTCCAAATCCTTAGGATCCCCTGTAAGACAGAGGTTTTATCTAAGCAGAATAGAAAATCTAGCAGGTGAGTGAGTTTTATTAACATTTTACGTTTGTTATAAGCCTAGCATAAAACCTTCTCATAGGAAAAATTGAAAGAAAGCTTATATAAAACATGTATTATAAAAAAACTTCAAACAATGAAAACACTAGGGAAGTTCTTTCATTTATCTTTATTATTTTTAAAGTGTTATTCAAAGATGTCATCTAATTAATCACTTTGGGGTTTTTTATGAACTATAAGCACACTGCAAGGTACTTCAAAAATGCTTTTCTGTCCGGACCAATATTTATGTCTAGTATAACAATGACTCGAGATTCATTTTATACCTTGTTTGCCTTTTTATTGTTGTATAAGAATATAATTTTGTTTATTGTCCACTGTCCCCTTCTGTTTTTAAGAGTTTCATTTGTATAAAATATTATGTGCAATAAATCATTCATGGCAGAAATAGTAATAATATTGACCACACATAACTATTTATCATTGTGTTTACCATTGTACTTGCTCTCTTTCTGCCCTGTATATACTCCCCACTGTGCCTGCAACACCCTAGGAGAGCAGAAAAGCCATGCATCACTGTCAACAGAGGGATTTCCACAGGGAAACTGGCACAGATATGGTGTTACAAATACTAGTGTGTTTTGAGAGACAAGACCTGGTGCCAATCTTATGGGCTTCAGTAGTCTTTGGTTTAGGCCTGAAGGAAAGGTGAAAGCACAGCACCAAAAAAAAAAAAATTAGTTTTACACTAAAATATGAACATTCCTGACTTCAGCAAGAGATCAAATGATCAGGAAGGCCATTATTTTAATAATTTTAATAATCAATATGCACTTATTATTTTGTGTATTTTAAATCTGTAGAGGGTCCATTAATTACACTTTCTATCAGATTGGGTGGTTTTCGCTTTTACTACAGCCTAGTGAGTGCTGTTCAGCTGTTCCACAAATTCACACAATGTCATTTCTGTGTCTCTTTTTATCATTCCAGGGATGACAACCTTTGAGTTAACCAGTGCAATGCCAGACTGTGGCTTAAGACTGATTTCTATGTTGCCAGAAGCTTTTGTTATTACAAAGGACAAAGACAAAAATATTTTCCTTCTTAATCTTTGCAGGAAATTAAATATTGTCTTTGTTGATGAGGTAAAGGATTACAAACTTGTTAAGTGTCAAAGATACAGGTGTGGAAATGTCTTAATTTGTGGGATAGAAGATACATTCTCTGTCTGAGTCCCAAACTCTGCTCATTTCTTATATTGACAAGCCAGTTTCTGTTTCTTTTGAAATTATTCTAGGGTTCACTAAAAACTAAAATTCATTTATCAAATAAACAGGTTCAAACTTACACATTGTTTGCAAATGGAAGTTATTTGCTTCTGGAAGTCCACTTCTGTTTTGCTAAAGTGATTTCACAGAAACAACTGAAAACCCCATAAGCTAGAGTTTTCTTTCTCTTTTAATAAACCTAAATCATTTGGAGGACTGACACAATTTTCTTTCTTGTCTGCATGAGAGAAAGAAAAGTGCTAATCCCTGAAACTGCTCGTTTCAAAAGATTAATTTACTCATGTCATACTTTATGTGTCAAAAACAATTTTCAAAATATTCTGATTGTAGAAAGATTGATTTGGATTTTTTTCTGTACATATCAATACTATATGGAGTAATAGCATACACACACAAAATGTAATAGAACTAGTGACTCACAGTAAACACGACAGCCTTCAAATGTTCAGTACTTTTGTCTGTTACGAACACTGTTCATCCTGCTTTGAACCTGTTTTACACCTCTTTCCCACAGTGGCAACCTCGTATATTGTGATTGATCTGCAGATCTATACACTTTGATGGCTTACAACTTTTTGTCTCACTTACACCAGCATCTATTTTATATGCAAGTCCTAGATCTGTGACTTCATCATATCCATGTCCTGCCACCAGATACAGAAGTGCTTTGTTCTGCCTCTTTTCATGCTGGAGGAGTTTTTCCTAGGGGTTGCTCCTTGTCCTGAAACATGAAAATGTGTGAAGTATAAAACTCCAGCTGTGAATACTTACCTCCCTGCAGTGTTAAAAAGTTCAATATACAAAACACCTGGTTTCAAGCAAAATGTACACTAAGATATATGGCAATGAGACAGATTTAATATACCCCATAGGGCCCTCAAGCAGTTTTTAAATTAAAGACACAACACAGTTTAGTTTCTTTTCTCTTTTTTTTTTCCTTTAAATGAGCCTTTACTATTTTGCAAATAAAGAATTGATACCTCTTCCTACTGAACAGAAAGTCATAAACAAAAAATGCAATTTGTGGTGATGAGAAAGGATAAAGATTCATTGTTATGCAAATAAAATCTGAAATATGAAGTTTACATTATGAGCAGAAAAAAAAGCCTTTTTTCCATACAGAAGAAATATAGCGGGTCCCTGGAAATCTTGACAAGGAGCGCATTCTACAGTTTACTTGAGGTTTACTTATACGTTGGCACTATTCAAAGGCAATAATAAAGTAGAGCCTATTCCTCCTACGTTATGTTTTGCAGAGAGTATTTTACATTTATAGTGGTCTATACTTCCATATGAATCTATTCCGATGCCCAGGAGTATAGATGTGCCTTGAAATAATTGACAAGTTCACAAGAGAAAATAATTAGGAAATTCAAAAAATCATAGGTCATCAAATGTTGTTATTATGGCTTCATAAAACAGATAGAGACATCCTCACTGTGTGTGTTTTCACTCAGGCCCACACACTCATTTCTCTTTGCATTATATCTTGCCTATTTAGTAAGCCTTTCCTCTGGACGATGCCAGCACTTGCACTTTTCATTCATTCACTTAATTTAGATTTTAAAAGGACAGAATTCTGGTGTATGTAAGGCATATCTATGAAATGAAAAATGTAAATTTTCAATGCTTATTTCAGAAGAATCATTGGGGCTCAAGCTGATGCACTGAGTATACCTGTGCACCTAACTGCTAAAGCATGACTGAGAACTTTTTTGCATGGCAGATGATAAATTTTGGACCGTGCGGTTGATCTTGACAGCTGATTTAAAAGGCCAACTGAGCTTCACCATTGTCCATAACTAAGCCAGGGTCAGAAACAGATTTCTTGGAAGTCATGGAGGACTCTTCTTCTGTGAGTGACTTGAATCACAGCTCAGCTCAATTTTTTTCCAACTCATGACTATGAATTTAATATTCAAATAACTCTTAAAATAGCAAAGTGCCTGTCAGGTGTCATTTCTGAACTATAAAGTAACAGCAGCTGGATATGAACGCTGTAAAAGAATACAGAAATGAAGTGTACACCAAGTACAAGAATGTTGTGCAGAAACCAATAACAGACTCAAGAGTAGAATTTATGGAGACATTTAATGAATATGCTAAAGAATTTTATGAAATATGTTTCTTTATCCATATTTTCCATTTTCAGTGATCAGTGACTGAAAACTAGAAAGTTTCAGTTATATATAGCTAGTGAATTTCCTACTCTGTTTCTGCTAACGCTCAAGATTTGCCAGCTTGTAACTGTTAAATATTCTCACCTTAGTGGTCATCACCAACTAAAATAAATTTGTTCATTTAAACCTCCTTAATGAAGCCATTACCTTTATGTATCTCCAGAGATAGATGAAGAAAGAATTACTGGAATAGATAAGGAACAGTTGTAGTGAAGCTACCACATTAAATAATATTTTTATAATCTACAGTAACTCTACATTAAATTAATAAATCAATCAAATTACCACTTTATATTTCTGAGGGGTCCAGTAGCTGTGTGCATATTTTTACTCCATATCAAATTCAAATTAACGTGTTATAAAATACTGACTGTATGTCTTCATTGTTACCATGTGCTAAGGAAATAGACCCAGGACAGTAACATTATTCAAATTATGTGCCATAATACGCACAATATAGCTGCCTCAGCACTTCATTCTTTCCTTTTGCTAGCATAAAACTTTGTTTACAGTTATGCTTAGACATTAAAATTAAATTTATTGTCCACCAAATATGATTTTATTAAACTTGATTATTACTAAAAAGAAGAACGTATTTTTGTTCATCATGGTAATATCAAAAAGTTCCAGTCATCATTTACATAATAACTACAGTTCCAGGCTTCTTGGATGGTAGTGACACAAGATCCTAAATACTTTTTATTTTTGTTGATACAAAGTTTGTATTATAAAAGCAATATCAAGTGTGTAATTAAAATAAAAAAAGATTTCTGATAACGCAGATTTAAATTTGTATGCTTTTCCTTTCTAATTCATAAAACTAACTGCCTTGTTCATGTCTACGAGTCATTAAAAAATATTACTTCATCTACCCCAACTACAGATCATCAGGACTTAAACATAAACAAGTATGTTTATCTATGTGCTTATGGAGCCTTCTTGCTTTTTGATTGCCAAGTTTCAAGTGCTGCTAAGATTTTAATCAAATAAAACAGTTTCATGGATTATCCTTTTGCATTTACTGCTCGAAAATGAGGAAACCTTCTGAGAAGAGTAATTGCATTCATTCTGAGTTGTGGTCTACAGATTGTCTAGTGCTCTGCTGAACCTTTCTCCAGAATTCCAGGTCTTATTTGCTCAGTTCATATGATTAAGTGCTGTTCAAGAGAAAGAAAAAAATATTAAACCTTTCTTTTTGCCTGATTTACCAAGATTTTAAGTACTAGAAAGAAAGAAAAATTATTTAATACACAAGAAGAAAAGAGGTGCAGGTTACTATCAGGAAATATCAGGTTTAACAGAAATATTTTCCCAAGGGTAAGACATATATCGCATTTATACTTCATTAAAATTGAAAAAAGTAAAACAAAGCATAATCTTGCACTAACTGGACAGTTTACTCTAGTAGATCTCTCAAACAACTAGATTGAAAAGTTCTTTGATTAAGAGTTTGCACCATAGTCTAGATAAATTGAATTTTCTATTTGAACACTATATTCATGATCCATTTTTGTATGAATGGTGTTCACAGGCTGATTTTGACTTCAATGAATGTATTAAAATTTTGTAGATTTTAAATCAAATCATTGAGAAAAATATTTTTTTTCTGCGGGATACCTTTAAAAGATTCATCATATTTATATATTTATTGTACTTATTATTGTTTAAAAAAGTCTAACTGATCCCTTAAATGATGAAAAAGATTGTAAACAGAAAATTACCGATGCCCAAGAAATAACAAATCAGAAATGCTACATTACATATGCATTATAATTCCTTCAAATAACAGGATACTTTGAGGATTCAAGTCTGTTTCAATATATTCAGTGACTTTCCAAATATTAATCCTAATTAATCATATTATCATAAATGTTACAATCTCAAAGATACACTCTATATAGTCTTTCATTTATAAAATTCCTTATAAAACTTTTTTTTTTTTAAATGGAGAAACTGTACTCAAGAATTTTTTATCACAAAGCTTAAAAGACAAAATTGTTACAAAGCATAAATGTTCAATCAGATTTTGATGTTTCAGTGAATGGGAATGACATGTTATTACAATGATAGATTTTAGTAGATGTTTAAATAAGATGTCAAAACTGTTAGTAGCAAGAAGAGTATCAGTTGCCTTTAGAAATAATGTGATTTTTTTGCTGTTTTTTTTGGTAAAGGTAGATTCAGAGCATGCCTTCAGTCAGTTTGAAACCTTTTTTCAGAAGCAACTTTTCATCAAAATTTTTTTGCAACAGCAAGCTGTTTTTCAGTGATAAGTCAAGGAAAACATCAAGTGAACACCTGCAAGAAGAGGTATCTGTAAGATGTTCTAGCAGGTGTTACTTTCAAGCTGCAGCTCCCTTCTAAATTGATTGTCCAGGAGACATCCTAGAAACAAAGATCATGAAAACATTTCCAATTTTAAAAACTCTGTCCCGCACCCAGAAGTAGTATCAGAGGGGGCAGGGCGAAAAGTATGCATTTTTGAAGATGATTAACCTGTTAGTATTAATCAGCTTGAAGTATTAAAAAAGGTAACATAAACTGAGTTGAATTGGATAGGATAATTTTATTTATGTTCTGGTGATAGTCACTGTGCACCGAGTTCAAAAAAACAGGTTTTTAGTCAGAGGTAATTATTTGGCTATAGTAGAGGGGTCCTCCACTCCAGAATTTTCCACTTTTTAAACACCTTACGGAGTAATTTTGTGATTTATATTGCATAAAAAATAGATTTTAAAAAAAAATAAAAAAAAAAAAAAAAACCAGTTCAAAGATGACACTACACAAGGGGAGGGAATTGATCTGCTGGAGGGTAAGAAGGCTCTGCAGACTGGATCTGAACAGACTGGATCAATGGGCCAAGGCNCTGGATCTGAACAGACTGGATCAATGGGCCAAGGCCAGTGGTGTGATGTTCAACAAGGCAAAGTACTGGGTTCTGCCCTTGGGTCACAACAACCCCACACAGTGCTACAGGCTGGGGGCAGAGCAGCTGGAAAGCTGCCTGGTGGAAAAGGACATCGAGGCGCTGATTGAGAGCAGGTTGAACACGAGCTGGCTGTGTGCCCAAGTGGCCAAGAAGGCCAACAACATCCTGGCTCATATAAACTCCACGAGATATAAGTTCTTTCCTTTGTCTTTGAAAAAGATTACAAATGTCCTCTGACCTGTATAGCTAGAATTGTACTGGAAAAACGATTAATCAAAATTAATTTCCTATCTTTTCAGTTGCCCTTTTTCTTTCAGGAAAAACACAAGCTTGTCTTTCCAGTCTGCAGATGTAAGTACTGTGAAATAGAATCCTAAGCAGTATATGAAAAGGATTTATTTAAAAATTAAATAATTATGGTAGAAAACATTCATGCTAATCTGTACCACAACAACAAAAAATACTGTTCTCTTCGATTTTTATTTCTGTTATAGCTGAATTGCAGTATTATTTCACTGTGTTATCACCAAAAATAAATTCAATAATCACATAAATACATAAATTATTCTCACCAAGATGATGTCAAATAATTAAAAAATAGGAATACTCTAGAAGGTTTGGCATTTTCTAGCATGCACTCACAGTAACCTCCCTTTTTTCACAGAAGTTTAAAGAAAAGGTTTTTGATGGGTTTTTTTTCCCTCTGCTTTGCTTCATTTTCTTGTAGAATAACCTAAGCTTCTCTTAAGTTGCCATATTTCTTAGAAAATATGAAATTAGAATCCAGTGTCTGATACAGTATTGTAAAAAGGTGAATACCTCTGTTAAATATTTCTTTTTACATTGTCTTGCTCAGGTGTCACTGAGTTGCTCTTCCCAAACATCAAGCCAGCCAGACCAGTCCTTAAGATACATTTTTTTTTTATCCTTTTTAAGTTATTAATTTTCTACCTATTATCAGCATGTAGAAAACTATTGGAAGCCATTTTGGAAAGGAGAATAAAATCCTGTTTATGCTACTGACACAGGCTTTTTATTGGTAATTGTGATCTCAATCCACTTTTCTATTCATCTTTTTTTTTTTTTCTTTTCACCAGAAGAAAAATTCTAGCTTCAGAAAGGTTTTTTCAACTCACACTAATTGGCTCTTTTTCAGACAAACACAATATCAAAAAATGTTTGAACAGTAATTGACTTATGCAGACTCTTATGCATCTTCCGTAGCAGCAAAAAACTCGATACATTGATATGCTCTCTTTCTACTTCATACCTAATAAAACATCTAGATTACTTTTGTTTTGTGGAAGCCTCAATAAGGAAGCTGTACATCTCTGGAGAAAGATGCTGAAGTATTAAAATACTGTTTGTTATAGTTTGTTGGTCCTTTTGGCTACATTTATACTAATAAACTAAGCAGGTCTGGAGAGTGGTTCATACAAAATGCCAGACTGCTTAATTACTTAAATGCCGCTTAATACATACCTTCTACTACAGAAAGAAGCATCCTTTCAGGCAAACTCAGGTAGAGAGGGGACACACATAGGCCAAGGATGTTCTTAACAACAGTATGAATAATTCTTCCTTTTTTTGGAATTAAAAAGGCTATAGCCATACGGATGTAGGCTGTGTTATGGCACCTGTCTCCAGGACCAGAGTACGCATCCTGTCCAATTGTGTTGATGTAGACATTTATTGCATTTAAAACATTTTGATAAGCTGTCTGCAGAATGTATTTAGGGAAAATCCATATGATATTTTTTTTAGTTATTATCTGTTGTTTCTTTCATTGTTTTGTTTTATGGTTACTTTCCTTTATAATTTTGGTTCTGCATTTTTATGTCAGCTTAGTCTCTTCTTCTTTCAAAACAAGTGATACCTTTCTTCTGAAGACAGAGCATTTTCTGTTTTTTCTAGTCTTGTGACACAGGATACTTTGTGTAGAATCTGTAGTTTTTCTGAAGTTGTGTCCTGGTTATTTCTGACTTTCCAACACGTTTAATCCAAGTGATGGCATATGAACTTTACATTTAAGGTTTGCTGTCAACCACACATCGGTATTTGACTTTGCTTCACATTGAGATTTAGAGGAGTCTGGGCTTCAACTCTTCTTGCTTCCCTCTCTGGAAAACCAGGGATAATGAAGACAAATATCCTTCCTGTCTCTGCTCAAGGCCCTCCAAACATCTTAACTGGAGACAAGGTTAACCCTACTGTACCATCCTGTTGGTATTCACAGGCTACCTTTAAACACTGCTGGGATCAGTGAAGACAAGAGGGAGAGAAGTGAGACTAGTGCCTGATGAAGTTCATAACCTGTTTGCTCACAAGGAATTAAAAAAGGTGGATGACTGAATTGTCTTTCAGCAGTTCCAGAATCACATTTTTACCTTAGAATGCTTTCAAATGTGACACAGTTACCTTCTTCCTGAGTCTTTTTCATGTTTGATGCTCTCTCTCCATGGATCTAGATGTGAGAACATGTAGTGAAGGTGTTGGTATAACAGTTGCTTGTAGCTCTCAAGCCATTTAATTTTTCTGAATAGTTTGAAATGCTTTCACCTCTCTTCTCCCTTTCCAATCTGCTTCTGTAAGAATAGAAAAAAGTCCCATGTTAAAATATTTTAAGCTTCAATTCCTGAAAACCAGAAATATGTGCATTACTTTGCATATTTAAAATTAAAGAAATTACAGACCTATATGCTAGCTCTTTGAGGATTTTTTTTCTTTTCAAAACCAAATGAGTAGATTAGGGGAAAAAATCAAAGGACAAGTATTAGGGAAACACATGTAATGTCAGAAATCCTTAATATGCTAGGTCAAGTTCCACTTGTCACCCTAATAACAAAGTCAATATGCTTACAAGCACAAACAATGACAGTAAAGAGAAATTTGAATAGCCTTTTATAGGAACTACTTAGCATAATATAAAATAGCCTTTCCCATTATAAAAAGAAGAACCTAAATTTAATTACTGAGTCTTCTTGAAAAACCTACTAGAAAAGGAGGTGTGAACTGATAGCTTCTGTGGATGACATATCTATATTAATCTGTGTGGTGCATCTATTGATGATATCAACTGAAGTGATTCAGTATTTTCTAACTTTATATATTTACATTTTTTAATTTTGTAGGTATTGTCTGGGTGTACACAGAGATGTGGATGAATGATTGAATCTTTGTTACAAATTTCTCCGTCTGTAACTAGTTGCTGATAATAAACTGTCATTAACTATAACACATATAATGAAAAATTACCGTGGCATTTTCTTTAAAGGAAGTAGTGGGAAGGAGAAGTATGACTCATAGTCACACAAAAATTCCTACAGACACTTGTTAGGGTGTATTTTTGGTATCACACTTGTACAGACCTCTGCACAAGTTCATAAGATATATGTAAATGGCAAAAAATAATTTCTAAGTGCAATGAGGAGCTGCCATAGACCAGTTTCTTGTCTGATAGTAAAAAAAATCATGGGATTTGGTGAAGAAATAGGAAACTGATATAATCTTAGGACTCAGTGCATTTTATTTCTGCTGTCTATATAGAGAAAGAAGAGTGAAATTTATTTCTCTGTGTAATTGAATGTTGCTGAAGGAAAAAATAATCATTAAAAGGCTGCTACTTTCACTCATACACTCATGCATGAGCAGGAGTGAGTACATGGAGAGAGTAAGTAAACACAATAATCAGATTTCATCAGCTTCTGAAGTGGTTAAAATAGTGCTTAGCCTCCTCTCATATATGTCAGGCATCAAAGCTGGTTTGCAGCTTTGGTTAGCAGAGTACGCTATTTATTTTTTTAAAAAATTACTTTTGTTTTTCTTTTCTCCATTTCTCCTTCTCTATGTTTGGAGAATATATAGATAATTTCTTTCAGTCCTATCAATGGTCAAAGCCAAACTGTAATATTCAGGTGTAATGTTCAGTTAGGTATTTAATTTTGAGGGAAACAAATATGGAATTCATATCTCTTAAAGGGCATAAATATATGAAACTTATGGAGCAATGATAGCTGAGTAAGAAAACTACTAAATGTGTGCAAGGGTCACAAAATCAATAACTGATAAAATTACTTTTAGACTGGAGTATTACTGGACTCTTTCTGGGGGTATTTAATGGTCATGACAATCCAAAGCTCTCTTTCCACCCAACTTGATATTGAGAAGTAAATATGAATACTTTATGCTTCTAAAATCAAATTTCCATTCCTAAGTAACTTTTCCCACTAATTGATGATGATTCATTCTGACAGTCCTGTAAAATAAGCTGTAAAACACTATAAATTATTTAGAATTCTAAACTCCAGTATTGAGGAAAGATCAGTCCTCTATTCTCAAACAGCAAAGAGACACAAAGGAAAAGTTAAAAAAGTTAAAAGGGTAAGTAAATGAATATACTTAAAGAAAAAAGAGTAAAATAAACACTGTATCTTTTAATAAGTGGGAAATTATACCATCCTTGGTAATATATAATTCAAAATGCTATTGTACATCATCTGTAATGATTTTTCAGGAATGAAAATTTGTTTCATAATAAATATCTCTTTGATCTGAGCATCACTTACAGCAGAAGGGAGAGAGGGGTGCTTTAACCATCTGGTTAAAAAGAGTATAATCAGTAATTTTCCTCAGCTGTTTATTTTGGTTCTAAATGTTTTGAAAATGTGTAGCACATTTCATTGGAGAATTGGAGAGTCAGTTCAGGTGCTAGGCTCTCTCCCAGCTGCAACATGAACTTGCTACCTCACTCTGGGAAGACACAACCATTTCCTCCTCTTCAGTGTTAACAGACAGTCTTTCAGGGGGGTGTTTATGCGGTGAAACCTCATTCTGTTTTAGTGATGCCCATGCTAGTCCTAGGTTGCTGGTTATAGCTATACTGAATCATTCAGGGTCATGTGATGATATTAGACTGAATATCACTTTATCTTGGCTAAATTTTTCCCTTGTTCCCTCATCTTGTAAGGCAAGAGTCACAAAAATAAACACCATACTTAATGAGACAGAGCACTCTCTGGAAGAAAATGGGACACCCAGTTAAGCTGGGACATGGAGAAGGCTGAGGTACTTAGTGATTTTTTTCTTTTTTTGCCTCAGTCTTCACTGGAAAATGCAGCAGCCACACCATTCAAGTTGCAGAAAGCAAAGGCAGGGACTGTAAGAATGAACTGTCAAGTGTAGAAGATAAAGGTTGAGATCATCTAAGGAACCCAAAAGTACACAAATCCTTGAGAGCTGGTGAGACGGTCTTGAGGGAACTTGTGGAAGTTGCTAAGCCACTGTCCATCATATTTGAGATGTGAAAGTCTGGTGAAATTCCCTCCGATGGAAAAGGAGAAACATAACCCCATTATTTAATAGCAGTGAAAAGGAAGCACTGAGGAACTAAAGATCAGTCGGTCTTACCGTGCTACAGGCAAGATCATGGAGCAGATCCTCCTGGAATTTCTACTAAGGCACACGGAAAATAAGGAGGTGATTGGTGACAGCCAACACAGCTTGACTAATGGCAAATTCTGTCCAACAAATTTGGTGGCCTTTTATGATGGGCTTACAGTCTTGTTGGTTGAGGGAAGAGCAATAATGTGATCTACCTGGGTTTGTGTAAAGCATTTGGCACTTTCCTGCACAACATACTTGTCTCTAAGAGGTATGGGTTGGATAGACCACTCAGTGGATAAGGAATTGCCTGGATGGTCACAGTCAAGGAGTTGAGGCCAACAGCTCGATGTCCAAGTGGAGACCAGAGATAAATGGTTTTCCTCAGGCATTTGATGTTGGGACTGGCACTATTTAACATCTTTGTATGCAACACGGGACAGTGGGATTGAGTGCACCCTCAGCAACTTTGTCAAAGACCCCAAGCTGTTTGGTGTGGTCAACATAAAGGAGGGACAGGATACCATCCAGAGGGTCCTTAACAGGTTAGAGAGGTGAAGTTCAATGTGATGTTCAACAAGACCAAGTGCAAGGTCCTGAATGTGGGTTGGGGCAACCCCAAGTACAAATACAAGGTGGACAGAAAATGGATTGAGAGAAGCCCTGAGGAGAGGCACTTGGGAATGTGAATTGATGAGAAGAGTGACATGACCTAGCAATGTGTGCTCACAGCCCAGAAAGACAACTATATCCCGAACTGCATTAAAAGCAGAGTGACCAGAAAGCTGAGGGAGTTGATTATTCTGCTCTATTCCACTCTCATGAGACCTCACCTGGATTATTGTGTCTATCTAAGAAAGATATGGACCTGTTGGAGGAAGTCCAGAGGAGTATGTTTCCTGTGACAGTTGAGGCTGCTCAGTCTGGAAAAGAAAAGGTTCCAGGGAAACCTTAGAGCAGCCTTCCAGTACTTAAATGGGACTTACAAGAAGGCTAGAGAGGAACTTTTCCCCAGGGCATGCAGAGATAGGACAAGAGAAAATGGCTTCCAAATTAAATAGAGTACCTTTAGATCAGATATAAGGAAGACATTCTTTACTATGAGGTTGGTGAGGCACTGGAACAGATGGACCAGAGAAACTGTGGATGTCCCATGCCTGGTTATGTTCAAGACCAGCTGAATGTGTCTTTGAGACTATTGGCCTAGTGGAAGGTCATGGCCCATGACAGGGGGCTTGGAACTAGATTATCTTTAAGGTTGCTTCCAACACAAAGCATTCTTTGACTCTATAAATGTTCACTCTTGAAAAATTACCATGAAATACGACATTTTGAATGAGGTTCTAGCCTCAAAAAAAGGGTGGTATCAATTTCCATGTATTAAAAGAAATTGCATACACTACACAGCTGTTGTACCTAATCCTTACAAGCAGTGAAGCTAATTAGCCCTGGCACAGCAACACGCTGACATTGTTACATTGCTTGGGTTCTGTCAGAGCAGCTCAGGTATCTCCACAGAACTGCACAGTTCAATGCAGGCGTACACAACAGGAATCAAATTCTCACTTCCCATACTCCACTGCTTAGATAATGCCAACTCTGGAATCAAATAGTGTCACTAATTAAAGGAGCAGTTTTAGCAGGAAGAAAAGTCATGCTAGCAGATTGCAGCTGGGTAGAGAGAAGAAAAAAATGATGAGGACACAAACCTTAGAAGTAAAATGTGAAAAAGTATTTACAAAAGTAATGCTTATCATTTTAGATTCTTATTGAATCCTGTATTTCAATATGATAATTTTAACCAGAAAATATAAAATTTCAGGTAATATAGTAAATCCTGCAGCTACTGTGAGGGTGAACAGCATTCCAGATGGTTGAGACAAAAGGGGGCTCATGATCTTAAATATCACTTCTTGTTAAACTTCTTTTTTATTTCTTCTGAAACACAATGAGAAATTAATTTTTTGCACACATCATTCAGATGTTTTCTGGAACTTGGTCTCACTATAGGCAATGAGAGAAAATTATACAGAAGTATCACAACCTTTTGTAATAAAAAATTATATATTATCACCTACATGTATATTATACATTTTTTATCTCTACCTATTTTATGTCTAAACAACAACTAAATATTTTTTCCAGTGATACTATCCCTGATAAATACGTGTGTTACTACTAATCCTGTAGCTGGAATGTGTAGTCTAGACATTTTCTGAATGTGGTCCCTCAGGTTCCAGGCGTACATGAGTATGTTAATACTAAGCTTGAAAAATGAACTTTTATTCCTCTCACCCCAAACCAAGGAATGCGTTTTTTCCTAGTATTCTATGTTGATTTCAGTGGCGCATGGAAAATATTCAAACTGGGAGCAGTAACTCATTTGATATTTCCTTTACTCTAAGCAAGCAGGATTTCACCAAATCTGACTGTCAGTGTGCTGTCTGAATCCAACCCATAAGATGACTATGCCTAATTTATCTCAAAACGTTTGTAAAAGAGCTAAGACAACCTGAAAAGGCAAACAGTAAAGACTTATGGGTTTTAAAGACTTCTATGGAGGGAATGGCACTAACAGTTGCAAGTTGCCGCAGGCATGCAATCTGATCCCACGTTTGGGATTTGGTGCAATCTTGTACCATCAATTAGTGATTCTTGTGTGGATAAAGGACTCAGCAGAGCTCATCTGGCATAAAACAAAATAGAAGTGGCAGAAGCAGATTTGCAGCAAGCGTTTCTGTTCCTGTATTACCTCCCACTTGCACTCAGAGTTAATGGCTTGTACTGTGCTGGATCATGCTACATGATCCCCCATGTCACTGAAGAAAGACCTTTGTAGAATTCTGTGTCTGTATATACTCTTAGATCAACATCTGTAGAATCATTTGCAAAAGCTGGCTTCCTGATTTCCCCTGTGGTTCTGTGTTTTGTCCCCATAGGTAACACGTAAAAAAACTGAAGGCTTTTGGTGGAGCAGGTCACCAAAACTCCTCCCTTTTATCTCAGTCTTCTTCCTTGCAGCCTGAAATCTTTCTCAGTGATGTGTTGCAGAGATTCTGGCAACATTATACCTGCCTTTGTATTACAACCAAAATACATCAAGCCCTACAGGTAGCAATCAATTGTCACCAGTTTGTGAAAGCAATTGGAAAACCTGGACTCACAACATTACAATTATGGGAAGGCTTAAGCAATGCAAGTAATTTTAACATGACCCAGCTTCCAATTTCATATCAGAAATTGTGAATGGAAAGGGGAAAAATCTAAACTGATTAAAATATGTGTCCTTGTAGGAGGAAGACCAACTGAAATAGACACTTTAGTTGAAGGTGCAATATTTAGTTAATTCTGTACTGTTGCATAGGAGGAAGTCATACTCCTGTCAACATATTTTTTATATTTTTACATCCTCGTGTTAAAGTTTTTGACCAAAGTGACTGCCAGTCAAGGTCTGTTTTTAGCAAAATGAGTCTGTTTCAGAGTGTGGTGGGGGAGAGGCTTTTAAGCTCTCTTTGTATGTGTGTATGTCTGTGTGTGTGTTCATTTGAAAGGCTGTTATCAGCATGTCAGGGTGTGTAGCTTTGGCGTCGTCTGGCTGTGAAACTACACAATGCATCCTATGTAAAAGAGTTGCAAGGTGATCTCAGTTTAAACCAAGTCCCTTATACCTTATAGGTAGAGGAAATTTTCAACTAATTCATTACTTTTTTCCTGCAATTCAAACTCAGCATAGTATCAGTGTACCGACTCAAGTTACCTCACTTTGCTTTTATCAAATATTTTAAAATTGAAAGGTGCTGAAGCATATTTCTAAATTATTCCTGTTGCCCAGAAGAATGGATACCTCAGTGTTAATAAACGTTTGGTATGCACTTAAGGTAAACACCTGTTTAAGTATGAGCAAATGTTATTTTCTTCTTTCCTGAGTTAAAATAAGAACTGAGTAATCTCTTTTAAGAAAATGCCTAAATTTTTAATACTTTTGTAGTCACATTTATTCATGCACTTTAAGGTACATTTCACTCAAAGTTCAAGGTGCAGTTCTGGCTGTCTCTGTTCTTGTGTGGCCTTGTAATTTCTCTCATCTTGTGATCAGACGTTTGCAAAAGTTATATTTTGTAAACTGGCCAGATCTCATGCTCCCCTAAAAGGGAAGTTAAGAATGTGCACATCTTTAGATAAGATGTTAGGAATCCCCTCCCTCTACCATTTCCCCCAGATGAAATATGTTTGAGAAAATATATTGTATCTATATATAAATACAATATATAGAGATATATACAGACATGAAATATATATAAAATTAGTTTATCTTAATCTCTAGTTAAGGCAAATTCCGACCAAAGTCAAAGCCTATAACAAAACTTCAGGACTTTTCAGTGAGACATGATTTTCTTACTTTTCTTGTCAGATGCATATTTTTAACTGCACCTCTGATATACTGGCAACTCATGAGGCTGTTGCAGGTATAACTACACTGGTGAATTGAACTAATCGATAGCATGACATCCATGCATAACATTTAAAATGTCAACATGATTCCTTACAGAATTTTAGACTACAATATAGTAATATTTAGAAAATATCGAGGCATGACTCAGGGCATCCCATTCTGAAGCCATTTTGGCCATATGACTGCAGACTATGTCACACCATTTTCCTTCTGGGACAAATAAAATATGGTCATGATCTATCTTATTATCCTCTGTATACCTCATATACTTTCCCTAGAGGGCCATTTATTTAAATAAAGGCTACGATGTATGAGTTTTATGTAAAGTAGTTTGTTTCTTAAAAGTTTAGCTCCTTAAAAAAGAGTTTAAGAACAAATTTTAGTTTCAGTGAAGACAATTTTTACAGGAATTTTATATAGAGATTACTGAACTTTGTAATTTTAAAATCCTAAAATGTGGCATTTACTTTGGACTTTAAACAGTGTACCTTGGTAGAAAAAATATTATAAAGAAATTCAAAATTAAAATAAATTATTACTTTCATCTCATATTACTTAGTGAAAATTTTCCTTCTTTTATGTCATTTTCATATAGTAACTTCAACCTGATTTTGCTAAACATTCCATTATTTTAACACGAGTTTTTTTTATTAAAGTCTATCCAATCATTTATCATTATAAATCTTTCAAAGAACTTCAATAAAAAATCTAGCTTTCTCCATCAGTTAATAATAACATCCTAGACAACGCAGTCTTCATATGTGTGACTGACTTAGCATCCAGGATAAATACTTGATTGTGTAACTGACTAAAATTGTGGGGTATATTTTTGAATTTTAAAAGTATATGTTCACATAGTCACATATGGAGTTAGAAAACATCCTGTCTTTATATATTGCTTTAATTTTTAAATTGTAATGCAATATTTTATTGACCTGAAACACAAATAAAAGACTGTGCATGCCTCATATCCTCTCTGCACACCTCATATCCACTTCTTATGTATTGCTTTCTACAGTTCACACTCATTTAAAATTTAGTCTATTATAAATTATACTGAAAAAAGAAATAGAACTGATCAATAACAAATGTACTAACCTTTTGCTGTGCTAAATAATATCTCTGACAGTGAACATTTCAAGGCATCTGTGGACACTATTGTGGGTATCAGACATAGCAGAATACGTTTTTTTATTATAAACTTCTAGTCTGACCTTCAGGCCCTGTTTTTGATAAAATTTGGTTATATACTACTATGAAATAAATATTATTAGAATTTTAACAAATAATTCAAACTGAAGAAAGTTCTACCTGTTTAGTCAGCCTGCCATTTCTCCTATGCATCTTACTCTTGCTTATAGATAACTTTATCTTCACAAATTAACATAGACTTAACTGCAAACTATGGAAACTTAACCATAATTAATTTCATTTAATATATTTATGGCATACATATACGTATGCACACAAATATATATATTTTTCACTTTAAAATTCTACTATAGTGTTTGGCCTTGCATTAGTGTGTATTTAGTATCTCTCATAGCTGCTCTGCCCTTAGGATTTAGCTCAGAGTGTGAAGATTATTTTAGGCAAATATGGAAGAAAAAAAGATGGAAATATGTATAATATTATAGTTTGTTATGGAAACAAAACATACCCTGATTTAAGACCCATAAAAAGTTAAACAAATTCAATTAAAATGTTATGAAAAGATAACAGAAGACATTTACCAAATAGATTGAGCCAACAAAAAGATGTGACCCTCTGTGATCCTGCATAAATTTAAGTGTCAGTGCATTTCTCATCTTAGTCTGAAGAAAATGTAGGAATGAAAAGAAATCCTAAATTTAATATTTGTAATCAGGACTAAATCAGGAAAATACTTAGGGATCTCTAAATTACTCAGCACTTCTCGGGGAAAAAAAATACTGGAGTACTGTGAAGTCTCTAGATGTCAGCTGAATGCTTAAAACAGTTAAAAGGGAAGAGAGATGGTAGAAGTGGTTAGAAGAGAAAAAAAACCTGGAAATAAAACAAAAATATCAGAAAGCTGCTATCTGTGCTATAGTTTGCTTCTGTCTTGGATACCAACTGTAAGCCTGATCACCTCCTTTCTAACAGTATATCTTAGAAAAAAGGTAGAGAGAATTGTGACAAGGACGATCAAAGATAGGATATAAAAGAAGAACATAAAATCATTAAATATTCAAAAGGTTGAATAAGGAATGTTTGCTCACAACTTCTGACAACAAAAGACCAAAAAGGTAACCAAATGAAATATTCAAACACTGTTTACTACATGCATAATAATATCCTTTTTCATGAGTGTGGAACTCCCAGATGCTGGATGACAACAGAGAAATATAAATGCATAAGTGGTTCATTGTGAATGCAATACTTACTTTCAGCAACCTTTATTGTGTATTTCGAGACATGGAAAAAGTCTTCTTAGAAATTTTGCATGTCTACTTGCCCTCTGCTTGAATTCTTTAAATGTTTCCAGTGGACATATCAAACACAGACACTAAGGTCAATCAGTCTCTTACATGAGTTCTAATAGCTGGGGTTTTTTGTGTTATCTTTAATAACCCAAAAATACGCATCAATGTTTTATGAAATGATCAGTTGAAAAAGCACCATTATCTCTCTGGTAGATTTCATCAGAAGCTTTCCTATAAAAACTGTCTTTTGAATTACAGTAATTTGCCTTTGAATTAAAAAAAAAATACTTTTGAATTAAAGTGAAAAAGCCATGTAACATTTTCGAAGACCAGCAATCAGCTTGTTAGACTGCACATGGTGTCTCATGTCTAAAGAATTTAATTAAATATAATGTTCTGAGTCCAAGAAGTGATATCTGTATTTTAAAATCAGAAATTCAAATCCAGATAAAATTCAGTATATAAAAGAAGACACAGGCAGACAATGTTTCAGAGTGACCAGTTATTTCAAGAGGTTTTGATGAGTGTTTTGTTTTATTTCATTTTGTTTTATTTCATTTTGATGTGTTCTTTAATAAATACTATAAAATAAAGAATTGCTTAAATAAGTTTACATCAAGATTGCATCTAAGGAAGCTTAAAACTAGTTATTTCTTTTTTAATTTCTACGGAAAGACTTCTCCTAAAAGAAAAAATCCTCATAAATTTAATAGTTCATGATATATGAAGCTAAAGGAAAGATGAACACTAATCTTATGCATGTGGAATTAATTAAAAAAAAAGATTCTTAGGAAAAACAGGAACAGGGAAACAAGTTGGCCCGACCTCTCGTTTCATGCAACCTTGGCCCATTATTATTGGAAGATGGTGAGGTGGTAAAGAAGAGCAAGCCTTTAGATATGTATTATTTTAATTATGTCTGAGAGGAGGTTTGTGTAAAAGACTGCATGTATGTAAGAAGAAGTTACATCATTTGTTCTTTTTTTATTGATAGTAAAGTGATGCTATTTTCATGATTGCAGAGAAGTATCTCAAGAATTCCAGTAGAAACATACTCTAATGAAATAATAGAATTAGCTGCCACTAACTAACCATGAGGTATGGTTGGAGACTATGAAAGTGATATCCTTTTGGTCTCCACTGTGAAATCACAGGCCTCAGGTTATATGAATGATATTCTTTTATTAGGAATGGATCTAATAATATGAAGTAACTAAGGAGAAGACTAAAGTCCTGTCAGCATTTGTCTATGCTTTTGAGAAGTTTCTGCTGCCTTTCACCTTAAATAATCCATTATTTTAGCATCACCTGCACTTCATTACATATAACCATGTCTGGCATTTCCAAAAAGCAGCGAATTTCTGTATGGTTCCATTATGAATCCAATTTTCTGCACCATATATAGCTTAACAGCCATTTTAAATCACATTGGCCAGAAATTTTGCAAGTATATTTAAGTAACTAATATCCTGGCCATGGCATGGAATCCTAGGCTATTTCACAGTGAGAACAATAAATAAGACACATCTGGAAATGCAGACAAGTGTCTTCAGTGTTCACTGGGATCGAGTCTTCTGCATCCATTTTCACACAGAGACCCTTATGTGTGTACCTACTCACACAGATCTACTATGGCTGTTAATCATTTTGCTACACCAGTTTTTGAATACCACTAAGAAAGGATCCGTGTCCATGACATTGTTATCCCATTCTTCAGGAGGTGCAGCATCAGGTGGCGCTGCTCAACTTAGATTTGCAACTTTTTCTATCTATCTTACCCTCTAAACAACCTCTTAATTTTGAGTGAAAATAATCCTTTGCTTATTTAAACAAGTAAGGGCTACTGGAACAACATTTTCATTGAAGGTTGAAACTTCTGGGCTGGAAAGATGTTCACAAGCAATAACATTTACCTTCATCTCACTTCTGCATCTACCGAAGTTTTAAAAGACTCAACATTACTAATTACTTCACTGCAAGAAAATAACTTGCAGAGCTGGAATAGTGACAAAATGCAAAGAGATGCTTCTCATATCTGAAATAGGTTAGTAGCAATTGAAGAATGAAACATTAAAAAAAAATGAAAACTAAATTTAAAAAATTGCATTAATGGCATGAGTAGGCTTTGTACATATAGAGAGTAAAATTACTTGAAAACTGTTTCATTTGTATTCCAGCTCTGTACAAAACATCCTGGAATTTATTTTCTATAGAAAATTATAATACCTCTGAAATATCCTTTCACTCTGCATTGGAATTAAAATTATGGCATCCCAAAAGAGCCTTTGTAATTACTTCAAAGGTTTCTTTTCCTATAGAGTTATATATCAGAAAAAGAAGTTTAGTTTGGAAATTTTCTCAACTTTACCTTCCTATCACCTGATTCTGCTAAATGTCGGGCTATTTCAATAGGATTCATATTACTAAGGAAATAGAGAGTTGTAAAACAAAACCACATAAAACTTACAAGTACCTTTTTTAATTATTATTTTTGAGACCCTGTAAGAGAAAATTTAATAGAAATATTCTAATACTGCTAGACAATGTGTTCTAGCTAAGTTTATCTGTTTTCATGTTATTTGTTGTATTCAATCAGTCAAGACAGAAGAACCACACAGACTATAACTTTCAGTGTAGTTTATGAAAAAACTCTGACACTGATCATAATATGAATTGCAACTATATTATGACCAGTTACAGGAGAGTTTAGTCAAGTTTACAGCCGTCTCATGGCAAATTTAGATGTTTTTTGATGGAGTTGTCATTTGTAAAATCCCAATCTGTACATGGTCCAATGCCTTACTTAAGAAAAGAGTAGCATTTAAACATAGTTTTAATGTATATAAAAGTATAGTATAATAAAAGATTATAAAATTTTTAAAATTTTATGACCAGAGAAGGTGAAACCCACTTATCATATCTATTTTTGCACACATATTTGGAAGAGTGCCGGTGATTGCATAATCACCCCCAAAATCAAGACACCCAGTCTGACCTATCAGTTCTGTCAATGTCTGATATTTCGTGTACGTACGTGCTACTATGGATGAAGTGAGAGAGTTTCATCTTAATATGTGCTGAATCTTTACGGAGTCATTGGCACAAATAAATAGTTTTTCTTAGCAACAATATGCCCTGCTCAATTTTGGTTATAAGCACATAATACCCCCACAGCAGCTGCAGCAACTGCCTACAGGAGGACAAACATTTGGCAAGTCCTTAATCGATCCATTGCTTGTGCTGATATGATTTAGCGGTGTGTTACAGAAGCCGTCCAAGACCATGCAGCTGCAGCCAGCCCTCCTCAGGATGACACCAAGGGTTCTGCAGACCACCAGTGGTGTCTCCTCCGAGCTAGACAGTTAATATTAACATGGGTTTGCCTGTATTTAATTGTAATTACCAAGAACTCATGCATTGCTTTTTAAAGATCAGGCCTGTTTTTCTTTTCTGTTATTGTGCTACAACTGAATGTCTTTCATATTTACTGACAAGAAATGGAAATGAAACAAATATATGTATGTAACTGTAAAAGAAATCAGTGTCTTTAAGGTTTTCCAGTTCTCTTCCTCAAAGACACCTGTGTACCTATATGTATCTCTCTTTATATTATAGCCCTGCTAGGAGAAAAGGGACGACCACCCCAGGGAAGGCTCGAGACAGGTTGTAGGTTCGAACAGAGTGAACTGTTTATCAAAATGGCATCCCCCTACCTAAGAACTCTCTGGAAAATTAGAGGGATTACAATATATAAGCAAAGAGAAGGAGGGGATTTATCTGAATAAGGTAAACAAGGGAGGTACAACAGCCTTATATAGTAGAAAGGAGGGGTTTTAACCATAAAAGGTAACAGAACGCTGTAACCAATAGCAAACAGGAACAGCAAACCGGAATTCATATAAGGGATATATAAGAAGAAACATTTAAAGTTTTAAATGTAGAAAGTCCCCATTGTTATATGAAATGTTCTGAATGTTAAACTTCCTCTTCTTCAGTAGCCGACTGTTTTACAGTTTCAACGAACCTCCTGTACAGTTCTTGATCTATCATCTCTTGTCCATCTCCTACATCTTTATGTTTATACATAAATATAAGAAATATAAAAGAAGGAAAATATCTGCCTAATTTCTCAGATTTAATTCAAGCAGTCACAGAAACCCAATGAAAATTAATTGGTTAACGGAAATTCCAGATATTCAGGTTTCCTCCATTTCTTTCTGCCACGCTGTCTTTCAGGAACTTTCATCTTTATTTTGTAGTGGACAGACAGTTAGAAATTGAGAAATTAAATTAATCTGATGTGTCGCAGTAAAGCTCTAAAAGAATTTGATGATAGAAGCCCCTCTCTGATTGCTGGATAGAGGTTACCTAAGGTATAAAAGAAGAAAAAGATACTTCTAAAATTTTAGTGTTGGCTTTCCTCTTGTATTTTTAAGTTTTCATGTTCTGTACACACGTATGAAAGACACACTTAATTTTAGATTTAAAAATTAAATGGAAAAATATTTTTTAAGAGAGTTCAATATAGAAGGGTTTATACTTACTTGTTTGTTTCAATGTCACTGGTTCTTATTTAGAGTTAGGTAACCATTTTTAATGTGGTTAATCTGGACTTGAAATTTCAGTTAAATACCATGGAAATTCTTTATGTAAAATAGATACATTTTTTTTCATTTCCAAGGATGAGTGAACGGTTATTCTGTTTCTTTCTGTTAAGATAAACTAGGCAACTATTCCACTCATTTCTCCTAACCAGGATCTTAATAGTTTACAGTCCACTATTTATCCACTGATTGAGTCCACTCACTCCCACTAAGCTGCCTGTAATTCCTTTTAGATTCTTTCTTTTCCATTAGTCTCTTTACTTTGCAGTGTCATTGTTTCTCCTGTGTTTCTGGATTTACTTGTTCTCCACATATGTATTTGGTATTTCAGACTTTTACCTCACATGCAGCATTGTCTCCCATTCGTCACATTGTTCTATCTGTCGTCATATGGCTTTGGCAGCAGAGGTTACATTTATACCAAAAAAAACCCAAACAACAGGACAAGTCCCTAGCAGTGGCCTGGGCATGCAATTGTCCATATGCTTGCAGATTGGCGCAAGGTTAGGCAAGGTTCAGGCCACTGGAAAGCAACTGTCTTCCACAGAATGCTCAGGCACAGTATGGGCTATGGTATGAGTCAGAGACCTGCTAGGTTGTATGTGTCAGACATATTTTAAGGAGGGAGTGAAACCACATGCCCTTTTCAACTAGCTGGGAGGTCAAGGACCAGGAGAGTGCATTGCAAATTCAGCATTACTTAAGTTGGCAAGGATCAAAGGCTTGGACCAAAGGCTTGGTGGTTACCAACTCTAAGCCTTCAGTCGGTGTTTATTAACAGCCAAATTGTCATCAATAAATAAGCACTACTGTCAGATACATCCACCCATACAGGTACAGATGAGTTAAATGCACAAATACAGATTTTAAATTTAGAACAAGAGTTTGTAAAATCAACAAGATTACGTGATTAGTTTTACCTTATCTCCAGTGGAAAGTGTTCAAAATGAGGAGTAGCTCACCACTGTACAAATCATCACAAAGAGGCACTTTGGTACTTACAGTGGAAATTCCCAGAACTGATATAATATGAAAATCTTTTTTTCTAATTACAGATAACGAAAGAAACAGTAAAAAAAAAAACAAAAAACAAAAAACACAAAACCAAAAAAATCCCCAAACCAAAAAACCCATGCCAAACAGATAAAACAAATCAAATCACCAAACTCTTAAATAAATAATACAAAGAAAATTATAACTGTGTTTTTGAATTAGTAAGATATTTGCAAAGTGCTACAAACCACTCTATTTTAAAAGGTGGAGTCCATTTCTATATTTTAACTTGCAAGCTTTCCAACAAAAATAAACCTTCTCTGTTATTTCTAAAATATTTTTTACGTTTAATTTATTTTTAGATTATTACAATTTATTAAATTTGTAGTCAGCATGGCAGCATGCTGACATATGTCTTCTTAGATAATTTTTATCACAACATTTCATTTATTGAAATGATAGAAGACAGTATACAGAACATAAATAATAAAACATAGTCTCCTTATTTACCATAGCTTACTTTTTACATCTGTATTCATATATGAAAATACTCTAAAAGGCAAATACTTGGTTAAGTAACTCTACAGTTACCAATAAAAGATTGAAAATCATGAAGGACTCTAAGCAGTTTTGAGTTTCCTGTCTACACAAAAGCAAAATCCATGTTACAATTAAATATATAGCACACTTCCAGCTTCCGACTACACTGCCATAAACACATTCAATGTAAAAAAAAAAAAATAAAAGAAGTTATTTGCTTCTCAAAGACTGATTCGGCAAAGGATTTTTGCTTTCAAGTATCTTTACACATGAAGGTAGCCCTGATGAGATCTGTAAGAATGTGTTTTGTGTAAACATACTTGTTTAGAAGCACCAGAAGGACTGAATTGTAACAGTAACATAAACTATTAAGAAACCTTCTGAAGAGGGGGAATCTACCTGTTATAAGTGGCAGAAGAATCAGATCCTTAGTGTGTTTCTGTTACGGTAAGAAGCACTTCATTGCTTTAAGTGAAAACTGTAGCTCCATAACAGAGAGTGGATAACTTCATCATTTCTCATTTTGTGAAAATACTAACAGTGCACAGACATCAAAAACTAATCTAAACTATTAACACAATACTCAAACAAACTGAAGTGATAAGTACAAATAGAAGTATCTGTTGGCAGAGTCCTGGAGTGATGGCTGATTTATCTCACAGAGCACTTAGAAATCAGTGCTTAATTCTTTTTTTCTCAGCTCTAGATCACAGGTCATGTACTTAACTACACAAATCTATTTAAATAAACAATATGCTTATGTCTCATTATTCACTCTTTGTAGCTGCAGTCCAACTCAAAGGAGGTGGAGGAAAGAAGGACATGGTAAATGAAGAGCAATACAATTATCTTTGTCAGAAGAAACAATGGGGGCAGATCTTTAACTGATATATCTTCACATATTCCGTTGCTCAAATAATTATTCACATTGCTGAAGGCTTTGGAACAAAGTAGTTTGATAAAATTTACGAAGTATCTCTGGAACAAATTATGTGTTGTACTATCTACGCTTCCATAAACATTGGGTCAAGTACTCAGATGTCCAAACTGGTTCAGTTCCAATGTGTGAAGCAAATCAGGAAAGGGTATGTCACACCAACCAAGATTTTTTCACACAAAAAAATTAATACTGGTTATCATAAACACATGAGTTATTAAAGAACTGGAAAGGAATTTTATTTGCCTTTTAGTTACAATTAATGCATAATAAAAAAATGGTGACATAGTCGTTTGGACCTGTTTGTTGTATTTTCTTCATATATTTTTCGTTTAACTTAGACTAGCATAAAATCCATACTTCAGCCCTCTGGAATTGACCTAAAGGATAATGACTACTAGGTCAGGGTCAGCCTTCTGTTTAAAGTAGATATATGCTCAGATGCTCCAACCAGCTCTAGCTTCTCTCCATTGCCCTCTGATGACCAACAGTTTATAGTACCCCTGAAACTAAACTGACTAAAAAGCCCTTCCAGATCAGTGTTCGTGCTCAGATTAATAGACCTTAGATTTAGTGAAGGACTGTAGGTTTCTATAAATTTTGGGTAGTTTTCCAGGTATAGTTCCTGGTAGTTGGAACAGCTGGAACAGGAAATGTTTTTTTCTTCACAGCCAGATTAACAAAAGTAGAGTAGATTGCTACTCTTTTCCCACCACTCCAGTATTTTTCTATCAATTCTGAGATTCAGGTATGCAGGCGAAGATGTTAGTTTCAAGTTTCTGCACAGAAGATGTTGTCTAGTGTTAATTTATCAGGTTAATGCATTAATTTATAGGACAATTTCAAAGCATCTACTTCTCTGAAAACATAAAATATTATTTCTTTCCTATGTGATTAGATGGTTGGAGATCTTATTGTTTTTCATAATAAGAAGTAGGTATTTTATGCGTCATATGAATATGGGTATAAGTATAGATATAAAATTAATTGCATTAATATAGTTGTGCTTTCTAATTTTATTTTTTTTTTGCTTTCACATTCAGGGCACAATTCACTACTTGTCATCTTCATTATGCTCTTCAGGCTTATTGTTAATGTATAAGAGCAACCACCTGAACGTCAAGGTGTTTTCCTCGCAGATACACACAATAAGATTGCAGAATATGGTCTTTTACAATTTGATTATTATTAACTGGGCAAAAATATGCAACTAGCCTTAGTCAGGTCCAGAATTCACTATACCTTCACCTCAGCTGCATGCACTGTATTACTGTGTAACTAAGGCTGGCAGACATAGGCACTTGCATTTCTAAAGTTCTCAAAACTGCCTGTCTCACATATGCAAGATTGTCAGCCTATATTGATGATCTCTGACACTCCAGAGCATTGTCCAGATTGATGGGTATAATTTTAGTTAGTGTATAATAAGCTTTTGACTCCATAAAGGTCCTAGCTTTCAAGCCCCGCCAGTAGCCTGAGATATTGTAGAGTGTGTTCTGCCAGGTTCTGAGATTGGGCAGAGTGACATGTACAGAATGGGAAGATGAGAGTACGCACATATTTCCTTCAAGATCTAGACTGTAATTTTTCTTCCATTGCATCAGACATGCTTTTCTTTTACAACATGCAAAGTAATGGAAAGAAAAAAGCACTGAACTTGTATAGTTTTCTCAGTGGATGAGGCTGAAACATGGCAAGTTATGGGCAAACTGACACTTCCACTTGAATAATAAATATGCTTTTCAACTGTTGCTGAGTATCAGATAGTGGGTTGAAAAATTAATTCTTATTTAATTATTTATCAAGGACATGAATACAGCCTCTTTTCTAGTAAATGAACACCATATAATGATTTTTACAAAACATTGCCTTTCTGTCTCATGTGATGAGACAACTGTCTGTCCGTGAGCTATCTGGTAACTAAATAATGAAAGCTCACAAAAAGGAAAAAATATATTAAAAGTATAAAAATAAACATAAAATAACATATAATAACATATAATTATACAAATTATTCCATCTGGAGTGTGTCATGCTTTACATCAGAGAGTTGATACAGAAGTTGAAAAAAAATATTTTTGACACTGAAGAAACTAAATGTTTTCCCTGGTCACCAAAGTAAATCTCTGGTTGTAGTTAGGTAAACTTTAATAACTAGATAAAATTGATGTTACTCTAGCATCTCATTCAAATTACACAAATGTAATAACTGTATAGAACTTCATTAACAGTGAGCAAGAATGCATCACTTTTAACAGAACATCTGTGAGATTTAACAAGAATACTTTCATTATGCTTTCAGGAAAATCTGTCTTAAGTGTTAATAAGATAACAAGTTTAATTAATAAAGTCAACCTAGAATGACATAAAAAACAGCTTGCATTTACCTTGACTCTTACAATGAGAATTGTATATATATTAATTTTTAAGTGAAACTTTTTGAAGAAAGCATCATTGAAGTACAATTTCCAGTTAATTAGAAAGATCAATGAAATCAGTCCTGTGATTATCTGAAACAAAACTTCTTGTGAGTTTATAATTGTTAAACACAATTTAAGGAATCAAAGCTAGACTCCCTATTTTTCCCATTACTGAAGTATTCTGAGCTGTAAATCAAGTCTAAACTGCATTTTAAAAAATTAAATTAAAAAAAAATTTTGTTTGTTTGAAAATGCTATTGCAATTTGGGACTGTCCAAATTTCACACTTAGTAAAAATACAGGAACCACAAGATGAGAAAGAGTCTAAATCATGTGACTTTGTAACTTTCATGATACTGAGTGAATTTTAGGAGGAAGTTCTGTGGACAAAAATCCAGAAAGTTCTGTTGTTACATTAGCTTGAACTTTGAAACAAACAAACAAACAAACAAAAAACCCAAACAAAAACCTGACTTCAGTTTAAGGTTACTTCGCATTGCTTTGGAGAAGGTGGAAACCTCCACTGCACAATCTCATTACCCAGTGCTGATCCTAAAATAAGCCTAAAGCAAGTATGAGAAGCTATGTCTGTGATATTGCACCTCTAAACATCTCCAGATTCACAGGGCTGGTTGTACTGCTGTGTGTTAGGTTGTACTCTCATTTAGGCTAACCCCCAAGGGCATACAAGTCCTTCCCTGCTGCTTTTCCTCAACCAATATACTCCAGTTTTCATTATAAAGAAACCTTGTACATGGATAAATTTAGACCCATGCTGTGCTCCATCAAGGTACCAGTGCTGGCAATACAAATGCTGAGACTTTGGAACATGCCACAGCCCTTCCCTTGAAGCCTCCACTGATTTGAATAAAGACAAGACAACCAACTTGAATTTCAGAAAAATTTAGGTGAGATGAATCCCTCAGCTTTTACAGTGGGCACTGCCTTTTTAGTGTTTCCTCTGGCAAGAATGGCAAGAAGGAGACAGAATGCCATGTAATGCTTTCCTACCCCCACAACGTTTCATATTGTGACCTGAAAGTATATGTCGGGAAAATAAATATGCCTTTGGGAAACAGTGCTGTTGATTCCTATGCTGGAGGAATAAGTACACTCCCTAGCCCTTTTATGTATCATTCTGCTCCATTTGACCCAGAACCAGTCCACACCAGAGATTCTCATTTTGTCATACAAAGAAGTGGTCAATATTAAACAACTACAAAAGCATTTTTTTCATCATTTCATACTACTTTAATAAATTTCATTTGTTCAGAATAAACTCAGTAACTTTGTTTTAGAAAACAGCAAAATTCAGCAACTTCTGCCAGGAAAATTTCTTACCATTATGTTCAAGAATTTCAGTAGGTACATTTCATGTAGTTTACTTAAGGATTAAATTTGTATCCAACTGCAAAAAAATAACAAATAAAAATTTGAAATGTATCTCAGAAGAGCACTGAGCAGTTTCAGAAATTCTCTTGATCACTATAGCAGAATTTATTTTCAACATCTCACAGCATTTTTGCTGATCCTTGAAGTGTTTTTAATATTCTTAAATCACCAGACACATTTTGTAAGTTGTTAGCAGTGGTTTATAATATACATATACATTTATTTTTCTGTACCATCTACACATTTCAAGTAAACAGGTACACACGAAAAAACCCTCCATGAGTTTATGAGAAACTAAAATATCATAGTAATTTCTCTTTTTTTTTTCCTGTTAAATTTTGACCCATTTTTCATTGTCTGTAGGGGAGATAAAATGTAGCACATGACAGTCAAAACCCATTCAAATAAAACCTACAAGTATTCAAACAGAAAAGTAGTTCCATAGTGAAACACAGATTTACCTATAGCAAAACATAATCTAACTTGCAGATGAGAAACTTCAGAAAGAATTAGATCTAATATATGGAAAGCTAATATAGTTTCAGCAGCTATTTTAAATATACATAAATGAATAAATGCGCATTTTTCTCCCTAGATAAGAAGAGTATCCGTAAGAAATTTTCACTGGATTAGTTTCCCATTAATTTTTCTGTGCTAGCATTCTTAACATGGGTTGTACACTGTACCTTACTGCTCTGAGATAGTTCAAAATGAGTGCTCTGAAAACAGTGGTGGAAAAAAACATAAAAATAATCCTCACTGTCATTGTTAATTAAAACTCAAAAAGTGGAAAAAATATTTTAAAAAATCTATGACTGCTGAATTAAAATGAGTTGTTGACTGTTATGTAGTCATAAAAACCTTTCGGATACAGTAATAGCTATTAATTTAAATCCAGTTGCTCTTAATTTAAACCCAGCTCATATGATGGCAGGGGAGGCAACAAGATGCTAAAATTGCTGAAAGTCATATGGCTTAGTGAGATCTTCGTCTTCTATGCGTATATATGCTCTGAGCATAGCATTGGACATAGCTAATTTATAGTAGTTCGTTTATTACTCAGAGAAAATAATGGTACTCAGAACTTGGCAGAATAAAACTTTTCTTCCAACTACAATGTAAAAAAAGGAAAATTATTCTTAATTAGAATGAAATTAAAATGGCTGTAATACAAAATTTGTAGATAATTTATTACAACAGGAAAATAAGTTGTTTTGATTGACTGTATAAAGGAAATATGACAAATCTCTTGGGAAGCATTTTTCTTCCACCCCCTTCTCTCCCAGATAGTTCAATATCTTAGGTTGTCCTGAAATTACAGAGCCTGTGGGGGCATTGATAGTGGCTTTGATATAAAACTTATAATTCTATTAGAGTATCTCATGAGATTTTACTGAACTTATGATGGTTTATTTGGTACTTATTTCCAAGTAGGCATAGGAGATCAACGTTTGCTGTAAAACTTCACACAATAGAAGACTAGCAGCATTAAAAACATACAAAGGAAGAGAAAATCAATCACAAAGCTCAATAGGATAAAAAGAATGACACATATTATAATAAGGAACAGAATGATAAATCAAGCAAATACTAAAGCTTTTAGGACCTTGATATTTTTCTTTGGATAGTTTCACAAAGAGATATTTACTGTAAAAAATAAATTACTGTAAGAAGGTGCAGAGTAAGCACTTCATAAAAATTTGTAGCTAAATAATTTCTAGTAACTGTTGGTGAGGAGAGAGAAAGTTTCACATTTTCACATCTAATGAGGAATAAAGATCATGGGTTTGTTCATATTGTGCAATGTTATATTTTGAATTCATCATAGTCTAATTAGTCAAAGACTACACTCAAATAAAACATTTTTTTCATTGTGTGAATCGAGTTACTCTATTATGCAGTATTTGGCACAGACAATTATCTGCATGCACATGCACAAATACAAAAGAAAAAGATTAATGTCAACGTATATTATGTACAACTAATTACTTAGAGTTCAGCCTTTCTAATTTTAGATGGTTTTACTGAAATGTTGAAGTTCAGTTATTTCCTCTACACTGTTAAGCAGCTGGCATGGTTCCTGACCTAGTCTGACTTAGCCAAGCAGAATGCTCAGAAACCATATCCAGGCATGGTTCAAGATCGAATAATTCAAAATGAGTCATTTCAATACCACTGCTTATGTCTGAGAATTTATGTAAGAGAATTTACCTGCTTAGGCACATCGCATACCATCACAATTGGCCTTCGAGGTCATAGTCACTGTCCTTTTTTATTTATTACAGAGACTTAGGGCCAGTGAAAAATGTTGACTAAATTTTATGACTTTCAATATCACATACAGTTACTTCATGTTAATGCTTTTCACTTTTAACATTATCGAATTAATATGTACATAATTTTAATATAAATCCTATAAAACAGTCACTGCTCAACTCTATTGTGGTTTAAAGAAAAAAGAGCTTTATAATTTGACCTGCTGATTCTAAAAAGTGTTAACAGTTTAATAATATTCTGCTATTTGAATCGATGATCTGAACACTTTCAGACTCTCTTCAGTACCAACCATATAGTTCAAGACTCAGCAATTCAGTACATCTCACAACAACCGGTGAAAACTGAACTGGATATTGCCCCTACCATGGGAGAAGCTCTTAAGGCCATACAACAGGTGAAACCTGGCAAGGCAGCTGGGGTTGATGGAATCCCACCTGAAATCTGGAAGCATGGTGGCCGAGCACTCCATTCCAGGTTCCACGAATTCGTGGAACGATGCTGGGAACTAGGCAAACTACCATCAGACCTTTGTGACGCAGTCGTCATCACCTTGTACAAGGTGGAAAGGAGATAAATCAGACTGTTCAAAC
>VZRE01013174.1:0-11112 GCA_013396775.1 Cephalopterus ornatus
CCTCCCCTCCCCTCCCCTCGAGATTACATTGGTCGTAGTAAACTTTACATACAATTTCATGGCCAAGACCAAGACAATCTTTTGTACGTAGATGAGTTTCACACTATCTTATCTGACCTATATTATTGAAATAGGAAAAGATTCAGGTGCAGGTGTAGGAACCCAACAACAAGTAAAAAACTTTTAAGTGAAACTGTTAACTCAATTTTGAAATTTTTTTTATCATATTTGGACGTGTTCAGAGTGTTTTTGTTAGGTTTTGGTTGACATGGCTTATTGTATGTTAAACTCCTACATTGTCAAGTCAAGATGAAGATTATGGAACGTGTCAGCTACTCATTTTCATCTGTTTTTCAGCCTCAGTTAAAACAAAGCCAAAGAGGAGCTGTTAAGAGGGGAGACTGATTACAGAGGCTATTTCTTCAAATATCTTGAGTATTGAAAGAGCATCACTACATCACCTGCCTTCGTTTTCAGTGCTCTGACTCTTTTTCGTACCTTTTCTTCTCTTCTAGGAAAGATCTGGCTAATGTTAATAATTCTGCTGCGAATGGCAGTGGTAGTGTTGGCAGGCTATCCCCTCTACCAAGATGAGCAGGAGCGCTTTGTCTGCAACACCCTGCAACCAGGATGCTCCAACGTTTGCTATGACTTGTTCTCTCCTGTATCTCACTTCAGATTCTGGCTCATTCAGACTGTGTCCATCCTGCTACCTTATGCTGCATTCAGCATTTATGTTTTGCACAAGGTAGCTATGTACCTTGTAAGAATGCACTGTCTGGTGCATGGATGCAAAGGAAATAAGGGTTTATCAAGCCCCAGAGACATGAGGGAGCTCTGTAGAAATGCTGCTGTCAATAGAGTAGAGCGTGTTGAAGAGAACCTAAGTGTCCTTAATTTTTCTGGGGCATACACTGTTCATCTCTGTTTTAGGACCCTACTTGAGGCTGCCTTTGCAGCTGTGCAGTATTTTCTTTTTGGATTCTTTGTTCCTGAGCGCTTTTCCTGCTACCATTCACCTTGCACAAGCACAGTTGACTGTTATATCTCCCGGCCCACTGAGAAATCCATCATGATGATTTTCATCTGGGGAGTCAGCAGCCTGTCCTTTGTGCTCAGCCTTGCTGATCTTGTCTGTGCTCTCCAGAGAATGACAGCAAGAAGCCAAAAGAACAAGCTGCTGGAAAACCTCTGCATAGAGAAGGAGTGCATTTTAAATCTTCCCCCACTACAGCACAGAAGCTCTTCTCCACCTCAAAATGAAGACTGCCCAGTATCAAATAGCTGCCAGAACAGTGATGGCTCCTGCTCACTTCTCTCTGATGAGGAAGAAGAGGCTGTTCTTCATTCTGAAGCTGTCCCTCAGCAAACTGCCAGCCCTAACCTTAACAGCACCAGCAACAAGCGTTGTCTATCAGGAGATCTTGCTGTTAAGCAAGATAGCACTAAAGAACCCTCGTGTGCTAGTGATCAGCAAGGAACTACATGCAGGCAAGTGAGACCGAGACTTCAGCAAGACTTCAGCAAAGAGACCACCCTGGTTTTGAGACCTCAGATCAAGTGTCACCTTGGAGTTTCTTCCTCTGCAGATCAGAGCAAGCTTTTGGAATTCTACCCTTCAGCTGAGCTAAAAAGCCTTGATGCACAATCAAATTACAGCAATACTAGTTGCTTGAGGTCAAAGAAGTCAGAGTGGGTATAGAGCCCAGAGTGAACACTACCCTATGACCTTCACAAATTATTGCATCACTGAGGAGGCTTCAGGGAGTTTCAGCTGAATCCCTTGGCTGTGGTTATGCTGCAGAGATACTCTACTATGCTCCATTGACAAAGAAGCAAAAACTTTGGATAGGAGTTTGAAGGATGTTACATTAATGAAGTGTTCTTTGGAAAATGTAATGTTTTTATGGTTTTCTGAGTGTAAGTGACTTTAAAAAGCTGTAGACTGTTGCTGATATATCTGACCTGGTTTTCCAGGAGCATGTGTGAGCACTTGTTTACCCTAACCTAGTTTTATTGCAAAAGATTGAGCTTAGGAAAGACATGACTTTTAAACACAGTTGTATACTGTCTACTGTCAAAAACTTAATTTATCTTCTCATACTAAATTCTCAAAGCCCACTCTAAGAAAGGATTTTCAAGCAAGAAGATTAGACTGTGAATAAAATAAAAGTACTTGTTTTGTAGCAAAGTGTTAATGTGTAAAAACATCCTATTTCTTGAAAGCGTCACTTCTCCTATGAAGCAACGCCATGGCAGTACCTTTCTCTGACACTGATGCCAGCTGGAGTCTGACCCTGTCTGAGTTATTCAACTATTGCACCTTCCAGTACCTAGAGGGGCTACAGGAAAGATGGACAGGGACTTTTTACAAGGGCTTGTAATGATAGGACAAGGGGGAATGCCTTCAAACTGAAGTAGGGTATGTTTAGATTATGTATAAGGAAGAAATTCTTTACTGTAAGGGTGATGAGGCACTGGAACAGGTTGCCCAGAGAAGCCGTTGATGGCCCATCCCTGGAACTGTTCAAGATCAGGTTGGATGGGGCTCTGAGAAACCTGATCTTGTCAAAGGTGTCCCTGCCCACAGCAGAGGGGTTGGAATTAAAATGATCTTTAAACTTCCTTCCAACTCAACCCAATCTCTGATTCTGTGAACTACAATAGTCTCCAAAACGGAGTGGCTGCATCCAGATTAGCTGTTGGGCAAGGTCCTGCAATCAAGAATTGCTCAGGAGACAGCTAGGAGGAGTGAGCCAGAAGGGTGTCAGTGCTCCAGCAGCTGACAGCGCAGGGGACTGAGCAGCGGTGCCTGTGCCCTGGCTCTACCGACTGTGCCCTAATGTAGATGTGCTACTGACATGTCTACAAGGTGTTACCTCTCTCAGTCTGAAATAGTCACACTGGGCTCTTGATTTCAGAAGGTGGGAATGAGTCACCTGACCTGTTTTAGGCATCTCTGAAGGTAAGATGAGTCACTTTCTAGATACACCTGTTTCTCCCACAATATGATTATCTCAGACATGGGCTTAGGGAAAATGATTCCTACCCTGAAAGAAGGATATAGTGGCAATGTCTATATCAGAGTGCTTGCCCCCTTTGTCTGACAGACTTCTAATGCTAATAATTCGAAAACATATCAAAACTGAGTGAATCACAGAAGATTTTATTACAGTCATGCTTTGTGCTTTCCTTCAGTGTTAATTCTATTGCATTTACATAAGCGTGGTCCAGCAGTGAAGTGCAGCAGTGCGTGACATGAATTTTCTTTTAGCTACAAGTCAGTGGGGGTTGCAGGTTGCATATACCTGCAGATCATCAGTGGGAGTGGATGTGTAGGAGCATGTACTCAGAGAAATGTACTAGTGGTAGTGTCTTATAAAATGGATTTTTCAGAGGATGTCAAGAACTGGTATTTGTAGATACCTCTTGGAGCTGGAGTAGCTACGACACTGTTTAGACCAGATACAGATCTAATCTTTTTCTATCTATCGTGAACTTCCACATGTAACAAGTTTCTGTGATAGTTCAATGGCTGGCTCCTCTGTGCAGAACACGAAGGGACAACTGCTTTCACATTCTTCCTTTTCTCTCCTAGGGATACAGAAGTCTTTAAGACAGTTTGGCTTATAACCTCTGTGTATCATTTCTCATGTGTGTAAGGTAAAGACTAGCAATTATCCCTCATCTTTTGCATCTCCCCCAAAATTAGGTAGCTTAATAGATAGACAGAACTGCTCTTTGGGTCAGGAGCAAAGTACTTTGGGATCCCGAGGTATGCTACAGACATTTTTAATTACTACCGTCTAAGTAAGGTTTTCTTCTCTATTAGCTCTGTTTGTTTCTTTTATCGTGCATGCTTTCTTGTGTGATTTGCCATTTCCAAGGTATGAGCAGCATTAATTATTAAACTTATCATAGGCAGAAAAACATTAAATATTTAAACTTCTCATTCTCCAAAGCCTCTGTAATGGGGTCTGAGCTGATTACACGTACCATGACAAAACATTGCAACAGTGAAACCTTTTATGATTCTTTGCATCTTCTCAGCTGCAAGAAGGAATGCAAGGAACAAATGTGGATTCAGTCTATCGCATACATCCCTCAGTATGAGATATAAATAGAGTAGGATAAATAATAAATGCCTTGCGGCTGGACACAGTTTGCTTTTTTGTTCTCTAGTTAGATATCCTTTAATGAATGAAGAGTCTCATTTCAAATCAGAAAGATCCTGGTTGTTTTTGAAATGGAAAGTGAAATTAGTGAACTACTTCCTTAGTCTGCAGATACTTCTTGTGAGATTGTGGCCTTTGGTTTGTGTCACTCTGTTGCAGATCTGACTGCTTTTGGGGCTTGTGGACCTGTTGATGTGTGGTTCAGAGTCAGTGTAATAAGCACTTAATGTCTTTATAAAAACTGTGTATTAAAAGAGCAAGATTTTGTATGGGCTTTTCCCTGGAGAGTAAATAGAAGCATCTGTCATCAGCAACCTGCTCCTAGGGGAATGTCTCAGACTCTCTTCTACAACTATTTCCAAGTCACATTTATTAATTACCAAGACATAGTTTTACACAGTGGGTGGATCTACCAGCAAAGGAAGATGTGCAAAGTTGTTTGAACTATTGTGAACTTCCACAGCTCAAGGAAATGAAAAGTGATGGCTGGGAGGGGCATCCACAATGGGGAGGAGAAAATGGCAAAGAAGATCTGTTTGAAAGAACAAAGAGGATCATGTCTAATTTCTCCTTACATTCAATATCGCTGAAGGCGAAGGTGCTGTAGAGGTGTCTTAGAGAGTGTGAGCAACAGGACTAATAGGTGTGAAGCAAGGAAGCAACAAAATTTTCTGCTGTGTAAACAAATATTTAGTCTTTTAAATTTGTGAATTGTTTTCGTAAGTCCTTCCAGAACGTATTTCATACTCAGAAAAATGTTACAAAAGGTGCTCGTTACATTTGCCAGTGTGTCTTTAAATATTTTCTTAGCCCTTCTATTTCAGAAAAGCATTTCAAAGATGGGTTGAAAGCACAATACTCCTAATACTGCCCTCGGTGAGTTTTGTCCTGTGCCCAGACAAGGCTGCCATAGCTGCAGTGCAGGTGTCACTTGCACCCTGAGGTGGGTCTGTGGAAGAATACATAAGATACATATATTGCTCATCTATAGTCTTATGTGCTACTGACCACGAGAGAAATTACTTGAGCTCCCTGGAAATAAGAGTTGGAACTGATCAGGAAATCTATGAGAGACTAGTTTTCACATAAGAAATAAAATTTTTATTGAAAAATGATAAAATATCTTTAATTTTTTTTTTTGTTAGTATCTTCAACTGGATTATAGCACTTCCCTTGCTAAATAAGTATCTAGCAGGCTTCTGGTGACCTAGAATTTCCATGTTTTATGTGCAGCAAAATCAAGTATGACTGGGAATTTCTGCAGTATCAGCATGATTGAAAGGAAAAAAAAATCAATGTTGTTACCCTTAACTAAGACTTTAATTTTTGTTCCTAAACAATTTTTTTTCTATTTCCTTTGTTTTGTTTTAACTCAGAATATACTTTTTAATACCAAAATAGAAGCCAGACCCCAAGTTTCAGTCAGTTATAATCACTTTATCTTCTTTTTGCACTCTCTAGGTTGGGTCACTTTGATTTACTCTCATCAGCATAACAGAAATCTCTGGCTCTCTCTTCTCTTTTGAAAGACACTGTAGACAGGTGTCTAGGGAATGCATAATTTCCTGTTAGCAGCAGTTGTTCTCCATGAATCTCTCAGTTCAGCCCAGAATAAGTATTAAATCTGAAGTTTGCAATGTAGAGAGATCCTCAGTGTATTCTTTCAAGTTATTAAAATTATCTGCCCTTACATGATACATCATTATTGCAATGATTGTCTTTCTAGAAGGAATCATTAAAGAGCATATTAATTGGACACTATTTTATTGTAAAGTCATGATTACAATGGAGAACAGATAAATTATTACTTCTTGTGGTATTTCAGGATAATAAAGAAATGCGTTTCCAAAAATAGGACAGTAGAGTTCTTTAACTTCTGTCTCTTGTACTACTTTTAATATTCTGATGTTCAACTGACAGAGAAGTAATTTTACAATGTAATGCTCTTACACTGTAATGGACTTGCTAAAATATTCTGCAGATTAGATGGTCTCTGTTCCCTCATAGCATGAACTCTTGGCCTGTGATGGCCAGTAGTGCCAGTTCTGAAAAATGAGTTCACCACTAAGGCAGAAATGTGATCAGAGTGTAGCAACTGTATCTCTACAATTAAAATTATCCAGCATCCATGTTAGATAGATTACAATCACAATCTGCTTCACTACTTTTGATTTCTCCCACTTTACTGTCTGTTCTCTTTCATTTGGTTTGACAGGCAGGATGTTCCAGGCCATCTCCACAACTATAATTTAATTATGGGACTACATAATTAACGTGCTAAGTCCAAGGACTGTTTTATGGTCCTGGGCCATTCACACCCTGGAAATGCCAGGACATAGAAACCTATCTCTAATTCAGTTTCTGCAGGTAACACTTTGGGTTGAGTAATGGATTCGCTTTGAAAAGCTTTCACTGATGAACAATTTACTGAGTGAAGAAGGTGGCAGATTTTGAGCTTGTCTTTAGAAACTGAAGTTTATATATGGTGCTCTCAAGAAAGATGTGGGATTTGGGGTCAGCAATCAGAAGTAAGTTCTTTCAGTTCTGGCTTTCCTGTGTGTGTAACATCTGTTTTGCCAGTGAGACCTTAAGCACTGCACACCAGACTCTGTTTGGACATTTTCTGTCACTGAAAATGTTACTTTTGGCAAAGAAATAACAATAATGGAAATAAACAGAAGATTTTGACCCAGCAGAATCAATTTTTGCATTTTCCCCTGTGATTTATTGCCTTTTCCTTGCACTGAAGATAGGCAATATTTTTTTTTAAGAGAAATTAGGATGCTTTTAGAGCCCCACTTGTCCTGACAAATTAGACACCCACGTAGACACCCACTCCTTCTGCTCATTTCTCTACAAGTCAGAGTGAGTGATTCTTACTTCTGACAGACCGTATATAGTGCAATGAGCTCCTTCTTTCTGGTACAACCTTTTTTTCTAAATCTCTGTGCTATCTTTGAAGGCCTAGTGGAGATTTTAAAGGTAAGTAGTTGAACAACTCACATACACTGGCTAACAGTTCCAAAGTTCTTCTTCTGGAGCAAGCCTTTTTCTAAAGCATTTTGCTGAAACATAAACATAGAATATTTGTAACACAGTATACTAAATGTGATGCATTGATAGATGCCAGTTTTGTGCAGGTTCACCAGAGACTTTCACATATGAATTGATATGACTTGATCTTTGAATGACTGGAGAAAACTACAGAATTTTCATTGCAGCCCCACTCTTGTCTCCAATCAGTCACTCAGAACTGATCCCACTGAGCACAAACCTGTATGAAATTCACAAGGTGACCCTATATTAAAGAATAGTCCAAACACAGATATTTTTAGATAGATAGATAGATAGATAGATAGATAGATAGATAGATAGATAGATAGATAGATAGATAGATAGATAGATAGATAGATAGATAGATAGATAGATAGATAGATAGATAGATAGATAGATAGATAGATAGATAGATAGATAGATAGATNTGGACGGACGGACGGACGGACGGATGTAGTAACAATCCACCTCATGGCCTGGAGTTATGTGAAACACAGAGATACTTCAATTTAGAGTAAGTCAATCTTAATTTTCAGAGTTTACAGCAATGGACTGAAAAGTGCAGATAAACAGAATGACAGAATCACAGAATACTCTGAATTAGAAGGGACCAACAAGGATGATCGAGTCCAACTCCTGATTGGCCCATACTGGGATCAAACCCACAACCTTGGTGTTATGAGCACCAAACTCTACCAAGATCTGTGAACTCCTCTCTGTCCCAACCCATAGCAAATAACTTCTTCAAACTATTCTTGTCTGAGAAACATATTTCATGACTTCTGCACAGATATATTGACAATCCCTTACAACAACAGTCTTATGCTCCCCATTTAGTTAGCCCTCTGTACTTCAGCAAAAATCCTTAGTGGTACCAGGAAATGAAAAAAAAAAAAGAATTTATTAAAACATCCAAGCAGTTGCTTTATTTGTGCATGAGGTTCCTAAAATACTCCTACAAGGCTCACTTCCAGAAACAATTTGGCTCAGCACACTTTATCTTTTGAGAAGTTTTGCTACAAATTAAAGACAAAGGCTTCAGCAAAACATTTAGGCTGTTTATTTCTGTTGAAATGCTTGCTGATACCAGTCCGTGATATTCTTGTTGTGCAGGACCTGGGTTCCGGTCCACTAGAACCTGGGCACCAGGTCAGTTTAAATATTGTCCCACGCTGCTTCTGACACTAAATTCTATACAAAATCTGCCCTGATTTTGGAGTGTTTGCAGACATCATAGGAACAGTTCAGCTGAGGCACCAAAATACATCTCCCATGACTTTCCACTGCATCCTGCAGGCAGCCTGGGAGCCCTGCCAATACAGACTGAACACCTTAAACACAGACTACTTCTTCTGTTGGTTCATGAGAATTTAGTAGATTAGTTGAAATGAATCCTATGCTATAGGGTTACACTGAGTAACTGCTGCAAAGCTAAGGCCACCTCACGGAATAACCCTTTAATAGATAGGTAATACAGTTGTGTGCACACCTCTGTGTCTACAAAGTCAGCGGTAGATAAATTTACTGGAGAATCAGCAGAATCTTCCTCAAAAATTGCCTACACAAAGAATATCATGAGGGTATGGGTGCTTCAGTCAGCATCTGACAGAAGACCTCACCTACCACCTCAGTGAGGACTGAGCTCCCTTGGATGAGTCTTCCCTGCAATTGGGCACACCAACATGCAATGTCCATGTTAGTGTTTGCAGGAATCAGTTTGTGAAGAGAAAGTGCTGGTGAGTGTCAACTATTTCCCGCTTTGCCATGCCCTTTTATATTCGGGCTGCCTTGATGCCAGCTGGGGTCTCCTGGTGCAGAAGGCTGTGTGTTTCCAGTACACCAGCTGCACCCTGTGAGGATGCCCCAGCTGCCAGCACACACCTCAAGAAGAAGCAAGGTACAGCTTCCACCATCCACTCTGGAGCACCAATTCCATCATTTCCAGGATCTTTGGCAGCGTTGTTTCCAAAAATGAGGCAGAACTTTGTTACCAGATTGCCTGCATTGCTGTATTGGCTGTATCTGACTGTATCCAAGCCTGCCAGCAGAAGCCAGCCAGTGCCATGCAGCTACTTTTTGTTTAACAGAGCTCAGATGGTTACTTTGGAGAAAGTGGTTCCCATTTGTACCTCAATACCTGGCAATTCGAAGGGAATGCCACCAGCAGGGGTGGCAGTGGTGATGATCTGTAGTGTAGGTTACTGGAAACTGAAGAAAAGCTGTTCTGCCTGCAACCATGGACATTCCGCAGGTCTGGGGTGACTTAATTTGCCTTAATTGGGTAGGCTTATATCTGAGAGGAAAACCTTTGCAAAAGCTGCTTTAGACAGTCAATACAAGCTCGAGTATAGACCAGGAAGCCTAGTGGCAGAAAACCTTACCAGAGACAGGTCTGTGAACATAAGCATGTTTTGAGAAGCTCTTTTATCTGGGTTTTCCCATTAGAATGAGTTTGTCTTGCTGTGAGGGCTGTGCCAGCTTTGTGAATGCTCAGACAGGCATCTGTCAGTCTTGCTTTGGATACTGGTCTCAAAGAGCAGAGGGACTTTTGTCCTTCTCTTGAAGACTTATGTATCATTTAGGTCTGAATGGGTCTGTAGCTAGGAAGACTTTTAATTACCTTGGCTATTTTTCTTAAAAAAGAAAAAAATGTTCCTCCCTGTCAGGTGCCAAGTTCCCTTAAATCCTAGTTAGTGCACACCAGGAACCAGAGTCCCATCTGTCGAACGCCCACTGATGGCCATGAGGAATGGAGAATTTGTGGGTGTTTTTCTTAAAGTGAGTGCTTCCTCTTGGCTGACAGTCCTGTGCAAAGATGGAAGCTTTACAGCCCACAGGTCTGGTGGGCATCCAATTCTGGTCCCTGGCCCAGGCTGAACCACTGTTGCCTTCCTTCTTCCCCCTGCCATAAGATGTTGGTGAGCTGGGGTTGGGCTCAAGCAGGGCTTTCAGAGAGGGTAGGGGGCTGCATGCACACTAAATGAAGGGCTTGGACAGTTCTCAGACTGTCTAAAAATGCCAAAGTTGAGTATAAGACTCCATTCCCCATAGTTTTTTGCTCTTTACAGTACTTAGCAAGCTGAGTTAACAAAGACTGTTTCAGGAAACATTAGATTGAATCATGCTACTGTTTTATTTGAACATATTTGCTGCTCTCTAGAGGAGCTGATAGAACTTGCACGGTTTAAGGATACATGGTTATGTACCTTAAGCAGTCCTAAAATTTGGATAAATGAAGAAAACTGCAGAAAGGAAGCAAACCAAAGTAAACAACTGCCTCTCTAAAATTTTGCCAGGAAATGAAGTAGCAGCAAAATAAAATTCAAAGCATAAAATAAAGAACAGAGAAGTCCACAACAAGGTAGGAGAAAGCACATAGATATCATTGCACTTGAGGGGATTGCCAAGAGGTGATACCAAAATATCGCCTTTTCAATAAATTCTGATTATACTGAGCACAATCTTAGGGAGGCGGTAGTCCTTCATCCTGGAGACGTGCCCTGCCCAACGCAGCTGCATTCGCAGTAACATGGCCTCAATACTTGTAACTCCTGCCTGTTCAAGAACAGACGTATTGGTTACATAATCTCTCCAGTGGATGTTTAGGATTGTACGGAGGCAGCTAAGGACTCCCTGAAACAACATCTCAGCCTTGGCCATATCGATCACCATCACTGGTCTGCTGTGGCCTCCAATCGGGAGGCCTGGAGACACACTATTCACAATGCTGCAATATCTTTTGAAAATACACGCAGGATCACTCTCGAGGAGAAAAGGCAACGCAGAAAGAACCGTGTCCTTTCAGTACCACCTGGGGAGCCATTCTGCTGTGCCTTTTGCAACCGGACGTGTCTATCTCGCATTGGCCTTTTTAGCCATCAGC